>JAEQBH010001020.1:0-563979 GCA_016808115.1 Tetrastigma voinierianum
CCTTACAATCCGACTTTAAGCAAAATGAAAGTTTCATAGTTGTAGGAAACGGGGTCAAAGTTTCAGTGGTTGCTACCGGGACATTTCGTTTATTTATAGACACTGATTGTTATCTAGATTTGTTTCAGACACTTTATGTTCCTTCTATTTCTCGTAATTTGGTTTCAATGTCTAAACTTGACCTTGAAGGTTATTCCTTTTCATTTCATAATAAAAGATTCAGTTTGTTTAAGAATTCTTCCTTTGTTGGTTATGGAAGTTTATGTGATGGCTTGTATAAACTAAATCTTAATAGTCATTTTGCTGAAAGCCTTCTAACCCTACATCATAATGTTGGAACCAAACGTAACCTGATCAATGAAAGTTATGCTTACTTGTGGCACAGATGTTTGGGTCATATATCCAAAGAAAGAATGGAGAGATTAGTAAAAGATGGGATTTTGTCTAACCTAAATTTTACTGATCTCGGTGTGTGTGTGGATTGTATTAAGGGAAAAACAAACCAAACACACAAAGAAGGGTGCTATAAGAAGTGAAGAACTTCTTGAAATTGTCCATATGGACATTTGTGGGCCATTTGACTCGCCATCGTTTGGTAATGAAAAATATTTTATCACTTTCAATGATGATTTTTCACGTTATTTTTATATCTATTTATTGCATGAAAAATCTCAAGCAGTGGATGCTCTAGAGGTGTACGTTGTTAAGGATGAAAGGCAATTAGATAAAAAGGTAAAAATCATTATATCAGATAAAGGTGGTGAATATTATGGTAGATATAATGGATTAGGTCAATGCCCTAGCCCATTTGCTAAACTCCTAGAAAAGAATGGTATATGTGCACAATACATTATGCCAGGAACACCTCCGCATAATGGAGTAGCTGAAAGGCATAATCGTATATTGATAGATATGGCTAGGAGCATGTTAAGTAATTCACCTTTACCATTTCATCATGGATGGAAGCCCTTAAGACCGCTGTTTTTCTAGATAATGTTTCTACCAGCGGTTCAAAGACTCATTTTGAACTGTGGATAGGAAGGAAACCATGTTGAAGGCACCTGCATGTTTGGGGTTGCCCAATGGAGGCTAGGATTTATAATCCACATGAAAAGAAATTGGATTTCGAAACTATTAGTGGTTACTTTATTGGTTATCCAATGAAATCCAAAGGGTATAGGTTTTATTATCCTAATCGTAGTACGAAAATTGTTGAAATGGGTAATGCCAGATTCATTGAGAATGATGAAATCAATAGGAGTGATCAATTATAAAAAACAAATATACAAGAATTCGAATTTAAGTCCATTACCCATAACTTCTAAAGAAATTGTTGTTCCTACAATTGTAGAATCATTTGACAATGTTGGACAACAAATTAATGATCAATCACTTCCCGATGAGATTACCACTAATGAACCAATTATGGAAGAACCACAACAATCAACATTAAGAAGGTCTCAAAGAGAAGAAGACTTGCTATTTCTGATTATTATGTGGTTTATTTATAAGAATCTGATTATGATATTGAGACAAGTAAAGACCTAGTTTCATTTTCACAAGCCATTAGCTGTAATGATTCTGGTAAATGGATTGATGCCATAAATGATGAGTTGAAATCAATGGATCAAAACAAAGTCTGGGAACTTGTCAGATTGCACGAAGAAGAATACTCAGCGGTTGAGTTGTAAATGGGTCTTTAAGATACCGGCGCTCAAAGGCAATATCGAACGACATAAAGCCAGACTTGTGGCCAAAGTTTTCATTCAAAAAGGAGGTATTGATTATAAGGAAACCTTCTCTCCTGTATCCAAGAAGGATTCACTTAGAATGATTATGGCTTTAGTTGCTCATTTTGATTTAGAGCTACACCAAATGGATGTGAAAATTGCTTTTCTGAATGGGAGTTTAGAAGAAAAGGTTTATATGGATCAACCTGAAGGTTTCTCCATAAAGGGAAAAGAACACATGGTTTGAAAATTAAATAAGTCAATATATGGACTTAAACAAGCTTCTAGACAGTGATATCTTAAATTCAATGATACTATTACTTCATTCGGATTTAAGGAAAACACCGTTGATCGGTGTACATATCTGAAGGTTAGTGGGAGTAAGTTTATATTTATGATTTTATATGTTGACAATATATTGCTTGCGATAGTGATCTTAGCGGTTTTATTGCACCTGACGAGAATTCATCTCTAAGAATTTTGACATAAAAGATATGGGTGAGGCAACTTATGTGATTGGAATAGAAATATTTCGTGATCACTCATGTGGTTTGTTAGGGTTGTCTCAAAACCGCAGTATTGAAACAATCTTAGAGAGATTTGGTATGGAGAAATGTTCAGCTAGTGTTGCCCTAATTCAAAAAGGAGATAATTTTAGTCTCATTTGTCACGCCGAATCCGGTTCGAGCCAGGTCAGCGGATCGGCAAGGGTTCGAGTGCGAGACTTAGGACTGGGACTCTTTACCTGATTTTTTTTTTTTTTTTTTTAAAACCATACTGGTACCTGTGGGTATGGCCCACATCATATAACATAATCCAAATATCATGTACATATCAAAGACTACCACCGGAGTGGTGTGTCAAAAAATCTAAACATCTATAACTGAGTCCCATTTACAGATACAAAATTGTACTTTTACTTATACAAATCAGAGCGCGGAACCTAACATGTAGTGAACCCTTACAAGTGTGTTGGCCCAGCTGTATGCGGATGTTTGCTTGTAATATTTACTCCTGTACCTACGGATTAAAAACCCCGTGCTAAGCTGCAGCTTAGTGGGAAACATTTCTTATAACTTATACAGATACACATGCATATACACAATTATAATAAGTGTATAACCATAACAAATATCAGAAATTTCATGGATTCATATCATGGACTTATACAAGTACTTAAGCTCATAACAGGCTTATGTTTATTCGGGGGCTCATTAGGAGTTACATGGCTTATTCTTATGCAGGACTTATACTTATAACAGACTTACATTCATTAGGGACTCCCGTAGGAGTTACAGAACTTATCTTATTCAGGACTTATACTTTTACGGACTTATGTTTATTCCAAGACTCCGTAGAAGTACAAAACTTATTCTTATATGGGACTTACACTAGTTCGGAGGTACCGTAGGTATCACGGAGATTTGAACCTATCTTGGTATTCTGAGCTTGTCCTTATGAAAGTGCAGGTAGGTACCTAAAAAACTTATCTTTGGTACTACGCATCTTATACTTGTTCTCCCAGTATATCCTGGTCTTGGAGCTTATACTTGTATTTGGAGCACATACTTGTCTTACGGAGACTTATGCTTGTGGCCAGACTTGTTCTTATCTTCTGGTTATCTTGGATTACGAGACTTATTCTTGTATTTCGGGGATGCGGAAGTACCGTGGGTACTCTGAGGAACATTTCTTGGTACAAAGAAATTACTCGTAGGGCTCTGAGCAGTTCATATACGGGTACTCGTAGGTACCCCTTTGGACTTATACTTATCTTAGGATACGGGAATTTTTCGTAGTTACTACCGAGACTTGTACTTATTCTTGTCTAAGTACGGTAGGTACCTCTGAGGGCAATCAAATACGAGAGCACGTGGATGCTACGGGAACTTATCGGATGCCCGGGACTTGAGGCGGGGAGTGCCCATGGGTGCTCTGAGGACTTATTCGGATGCGGGACTTATCGGATGCCGCAGTGCCGTAGGTGCTTGTAGGACTTATCTGAGATGCGGGACTTATCGGATGCGGGAGTACTAGTAAGTACTCTGGGACTTATCACGGATCTGGGACTTGTCAGGATGGAAGGGTGCAGTAGGTACTACTAGGACTTATCTGAGATCAGGTCATTAGTCCTTAAGTAGGCCTGAGATCAAGTTCATTATACGGAGGGTAACGTAGTTATTCTTGGACTTATTACTTATTTTACAGAGGTGCCTTGTTCTTGAATGCGAGAGTACGTGGGTACTCACCAGGAGCTTATACTTATTGTCTTGTCTGAGGGTACCCTTAGGTGCTACTAGACTTATGCTTGTTTCACCGTCCCAGAGTGCCGTGAGTACCTTGGACCTCTTATTCGGACCTCCGTGGGAGTTATAGAGTTTCTTCAAAATCTGGGAGTGCGTGAGTGCGACAGGAACCCAGGATATGGGGTACCGGTGGGTACTCTGAATGTCAGGATCTGAGTGCCCGTGGGTACTACATAGCAAATCTGAGAGTGCGAAGTAGGTACTACAGAACACATATCTGAGGAGGTACCCAGTAGGTACATTCAGATCTTTACCATATTCAGTTCTTTATTCTTATTCAGAGTCTTATCATATAATTGTTAGATTACCTAGACGTGTCACGAGGAATGAGTAGGACCGCGGCTGTAGTACGAAGGTATAGTACAGATCGAGGAGAGTGTCGTCGCACTAATCGAGTAGGAAGTACTAGTGTGCGAGCACGGTTAGAGTGCGTGGCACTAATCGGAGAGTGCCGAAGTACTAGTAATGCTAGAAGCACGATTAGCCAGAGTGCCGTCGCACTAATCCAAAGAGTGCAGTACTATTAATGCCCAGAAGCACGATCAGAGAGTGCCGTGTCATTCAATACTTGAATCTTGAGCAATTTACAATTATATGAGTTCAATAACACTATCTTATAGTAGAGCATTGTAGCCACATTATATACGTTCATGTGGTCATTATTCCAAATCTTGCAGTAGGTATGATGAGCATGTAATCACACCTTAATCATGTATTCTTATTCTTCCTATGAATCGTTACCCAGAATTGGAATCAATCCAATCAGATCGTCAAACTCAAGTTATGGCATTTCATGCCAACTAGTCGATTTCTGGAATTTTTCGCAGAGGATAGTTTGCGATATTAATTTTTCCAGTACATTTTCTCCATATTTGACACTGGTTATTTGTGCTCCTTCCAAATCTAAGGTGATAAGGGTTCATTTCAATTGGAATCACCCAAATCGGAGCACGAAACTCCAGATCTGGTAAAGCTTGACTCGGACTAATCTATAAGATGTGATGGGAAATGGGCTTGCACATAGCCCCACTTTAATTGAATATTTCGACCCCCTTAGAGTCTTGAATTTTACAATACTTTCTCTTTAAGTTTTGGTTCTCCTTGAAGTCTATTTTAAGTGGCCACTTGAATCCCACTCAAATCGGATAGAAATGAAATTTATGGCCATTAAAACTGGTCAAAACTGGAAAACCCGAACAAGTTCTACCGGCGGTAGAGACTTAACTTCGAGTAGGACTGACAAAATGACAGGAATCGAGTTCTGGTGGGAACTTAGCTACCAGTAGAAGACACTTGAGAATGCCCAGAATGGGTGTTTTCTCACATTTTTTCCTTCACTTTAATCCATGGATCACTCCCACGCCTTCTCTGCACCTCAAAACAATTCCAATTCACACCAGAATCACTTTTCTATTCAATTCATCTTTCATTTCTTATCTTCTTTCCAAACCTTTCATGAATTTCTCCAAAATCATTTCAATATGGTCTTAACCCATACAATAAACTCAAAAAGTTTGTTAGGGTTTACTCTAAACCTACTAACTCAATTATATAATATTTAACCATAGTCCAGCCTCAAAGAGAGGATTCCCTACTTTCTTGGATTTAGAGTATTTACCAACCCTACCTTCAATAAATCTTTGTTAGGAAGAAATCTAACAAACCCTAGATTTGGAACTCATAAACCTCTCTAGGAATCATACAAAATCCATGTGATTCATAATAGAGTTCATATCAAGGTTTGGAATCCATACCTTGGCTTGTGGTCCTCCTCCGTCTTATTCTTCTTCCCTCTTCTTCTCTCTCTTTTCTCCTTCTCTTCTCTCCACTTCACGATTTTCTCCCTCTTTTTGGAACCAAATTGGTCTTAAATCTATGGATTTGTTAAGGCCATGTTTGGCCCATCTGAAATAAAACCCATTTTGGGTTAACTTCCTTTAATTGCAATTTGGCTATAGATTCTTCCTTATTTGAAATTCAACTTATGCATATTCTAGTTTAACCCCACATCTTCCTCTTTTATGACTTTCCTTATCCTTTTTGCAAGAATTACAAGATTGCCCTTGTATCTTGTAAACTTTCCGGGTTTACTCAATTTATTTCTGAAAATTCCTATTTAAAACATAATACCCTACACAAGTCAAGAAAGCACTGAGGGTATATTTGAGATTACACACGCAATGTCCACAAAATGAATGGGAACGTAAACAAATAGAGAGAATTCCTTATGCTTCTCCTATAGGAAGTTTGATGTATGCACAAACTTGCACCAGGCCAGACATCAATTTTGCAGTTGGTATGTTGGGCAGATACCAAAGTAATCCTGAAATGGATCATTGGAAAGATGCAAAGAAGTAATAAGATACTTAAGGGCAACGAAAGATTATATGCTTACTTTAAGAGATGCGATATTTGGGAGTGATTAGCTGCGAGCTCAAACTTTGCCAGATCAGTTGATACATTAGAAAATCAACTTTTTGGTTATGTTATATCTATTAGGCAGGCTTGGCAATTTCATGCAAAAGTGCTAAACAAACTATTATTGTTGCATCCACAATGGAAGCTGAATTTGTGGCATTCTTTGAGGCCATAGTTCATGGTTTATGGCTCCGAAATTTTATCTCAGGGCTTGCTATTGTCGACACTATTAAGAAGCCATTGAGAATTTATTGTGATAATTCTACAACTATACTTTTCTCCAAGAACTACAAATACTCTAATGGTGCTAAACACATGGAGTTAAAATATTTTGTTGTTAAGGAGGAAGTTCAGAAACAACAAGTGTCTATTGAACATATTAATAAGGCTTATAGTTGAATCCCAGTAACTAAGAGGTTACTACGAAGACATTTAAGGAACATGTTAAAGGATGGGTATTGTTGCTTGCAGTGCCTATTATGTTTTAGTTGCAATGGTTTGTTATATTATTAGACACTTTGAGATCTCATTAATCATGTTTTTTATTTTCCTGTTTTCCATTTTTATACGTACGTTTATGAGATTGGAATAGATAAATGGCAGAGTACTTTTAAAAGACAATTTTGTTAGACCAATTTTGGATACTTCTCATTTATGAACCATGGTAGATTGGATTGCTAGTGTTGTAGTACATGGAAAGGACTATGTCGCCTTATGAATGTACAACCGTCATGACTCATACTAGTGATTCATTTTATGCGCATAAAGTTGACTTCATTGAGGCTAAAGTAAAGTTAGTCATATGGGCCAGGAGAATGTTAGATATTTTTAAATGTCCCACATGACAGGTGTATGGCTTTTAGTCTCTTATTAAAAGGAAGTTATCTAATCTAATCTAGAATGTTGGATTAATCGATAAGAATCTCATTTCCTAATTTTTTGTCACACTTTGATGGGAAGTGGAGTAATGGTTACTAGATCGTGGTAGTTACCATAAAGGAAATAGGTCATCTCTCTACCCATTTCAAAAGCATTGCACAGTTTCCATCATTAGATTGTGATGCAACTTTTCATTTAAGAGAAAGGGTTAAGAGGGAGAAATCTATCTTCTGAAGAATTCGACAATCAGAAAGAAATAAATATTCAAGAAATTGCTATGGATTCCAGTATGTTATTTATGTTTGTGAATATCATGATAGTCAAAATCTTGGAATTGTCAAAGCATTAAGAATTACATTTTATGTTTTTATTTTTTTATTACAGGGTCATTATATACATATTTTGAATTAATGTAAAAGAATAGAGGCTATCTTCATTGGGAAAAATTAAAGGGGAAAAAATATATTTACTCCATCCTATTTGACGTTGTTATATATTTACACAAAAATAATTAGAATTTCACTCTTGGAACCAAGGCAGCAGTTGGAAAGAACTTTACTCCATG
The DNA here is from genome assembly GCA_016808115.1 of Tetrastigma voinierianum. Taxonomy (NCBI): domain Eukaryota; kingdom Viridiplantae; phylum Streptophyta; class Magnoliopsida; order Vitales; family Vitaceae; genus Tetrastigma; species Tetrastigma voinierianum. Next base: position 7,899 of record JAEQBH010001020.1, read on the forward strand.
CTATTTGACGTTGTTATATATCATCTTCCAATAATTAGAATTTGCTAATCTTTTTCTTTTCTCCTTGACTTTCATTAATTATTGAAGATGGAGAATTTTTACTAATATTTTTCTACTATAGAATTTCTTTTCATGTTAACTAATCCCTCTTGGAACTACCTATATGTGACTGTTTGTGAACCAAAGACTTTTCACTTGCTAATTAACAACAACGACCAATAATCACTTGGAAGGTTAGTCAATAAGTGTGGCGCAGTGGAGGAATCTTGTGAGTGCTTCTTAATCAGCATGTAGTGGCCAAAGAAGAAAGAAAAAAATGAGCAGCCACTTGCTATAGGGAAGCATCTTTGTGGGAGTGGGAGGCCCTTTAGCCGAAGAAATTGGTAACGGTGAAATATGTTAATATGAAGAATAAAAATAAATAAATAAAAACCCCTTAATCATTAAAACATATTACATCAATAATAAAATAAAATAAAAACATATTTACAGAATAGTAAACTTTTTTTACAAAATACAATCACTCTTATCTCTTTCTTCTGCAAGTGATGGGATGAAAAAAAAACCTAAGTAGCCCTTTTATCTTAACACATCCATTCTTATTCAAGGAGAGAAAAATTTGTCAAATCACAAAACTTCCTTAAAATCCGCTACTGCCCTTAAACACACAAAATTTACAAAATTCCTATAATCCTAAAATCCTTTGAACGTGGAAAGTGTCTTATTGTGAAATGAATCATTATGTTGGTTAATAAACCGTTTTGAAAGAATAATAATTAGTGTAATATCAAATAAATTTTTTTATATGAGATAAAATGAATAACTTCGTGATTATTACGTGTTAATCAAATCTGAAGCAATTATAATAACAAAAAATACATTAACATATAAAATGTGTTACATTTCGAGATAAACCTTCCATCTGAAGCATTTTTCAAATGTGTTCGGGTGCATTCACATAAACAAAACACGAAGGGCTAATGCATCAGAATAAGAGTTTCTCTAAAATATATACTTTATACATTAATATAACATATTCATATTATTATTTCTTATCCGATTTGATTCACTCTTCAAATGATTATATGCGTGAAGGTGACCGTATGCATGATGTCTTCCTTTTTAGGGCTTTTTAAAATAATATTATAATTAATAAAATATTTTTTTAAATAACATACAAAAAAACAATATTTAGATATTATGGTAGTTATTGTTAAGTAAGTGCCACATAAATGTCGTGTATTTAAAACACGAGTGTAAAATTTTGAAATCCTGTTTTGAAGACACATTTTTTGTGTAAAATTGTGAAATCGTGTTTTAAAGACACGATTTCAGTATAAAATTCCAAAGTCGTGTTTTGAAAACATGATTTCAGTACAAAATTTTGAAATTGTATTTTAAAACACGATTTCAGTTCAAACTTACGAAGTTGTGTTTTAAAGACATGATTTCAGTGTAAAATTTGGAAGTCATGTTTTGAAGACACGATTTCAGTGTAAATTTCTGAAGACTTGTGTTGAAGAAACGATTTCAGTGTTAAATTTGGAAGTCTTGTTTTCAAGACACGGTTTCAATGTAAATTATGAAATCATGTTTTGAGACTACAATTTTAATTACAAAATGCAGTCGAACTTAGACATTGAAATGACCTAAAAATATATCGATAACTTTGTTTGTTTCAGCATTTCATAAATACCAAAACCAAAATGTCTTCCTAACATCAAATTATATACCATAAACATAATATCAATAAATAACCTAATGATTGAAAGACTGTTATTAAAATAACCTCACAACTAATATATATATATATTATGAAAACCCGAAAACATGCAAAACGATTGATTATGGTTGCAGTACGGACAGTAACCCTAGAATTTTCTCTAGATCTCAGATGACGACGCGGTTTTCACCGTTGAGTTTGTCTTGAGAAGCCTAAGTACACCATCAAATTTCGTCGCATTCTGAGACAGTCGGAATTTCATGTTTTTCGAGACGTTTGGACAAATTATCGCATAACACATGGCATGGTGGTCGTGTGCCATGTGGCACTTGCATGGGAGACACTTGGCACATGGGTGGGCCAAGTGTCATGCCCTTAGGATTGCATGAGTTGGGTGGGGGCCAAATGTCAAGCCACCCTCATGCATGAGCATGAAAGTGGTTGAAATTGTGGCATGGAGAACACTTGGTCTAGAGTTGACCAAGTGTCAAACAAATTGGTGTTAGGTGTCCTCCACCTATGTCAAACCAACTTGGTGGTTTGAGGAGGGATTCCAAACAATTCGTAGACAAGAGGAGAAGAAAGAAAAGAGAGAAAGAAAGAAAGAAAAGAAAAGAAAGAAGGAAGGAAGGAAGATGAGGAGGAAAAGCTACAAGACCCCATTGTTGCAAGGTTGAAGGATCAAGGACTTGATCCCACACACTACAAGAGGTAGGGACTTTGCCTATTTGGTTATTTTCCTTGCATGGGGCATGGAAATGGCATTGGTTGAGTTTGGTTGTGGCCCTTAATGGAGGAGATTTCGTGTATAGGGTAAATGTGTGTTTAGGAGATGTTTGCCGAGTTTTTTTCCTTCAGAGCCCTTGGCCAGGTGATACAGTATATCTTGCCATAACATCAGATAGTGATTCTAGTTGCTGGGAAAGCTAGACTTAGAGTAGAATACATATCCTTGAAATAGGTCTATCGATTTCAAGCTCCCTTTTGACTTTCAAATGCATGCAAAGTGGAGCTAGGATTCGAGACGGTTTTCTATGCGTGTTGAGATCCGTGGTATGTTTTGCCATAACTTGGCCATCACACATTATAATTAAATGATTCTAATTTCTGGATAAACTAAACATAGAGGAGAACACATTTCCTTGAAATAGGTCTATCCAATTTCCTACTCCTTTTAACTCCGGAATGCATTCAATTTGGAGCTAGGTTATGGCAGTTTTCCTATGCTGTGTTGAGATCCCGTGACTGTGTTTTGGCCATAACTTGGCCATCACATGAGTGAATGTTAATTTGGGTAACTATACTTATAGGGAAACATATCTCTTGAAATAAATGTCCACTTCCTTAATTCTTGACTCGTAATGCATTCAAAGCGTATTTTATGTTTAAGCAGCTTCAGTCTGTTTGGAACCGAGTAGCCATGTTAAAAACAATGTTTTCAAACTTTTCTCCTGCTAGATCGCCACCACTTGGGAAGAATGTCCGGCCACCCTGCGTCTAAAGGCGATAGCACGGCGCTTTTAAATCTGCCACGTGAAATTGTGATCGTGCCACCCTGCTGCGATACACTACTTACTTACGGTGCGTTCCAAACAAATGAGTTGTGATAGGGGTTAATGGAACACACAGGTTAAGGTTGTTGCAGCCTGAGGGACTGGTGCGCCATTAGTGCCCAAAAAAATGCTATTTTCAACCCTATTTAATAGGTTTGAGCGCTTGTGCACTAATTATTGTAATTAACCCAATTGGATATGTTCGGTCCCTATTGCACTACTGTATCTCATGGTTGTTTTTGCAGTGGAATTGAGGCCACCATCGTCAATCCAATCATAACTAAAGTTCGTTGATTTCCATCAATTTCATATGGTCTATACTGAATTTAAAGAAGCTAATGAAGAAATTTCAAAAGAAAAGAAAACAGCCAGCAATGAGTAAGCTTCAGAGATGATGCAAAGACAAGGCCAATGGAACAAAGAGTCAGCAGGATCCAAACAGAGAGCAATGCTTGAAGATTGGGCCATGCAGCCAGCCTAAAATCTAAATTGCAGATCACGAAATCGGGAATTCACAGGTTAAATAGTTCCAGCTGCAAATAAACTTCAATGTGCCTACTTGTACTCCCTAACTCTCTGCTATCTCACAACATTTTCTGTTAGCTGAAGCAATTATTAGCCAATTATCATGATGGTGTTTTAAATTCTCAATTTCGCTATCTCTAGAGAGAATTTACATAATAAATTTCATTAGGTTAGTTAAATTTTCTGCCATAGCGAAAATTCCCGCATAAATAAAAATGTATCGCCTGTTTTGATATTTTTGTGATTCCAAATCCACCAATGTTTGATCAAATTACCATTTTGTCCCTATTGTAACTTCATATTTTTAGGCATTTCGTCATCAACATTTGGGTCAAGGCATAAGTCACGTTATAAGTTTAGAACTTTAATTTTAATTTCAAATATATATCACACTTGTTCCAGCTTTCTTTCTCCTCTTTCTCTCATTTTCTTTGGGTACAAAACACCCTCCAAGGATGACAATTTGAGGATTTAGCTTGTTAAAACCCTTTCTCCTGAAGTGGAAGTAAATGGGGAAGGATCTGCACAGTGGGTTCTCGTTACATGACGCCATTTATTTTGGTTCCCAAATTTTTAACCTCTGAAGAAAAGGATGTACTTTGGCCAATACTTGGCAAGCTTTTAAAGGTTTAGTGTATTCTAGCTTTAGATACACTAATATCCATTAGTTGCCATTTACGAGCCATCTATAGGTTATGTTGATTTTTCATACCTGTATGGAATCCACGTGATCATTACTTGGTAATCTTTAGGTTCAAAGGGATTTTGCTTTAGATCCATTGAGACTCATTATAATTTTTTTAGTTTAATCATTGTAGGATGAGTCAAGATAGATTTTTCACCTGTGAGGAACCTTGCAAATGCTAAATAAAATGCTTTCTACCAAAAGGGAAATTATTAGGCTTAGTCATTTAAAAGTTAAACGGCATCCGTCGGAACGACTATATGTCATCCTCCCCAACGCAGAGGAAGCAACTGAACCCTCGCCAACATAGGAATCCCAATTCTGGAAGTGGACCAATGCTTCGGGTTGTAGCTCAGGCTTTACATTTTATTTTATTTAAATTTCAGTTTGCAAACCATCAACTCCCCTGTTTTTACCAAACCTTCAAATCCAAATTGAATTCACCATTTTGACTTCACTTAAATCTGGTTTATACATGAAACCTGGACCCTAGTGGTTCACTCTAGATTGCTATACCAAGAAGAGTTTCGACTACTTCGTAAATAGTATAACCAGGACTAAATATTGTTGATTCCCAAGATCACCTCACCAGTAAGTACCTAATCAGGTGCTATGGTCCTAGCGAGACGTGGTTTTATGACTCATTTCGCCTAATTGATGCGAAAGTTTTGGGGGAATGTATGCTTGCATGATGCAGAATGAGGAGCGGAATTCTAGCACGAAAACATGTAAATTGGATATCGAACCTGAATATATAAACTCATGTGGGTGGGTGTTAGACATGAGGGTTCATGGTACACACCTAGTGTACAAAGGTAAAATGTCCATGTAGAGGTCTTCATATATCGCAGAGTTGGAGTGAGTTTGAGTGCAAGGTACAATTGCATTGCATCAGGTACGCCAAATCACCGTGACATAATGGTGTGTGTACATGGTAATCGGGACTGGCATCAAGGTTGGTGTTGAATTGTGGGGCCTGAATGGGACGAAGTCCGCCAATTAATACACAATGTTAAATAAAAATGGAAAACGAATAGTGTAAAGCAAGCGTGAGCAAGCCGGGGATAGACACTTCGTGTGAAAAGCCTCAAACCTAGTTAGACAAATAAGATCCATCGCCGAAAAGCCCAAAATGTCGGAGATGGGTGAGACCATTAAACCCTGAAAGCTCCATTGCCCAAAAAAGACACGAAACAATTAAATAAATATCACATAGACTATGGGTTGTGTGAAACTCGTGAATCAACTACAGGCAGAACAATCATTCTTATGAAACTGAGACTTTTAGGTCTCTGATATTGTTAGACAATTGAATCGTCTCACAAATCTAGCCACCGTGTCAATTTTTTGTCAATCGGTATCACAATGACTTCATGTTTTTCGAGGCACCGAGAGGTTCAAAGACATTTGAAGGAACTGAGTGCTCAAGATGAGACACGAAGCCATGTGAGAGCTACCAAACAAATAGCCTGGGCGGGACTCAGAAGAGACATGTGGCAACACATGATTGGAGGGAAATCCACAGAGGATGAGATATGGTAATCCAAGGAGCCACTTAGACTGACAGCAAGTAAGTGAGAGAGCATCTCACTTGACTTATGTCTTCTCCCAGCTGGTTAGGAGAGAGGGGAAAGGAGAGAGAAAGGCAAACCAGATTGGAGAGGAAGATTAGAGAGAGAGAGGCTCAATTCTTCTCTCTAGATTTTTCACGCATGGACCATCGGCTTCCGGCTATGTAAGGGAAAGCCTTTCTTCAGACAAGAGCTGCAAGTAGAGACTGAATCGAGGAGTTTTGATAAAACTCCAAGAGGTGGGTCTTATCCTGCTTAAAAGATTTACCTGGCAATAGTGTGGTGGTTGTCTGCCTGAGAAAGTGGTTGTTGGTTGTATTTTTGAACCATGGAAGTCATTGCGCTGTCGAGTAATACATTAACCGACTTAGAACTTGTTTGGGGTGAGGCCAGTGGGCAATTTGGTAGTGTGTCCTTATAGTAAATTGTAGTCACATCAGTGAACCTGATGCAGCTTTGAATTTCTCAGACTTGAATCTTCTCAGACAAAGTTATGGTCTTTACCTTGAATTAATCAAGAGAGGTCAGCCAAGCAGGTCAGCCTGTAGAGGTCAGTTTGTTAAGAGGTCAGTCGAGGTCGCCAGGTCGAGGCCGCCATCCAGCCACTGTAGCTTGCCAACAGTCACTGGCCAAGTCACTAGCTCGGCCGGGTTTGACTACGCAGCGACCCAACTTCTAAGGTCAGGAACTTTTCATCCAACCCTGCTTCAGGTGTTCGACCTGGCGGAAAGCCCCATTGAGTCAAGATTCCAGAAAGGTTCCTATGGAAGGCATTATGTGAGCTTATCTAGGGAAGCTCAGCTCGGCCAGTTCAGGTCAGCTCGGCCAAGTCGGTCACTGGCTAATGACTTACGCGGTGACCTCCAACTTTGGAAAGGTCATAACTTCTTCGTCCAACTCATTTCGGGGCGTTCTCGGATTCTGGCGGAAAGCCCATCGAGTCAAGACACCGGTGAAATAGCTTCTGTGGAGTGCAAGAGGTGGGAGTTTCTCATTCAGGTAATCGCAATGCCGCCTCAGTCACTTACTGGCTTGACCACGCAGACCTCCAACTCTGGTGATCTTATAATTTCTTCATCCAATGGCTGCAAGTCTGACTATATGGAAACTCAGCTTGAGTCAAGATCTGCCATATTACTTTTTGATGGCAGTAGGCGATCTCAGCCAGTGATTCAGCCGGCTGGGGTCAGAGGCCACCTGCCATGTCACCGCTGCTGACGGCCGGTGACCGGAATCTTAGGTGGTCATGTTTTCTTCTGTCCATGGTTTAAAATTCTGGAATCTAGGAATCCCATTGAGTCAAGATTCCATCCATGTTCAGTTTTGGGCAGGTGACCACAAACCTTCAAAACCCAGTATTTTCACCGCGTTGCTTGTCGCGGTTCATGTTAGTTAGACTTTTGCCTCGGTACGACCAGCGCTGGAATGTTGTATATTGTAATGTGGTGGCATGGCTGTCTACTTGAGAGCCACAGAGGCCACATATTGTTTAATCTCTAAAACCTGACTGGTGATAGAGGGCTTTAATGATCATTAACAAACAAATGACTAGGGGGTTTAAGTTTAAATGAACCAAGCTTCTTAGGTTTTCCGTCGATGTCAGATGGATGATTGAACCAAACCGTCTATGTTTGTGAAGGCTCCAAGGAGGTACCCCGCTGATGGGTCCAAGATTTGTGATCTCGTTGTATGTTGTTAATTGTTTGAAGAATAAAGAGAATTTATTATTACAATCGATTTGAAGAACATGATTATATAGACAAATTAAGTGAAAAATTATGTAATTATCCAGTGGTTTGTAAAATGTTTCGTAAAGACTCATATACAACACGTAACACTGGCGAAAAACAGACCTAGGGAACGGCGCACGTGTACGACGCTAATAAGCTCGTGGGTGTAGGGTATTGTTTATTCATCGGTGTGGGTGAATGGGTCGTGAGCTTTGTAAATACAGCACAAGGTAGAGATTCACGAGGGGTAAATGATCAAATGATAAATCACACGCTGACGCAGCTAGTCGCTGATCTCTCAGGTGAAAGCACTCCAAATGTTATTCACTATTAGACATGAATCCCAACGATGGGTTCGCGAAAATGTTGGAACTACTATGGAGGCATCTCGCGGTGAAACCCTGGGGCAAAACCGTGGGCTCACAAAAGAAAAAGGAAATCATAAAATGATAAAATTAAAGATCGGAGGATCGGTCTAATAGTTTGAGTCATCGTTAAATACGGTGACTCGGTTTCTCACTTGGTATTCTAGGTGAGAGGGAGTCTCTGCTGACTCGTGCCAGATCATGAGGAGCCGGTGGGACCCCGTGTTGTAGCATGGAAATGATCTCATGCATGACACCCAACATTTCATATATAATGTCGCGACAAATCAGATGAAATGTGATTGACGCTATGTATGCCGCGCATGAGCACTTAGCGGGGAATAACCCTCAGAGGAGATTATCACTACGCTTCGCCACCCCGCGGGGGATCCTCCTTTCATGTACACGAGAAGACGTCGCTCCTTCGAGGCCGTAAGTACGGCAGCGCCGGCCGGGCTCTGCAATTATTTTTTGTAAAGAAGCAATCTAGTTTTAATATATATTTTTGGCATATAAAGTGTAAAAGAGTTGTAAATCAAACTCGTGGAAATATTATGGGAGCCGCTAGATAAAAATATATATATGATGACCCTCGATTTGGGACGCCACAAGGGTGAAGGAGTCGGGACCGACTGGTATTGATTTCCTATCGCACTTCAGATAGTTGGTGGGTCGTGAGGTCGACTCCGGCATACGGGGCATGTAGAGGTCAGTTTCATACATGCATGTAGGTTTTTTTTTTTCCATGTGATAGGATAGCATGTTCGCATGGATTGGGTTGTTCAGATTGTGAAATGATTCTGAAGGGGGCGGCCCCTGGGCGTGAGTTCGGTAGGTTTTGTTTACCGAGCGTAGCTCACCCGTCGTGGGACCCCCCCTTCGTATAGGTCACATGGTGCGTGCACGACGCCCCAGAGGCCGACAATTGAGAAGCAGGGTCGTCATAGGCTCTTGATATATTTTGTATATGTATGGAAAACTCATATACTATAATACATATCCTGCTTTCTTTATATTGGAACAACATTTGGTTCTAATGCACGTATTTTGCACTCATATGCGTGGGAGTGAGGTGCTATAACTCTCACGCCTTATATAATGAATCGAGATAAGGTAATTCCCGTGACATTTATGAATTAAATGAGCAGGAATGAGTCTCAACACATGAGACGATGGGTGTAATATTATCGTGACACCCGATATCTGGCATGTCATGCGTCGACGGTCATCGACGACCCCGAAGCTGGGATGCACAAATTTCGGACGTGGAAGCCAGGGTGGCAAACATGAGGCGGCTGGGCGGGCAGGGTCTAGTGTCAGGGCATGGTGCCCTAAAAGCATGTGAATGAAATTAGAAATAATTTTATATTTGATTCTTTATACATGTGTTAGAGACTTAATAAATATCATAAACTCAAGTTTATTAATGTAACTATAATCTGAAGTATAATAGTTACATATGAGATGCAGGACGCCTAAATCTGGTCCCAAGTGACTGCACCGTCAACCTTTAAAATACCGGAAATGCCCGGGACCCCAATATTTTCAAAACCCAGAAATCTCCTTTGCACGAGCTCTACCCAACATAAACCGTCCCAATATCAATCACCCTGACACAAATGAGGGATAAAAGCAGCTTTTGGCCTAGTAAATAGTATATTTATAGTTAAGATATCAATGAGATTCCATTTAGTTTTGCAGCGAAATTGCTTTTTACTGAGTACAAGTCCATATATTAAAATTAGAGAATTTAGCATGTTTAAAATCAGCAAAGCCACAACCCTGGGCTTTCTTTCTAATCCTCTCTCGCCCCTAGATTTAGCTCGTCCCTCGCACGTCCCGCACCAGAAAAATAGCATCCCTCGACAGGTGAGCTACACGTCTCCGCAGCGGAACCACCCCAAGGGCTACTCACCTATGCAAAGGGCGTTCCAAAAATAACACACATCCAAGCAAATGCATGATCCTACCAACGCCTAACTCATCATCTCTTTGCACTTTCAGCCCTCACCGACTTCTCACACCCGCCTAAGCCTCGTGATGAGAATTATTATTTTGTTTGTGGACAACTCCTCCGATGTATATATCAATTGGGCCGTCACTGATTGATGATGATAGGATTCACTCCAATGTATATCAATCAGCCGCCTCCGACAATTGATATTTTTAGTTTGACTACTCCTCTAATTAACATTTTTAGACAACCCTCCGAACCATTTTCTAGACTCATCTCATGCACTCATCTTATTCAGGCTCTAGGTACCGGGATAATGGAATACATGATGCGCACCCATTACAAACTATGTCATATGTAAATATATAAACATGCATATATTCACATAAAATCTAATCACACAATCATGTTATGTAATTACGCGATTATCACATCAAAATTACTCACATGGGCTAATGATCAAACACGAGCACCGAATAAAATCACCGGACGGTAACGACATTCAATCTTCACAAAATTTATTTCAGGAATTACAATTTCAATAGTGAAACTCTCGCTACAATTCCGAAACACCACGGCTCACTTTATGAACCCGTTTCACGTTCATTTCTCCGCCTCATTCCAATCATCACATGATTTATTTCACAATTTTCTATACTCAATCAACCAAACAACCTCAGTATCGGTGCACGTCGCACTACGGCTCAAAATACATCAATCGTCCCGCTTTGGGACCGGATCAAACACTGCTCAGCCACCTCGAGTACCAACCAACATTGAAAACACTTTAAATAAAGTGTAAACCTGGGCAAGAAGAAATCCTCACCTCACCGAGTTTTTCAAAACTCCTCAAACGGCAGTTCACATGTAGCCCGCTTCCGCTTAGAGCAGTTTTCCTTCTTATCCCAAGATCGGGCCGACGTCGGATCGCTACAGACTTAGAGAGAAGGAGGTCCTTCTTCTCTAAACCTCCATTTTTCACGCTTCGCCACATCGCTTTTTCTTTAATAATTTGAGAAGATGAAGGATCAGTTATTTTGTCTTTACCAACTTTAAATAATTCCAAAAAAATAACTGGCCAGGGCCTTTTCAAAGCTTTTACATTCCACACTATTCTCGCCTATCCATTTTCATCATTTCTACCATGCCACTTATGGCACACGGTAACTTGTTATATGTGATTTTCAAGGCATCGAAAATCGCTTTACTAGCACCGAACCGCTGATGCTCGAAAAACGCAGGTGAACCCGACCGCCTTGAATTCGACAAAATTTGACGTGCTACAGATTGGTGGAGACGATTTTAATCACAAATCCCAGTCGACGTATCCGGAGATCTAGAGAATAAATTCTGATTTTAAAGAGTCACACTTTTGTAACCGAAATTATGATTTTATTCTTTTCAAAAAAAATTGAATTTTCTGCCTTACAAGATGATCAAGATTATAGATACAACCAAATCATTCGTAGTAAATCAAAGCAGGATCTTTGATCTTATAATACTACTAGTACGGTCCACTCGAACACTTAGAATGCAAGAATCTTGAGTAGATTACTGATGTAGTGACATTAAAACAGAGGTTGGTGTAATCTAATTACGTGAAGACAGACAAGACATGGAGCCAAACTTCAACAACATACCGTTAAACAAGAGCTTAAAACCGTGTCACTAGGATGATCATATGATTGATCGACCATGAGCAGCCATGGACCTCGCTCATTCTCACTGCGCTCGACGATAAAAGGCGGTCCGCCCCAAGACGTTGGGGTCATTTGGTGGCAGTTTTGGAAGGTCAATCTGAGATAGTGGTTGGGAACATGTCCTATGTGATATGGAATCCAAACCCTTCTTCTTGAAGGGAAGCTCTGACAATTGGTTCCCTATGTTAATTCGAACTGAATACTGAGCGCTCTAATTTATAATGAAAGTTTATAAATTTAACTATTCAAGAGTGAATTAATGGAACTTAGCTAAATATAGTCACTAGAGGGGTAAACGTAATTTCACCTAGTTATAATGATGGACCAATTTTTGAGGATTGAATTGCATGTAATGACTCATATCAATGCCATTTCGGGAGTGTCACTACGAAATTATTCTGTACCATAAGAGTTATGTTTTATTTTTAGTGAAATAACATTAGAACCAATAAATTAGATTCATTGATTAAAGAGTTTAATTAATTATCAAATTTATTTGAGCTTGGAATTACAGTCCATAGGTCCCTGGCAAAATTTATGTACATCAGATATTTATTAAATTAACAAAAGAAATCACTGAGGGGGCATAGTTGAAAGTGTCTGTTTGATGTTAAACTATAGTAGTAATTATTGAATAATTAAATGTTAATTAATTAATTATTGAATTAATTAATTAATAGCAATTAATATGATGGATGAAACAGCTTAATTTGAGAAATTAATAACATTAATTAATTAATAGTAATTACTATATGGATGAAACGGTTAATTTGATAAATTAATCCTATTTATTTTTTGTCACTTAATTTGAATTAATTTTAATTCAATATTTAAATATGCCACTTGATCCAACAAGAGAACACCAATACATATTATAACAGAGGCAAACCCTAGACGTCAAGGGGTGATAAAAATTAGAAAAAAAAAAAGAAGCGAGTTTCACTTTTTTTTTTTTGGCTCTATCTAACCCTCTTCATCTCATGTGTCGAGAATATCAAGAGTTCAAAAAACCTTTGTTAATCAGATGTCCACACGCATCTGCAGTAAAGAGGAACGCCAGATCATTGAAGTAAGCGTGATGGAAAAAGGGATCTTTGAAGTCATTAACCCTACTCCGTTTTAAAAATTCCTTAATTTGATTGAGGTAATTCTTCTTATTGTTTGTTGATTATGTTTTAATAAATTATAGATCTAAAGAAAGTTTTTTATTAATTTTTTAAAATTAGATCGAACTAAAATCTTCCATCAGAAACTTTGTTTTCAACTTTAAAAACCTTCATTTGTAGATAGATCGGCCTTATGTGTATATGCGATGTAGTGTATGTGGGTATTTTGCATTATTTGATAATTCTGGATGTATAATTGTTATATATTAATGACAATGTTTAATGTATGGAACTTGTATAGTCGCTAATTGTATAGTGGTGTTTTGGGGTTGAGATTGTTGATTTAGATCTTGTAAGCCATAATAAAGGTCACAGAAAAGTAGAAAATATGCACACAAGAAGATCTGAACAAGATCTAGAAAGTGATCGTACAGATGGATTGTATACACATCTCAGCCTTTCTATACCTTCAAAATCGCCTTGTATGGCGGATATTCAGAGAGAAAGTTATGCCTAAAATACGAAAGACCCAGGATATTTCGACGACTAAACAACTGCTTCCTATTCTTTGGCTCTTCAATGATTTATTTTCGGGCCCTATATTTGCTGACCAGTAAGACCGTGGACCTAAGTCCAAAAAGGCCTAAAAGTGTTCGAGGGTCTCAGTGAGCAGAAAAATTGGGCTTATGCCTTGTCTGGTTAAAGAGTTATTAATTTACCTTCAAAGAAGCTGTATATTCAACTGGCAAGAGCTGGTAGATCTGTAAGCCAGACAAAGAGTTGAAGCAGATAAAGGGAGTTACTGTGAATCATAAAACCCAACTTTGTAATTTATTTATTTTATTTAAAAGGTTTGTAATTTAAATACCAATATAATCTGTAATTCGCTTTTTGATGATATTGTATCTTTATTGTTATTGATATGATTGGATAATATAATCATACATTTAACATGCTACATGAATGCTCATTTAATGCTTTTGCATACATATCATTTTTCCTAGAATTATGATAATTGTGATTGTCCTATGTGCTTATTCTTTGTTCATCTTCAAAGGGAACAATTAATTAAAACAGTTTGTGCTTAGTTTAATTAGCTAAATTTGGTAAAATTCATTAGAATTGAATTTAGGTTTTGGCATAGTCACCTGAAAAATTAGATTTTAATCAAATAACAAAATAAAGATTTTATTGATTAATGGTAATTTGACTTGAAATCAACTATTTTATATACCAGGTTTGAATATAATAAGCAGCCCACTTAATTATGGTGGGATTAGATTTCTAATTAACTTAGTACTGAGGATTGACCTACACCTGACGAGTTTAGATCTTAGTACTTATAGAGGATACAAACATTCATGAATTATAAGAAATTACAGAAATAGAAAACACTTATTTCAAAATAGTTTTGAGATACAGACAAATATAACCATTATCTTTATTATTAGTGGCATCGTGAGATAGAAGAAAATTAGCAGACTTGATTGGTCCTCCTAATTGGAGGGTTTATCTACATTAATATCAAGGTTGACTTCCTTAAAGATAGGATTGAGTGATGTATTTTAGACGTCATTCCACCTATCAAAGTGCAATTTTGAGTTAAGTCATTAAATCAAATAATGGTCACACACTCACAATAGTATGGTTAAACTGCTTCATCATACTCTGACCAAATTTTTTGATGGTAGTTAATAAGTAAAAGAAAAGGCGATATTTGGATTTTTGCTTATTAATTTGAGATAGTCTCAAAGTTGATTTGAAATTCAAGACGGACCTCATGCGTCTATTAATGGGTTTTAACACCTCTGATGGATTAGTATAAGGTTTGATGTGTTTTACTTGTTGTATTCATGCATCACGCGCATTTTCCAAAGCGCAGATATTTATTTTCATTTATAGTAATTGTTTGGGAGTTATTTGATTTCAACAATCATGTCATCAAACAACCCCATTATCGTTTACTACTAATGAACCCGAGGTGATGGAACTTCTGCAAATGGAAGTCAAACACAATATAAGCACTGTGAGAACCAAATGCTCATTGAGGCTATCTGTTTCATGAATGCTTCATACTCAGAAAGAAACACAGAGTGATTTATTCCACCAACAGTCATTGTTACGAGCTACCTATAGCATGAACGACAAGCGTTCTTAGGAAGAAGCATGAGGACACGAGGATCAGATACGAGATACGGGAATCTTCCGTGCCATGTTCAGCAACAATTTGATCAATGCTATCATGAAGCTACTCGTAGCTGCATGAACACTAAGATGAAGCAGTGAGGTTTCTGGCTTTGTGGAACAGGTTGAACATGACCAACTTGATGCAAAAAGGCTAAGACACATGGGCCACCATATGAGTGGAAATGGTGAGGTATTATCCTTGAGTCCCCTTCACACCAGCTTTCATAGTCATCATCAACCATTCTGTTGAATTGTCGAAGACAACATGACTCGGTCTTGACGAGACTTTGGAGGCCAGCAGAAGGATCGAGCTTTGTGTGTGAGGGTGAAGCAAATGTTGTTGAGTATGGAGTCACACTTCCTTCTTTCCCTGGGTAGCAAGAATAAAAAGAGGAAGAACACAGGCATGCGGGCCCAGAGCACAACCCAAGAAAGGAACCAAAGGCAAGGGAAAGAAGAACAACCTGGTTGGTTTTAAGGAAGCTTAAAGGAAAGTGTCACTAGGTTGAGATACGAATAGAGAACTGTAGAATAAGTACTTTCGAATTGAGGACAAAAAGAAAGGTAAATTGGCGATTTAATCGGGTTTCAAGTTTGGCTTAGTAGTTATGATTTGTCAACCCGATAGTTGATTTAGAGCCACTTCAATCATGTTTCTTGTTCTTCTACGCATGCTTTAGCCCTTCGAGGAACTTGCCGACAGGGACGTTACTATGAGTTTAGTGTGGAGGTCGTCTCAACAAAGGCGTGGAGTTGTCTGCTTAAATTTAGAATGAAGTTCCATATGGAACAATGTATTTTTTATTCCCGGTTTGTGAGAAATTTGATTGCTTTATGTGCTTGTATGAACAATTATTTAGTATTTCTTTTATTAATAATGAGATTGTTATTTCAAGAAATGGTTTAGATATTTTGTCGAAGCAAAACCCAAAATGGGTTGTACGCCTTAAGGCCAATCGAGCCATCATTAAATAATCTCGTAATTATTCAAAGTAGAAATTATACTTAACTAAATAATTGGTCAAAAGTTTCTATATTGATAACACGTATCTTTGGCATCTCAAAGAAATGCACATTAACCATAGAATAAACCGTTAGTAAGATAACCCTGATGATGGAGCTAAACATTGGCACCTTCCATTTTGTGAATCCCGTTTGTGAATGTAAAATGACCATGGACCTTTTCTTCAAAGGGCGAGAGATCCAAAGAACCTCTTCAACTGGGTAATATTAGCGTATCGCCTCGCGGTCCACCAAGTGTACAAGCTGGGAGGTGGTTATGAATATTCCGGTCACCTTCATCGACGATTATTCAAGATATGGTTATGTTTACCTAATTACAGGGAATTCCAGACTCTTGGAAAGTTTAAAGAATTCATGAAACTAAAAGCAAGAATCTGAAAATCCTTCCATCGATCAGAGAGTGAATACCTTGATACAGTTCATGATCATTTGTCGGAGCATAACTCCCTGATCCTTAGTTCAGAGACTTAAAACATCATAGTTAGGGAATGCAGGAACAGTGAAGTGAGAAGTCAAGACGTTATTTTCAGATATGGTTAGATCAAGGATGAGCTACCTGGCAATAATCTCATATCGATATTCACTACAACCGCGGTCTACTACTTTGAATGTAGTTCCATTCTTGTTGGACCAAAGACCCCTGTGATTAGTGGAAGGATAATAAACCTGAAGTGACGCCACTTTTCGGATACGGGGCGTTCCACACATGCACAGCAAAGGACTAGAAGTTAGAACCCCCGCATATGTATGTTTGTAGCTATTTTGTTCTATAGTCCTTCTGATAGGTGCTATCATCGACAAATGCCGCCTTTCTAAGATGACTGAGATGATAAACTTCAAAACCTCATGGTTAAATGAGAACTCACTCATCTATCTAAATCATCATCAAACTTAACACGAACATGAAAGTCAAGAGACCACAATTCCTATTCAGAACATTCTGTACTCGACGAAGGTAGTGACCACACCCAGTCATTTTACAGCAGTTATAATTTAAATGCCTCCGCTAACTGTATCGATCCATTGATATATCCCCGTGATTCATACTGATCCTGACATATAAACTGGCAAGATGCCATGAAACCAAGAAATGGTCCATGCACTCTAATCCCAGCTCGGAACTTTGTAGATCCACCCGAGACGTCAGCCCAGATGCAAATGATTCAAAAGAAAGATGCAGATGGCTGAGACTCAAAGCAGGCTGGTGAGTGCTACACTCAAAGTGACAGGATCATGAAGAAACTTTTCGCCAATAGCTATGCCAAGTCATTCTCCATTCTTTTGTCCATAAATGCTTGTCTTAATATAGCAGATATAAATGGATGTCATGGACTGGTTTTCCAATGTTATATTTGATTTATCCACATGATGTGCAAATGCGGTTTCTGTGTCAAATGCTTCAACAGTAAGATCAAAGGTTAGTCCATTTATGATACTGTGCCAAGCTTCATGTCTTGAACTCCAGATTTTTATGAAATCCCAAAAAACTATGGTTTGAGTAAAAGGCAATAGTCCTAGTATACACATCAAAGAGTGCATGTGGTCTTCTTAGTTCTTTTTACGTGAGATACACCTGTTCCATTGGAAACACAGAAACATTGCCTAATGTGAAAGAAATGGCGAATGTGAGCATAGCTCTCAAAATAAAGATCAGAGAATGCTTACATTTGGGATCCAATTATAAGAGATTTAGCACGCTTGTATCATCTCAAGACAGAGTGCATGAATAAAAGCAGCTTGATTTTCGATGCAAGATTCCAAGAAAGGTCTATTACCGACCCGAGCATGGGAATTTATCTCTTTCAAGGAGCAAGGTCCTAAGACACCTCAGAGAAGAGATAGAGATGGATGTCATGTCGTTCAGGAAAACATGTGAAAAGGCGGTTGCACGAGGCCCTCGATATTCCATATAGTGAGGGATAGTCGCTGGGTTTAATCCAATCTGAATGGGTCACTGAGAGAGGTGAAGCATATTCTGGCGGTCTGAGACCAGAGACAGGTGTTGTTATCAGTAGAGATTCAACCCTATTGGATAGAGAACACCATTCCATTTTCAATCCATAAGATAGCTTCCAAAGTCACATTCAGCCAATATTCAATTCCTATGGTATCATAGTTCAGATATTACCAAAACAATCTAGTATTGTGGATCAAACGCGTTTTAATACACAGCTTAGTCGCTCATAGTCCGCCGGGCTCCAAAAAGCTATAATCGATTCGTAAAGGTGTCCCAAAACATGAAACCATCAGCTTTTAACATGACAATAGTGGAATAAAGAATCCAAAGAAACCGTTATCGCCATGATAAAATAAGCGTAGAAAGGAAGCATCATCCGGTACAGAGATCCATATGGGTATGGGAATAGTCGTTATAAAGATAAAGCGTTGAATAAACTCCTTGCTGATCCATTTACTAAGACTCACCCAAAGGGTGTTCACTGGGTCACTTAGAGACTAGTTAAGAGATATGTCTCACTCTGCTATGCGACACATAAGTATGGTGCCTCATAAAAGAATAATTTGTACCTGCTTTCATGAATTTTCTATATATTTGATTCTTTATACATGCAGTTTATAATTTAGTAATATCATAAACCCAAGTTTATTAATGTAATCATAATCTTATATATAACAATTATATGATGTTATTCAAGATTAGATAATTAAACTAAATCATCCATGGAAACAAATAGGGATCTTTGATCTATAATACGCTTAGTGCCTACCCATCAACATGCGCAATGCAAGATTTTGATCTCGATTACTAATAAAGAGCATAAAGAGTTGGCGCAACTGACATAAGACAGATTCAAGGATTAAACTCTTAAATAAGAAACATACACTAGAGCTAAACCCAACACTGATGATCATGATTCATCTAACCTAGTAGCCATGGACCTCATATCTATTTCAATGTGGCCTTTGATCTCACAGCATGGTTCATTCTAAGATGCAATCTTAATGTCAGTCTGAGAGCTATCATGCTGATTTAAAGATGTCCATGATATGAATCCAAACCCTCTGAAAGAAGTCGGATAATTGGTTCCTTGTGTTAATTATTGAACCCACAGTTATGCTCTAATTTATAATAAAGTTTATAAATTCACTATTCATTTAGTGAATTAATGAATCATGATAAATCATCTAAAGGGTAAATGGTAATTCACCTAGTTCTAACAGAGTTGACCACTAGTGAGAATGAATCTGTATGTAATGACTAAGTATAGCTGAACGCTCAGCAATTACTACATTTAAATTGTTCTAATGCTGCAGCTCCTGCCTCATTTTGTGCGGAATAATACTTCCTGGAATCCTGGTCAAATTGGGATCACATCAAAGAGCCACTCACTATCAAAATCTCTATTGAGCTTTAATCTATAGTCCATAGTCCCTGCCTGCCCGTGTTATCATTGTGATTTTAAATTAATGTGCTGAGTCCCCTCTGATGCAGTTGGAAAAAAATTATTTGAGGCAACTATGTGTAATTATTTATATACTTAAAAACAATAATTAATTATCATTAAATTAATTAATTAATAGTAATTTTTATATGGATGAAATAACACTTGAGAAATTATTTGTATTCATAATTAATTATTGAATTAATTAATTAATAGGTATCATTGAGAGGATGAAACCGCACTTATAAAATTAATCCAGCTTAGTTGCCAATGACTTGAACATCTTTAATTCCAATATTTAATATTACTTGATCCAATGGTTGAGATAAATTCAAGATAATATAAATAGAGGCAAAACCCTAGTTGATGGGTGATAAGATTAAAAAAAGAGAAAGTGTTTCACTTTTTTTTTTTTGCTTCCATTTTAACCTTCTGACATCTGTGTCAGTATCAAGAGTCTGGGTGAAAACCTTGTTAATTTGCACGCTCACATGTACCCCACAGAGCAAGAAATCATTTTGAAGATCATGGAAATATGAATTTGATCTTGAGTCAGTTAACTCATTTACTAGTGTCTCCTTGATGATTTGAGGTCCTTTCTATTTGCTTGCTTGTTATATGTGAGCACCCCAGGTAGGGGATCATAAAAAGAGTTTTATTAATTTTAAAATTTGTTCGGACCTCAAAAATCTTCCTCACGCAAACTTTGTTTTTAACTTTAAAAACCTTCTATTTAGGCCATGCTTTTAATGTAGAAAGATAATCACAACTTTATATAGTCTGAAAGTTGGGAGTTTGAGCTGAGTTATCTATGTTTAAAATTATGATCCAAACTAGCAGTTTTGAACCATATTCAGTAGATAGCTACCTTTAGAAAGTCCATTTATCAAGATTTAGATCTATAAACATACTTGTGTTTTGTCGTGTATGATTTGATCAGATAAAGGTGATTGTGTGTTAAAATGTGAATTATATACGTGGTAGGATGTATATAGGAATGTGAATACTGTGGTGAGAATGACATGTTTGGGATGTGAGTTAGAGTTCCTGTGATTCATCATGGACCCTTGTCATGGACATGTTAGGAGTTCGAGGCTCATCCATTTTGATGGATCCAGATTGTATCCAGAGGTCACTCGCCACACACCCAGATTTGCAATTACAGTTAGGTGGCTGGTGGATGAGCACTGATGCTGCCAATCCGGGAGATCAATGATCCAATGAGCGGCACAAAAGACTGAAACACGGCTGCCTTCACCCTGGGTGGACCAGCAGGCGCATATGAATTGCTCCTGGTACTGAAGTACAACAGGAGGCTTTTAGCTAGCCACCCGGATTTCCTGCTCTGATCAGGGATGGGGACTCCCCATCAGCCATCCGCCTTCCATCCCGCGATCCGTAGATGCCCTCTGATTTACAGAGCTCGTCCAGCGACAGAACACCGTGCGGTTTCATCGACCATACTCACCTGTCGGCACCCTCTGTCGACGACAGAAGAGTTGATGATAAGACCCGCCAATCAACATGGAGGTTTAACAGTGTTGCAGATCAAGAATCTGCATCTACTTAGTTTTATAGATTGATGATCTTGTTTGATCAAACTAGATGCTAGCCACACTCCCAAGATAGACCTTTCGAACTGGTTACCACCGCTGAGATTTAGGAGTGCGTATGTCCTCAAGATGCCAGTTCAGACGGAAGCTGGTACTTTGATTTTACTATGATGTTCTCTTGACTGATGAAAACTATAAAGATCTATGTGATTCACAGAATAAAACTAAACTATTTGTTCAAGTTTGTGGTAATCTTTACACATTATCCTCGATTCATCCCATTTATATGGAGCATGAGGATCACTTGAGAATTGTACTATAGCTTTGAGATCTCATAAAAATGTTTAAGAAGTGCGTAGTTTTACTACTGTAGTGGTGGCTTCTTGAACATGGGTGTCGCTAAGTGGTCACTGACCTGGGAAGGTTAAGGTTATATGAGCTGGGAGAGACCAGCCTGGCCTGAGATACAGCTTCTGATCATGCATGCAGGTTCAGAGGATTTCTCCACAACACGCCATGACTGATTGACCTGGGTCCGGTGTCAGTTAGATGACTACAACAGCTGCTCAGAAATTAGAAAGTGGAGGCTTACTTCAAATTTCCATTCGATGGTCCCAAAGGATTGTGAGGCATTGTCATGAAAATCAGGATGTTTCGTGATTTGATCTGGATGTCCCCGTGATGTGTCCGGGAAAGTTATGGCTATGGTTCTCAGCTTGAAGAATCATTTGATGCATCATTCACACGATATGGAGTTGGCGCCCATTGTTTTGTTTGAAAGGCTAATATTATTTGTATAGAGTTACTGATGTGTTTTCTCGCATTCACAAGTCCGAATACATCTTCATTTTATGCTAAAGACCTCAACATGAGACAAATGGTGCAGATATTTTCTGATATTTGTTTGACTTCATCTCTATATCATCATCCTTGAAGGCCTGTGTCGTCGATGTTCAACCTGAAGTCATGTGAGGCTCTGTCAGTATAACTTCCCGGAAGTGGCGGATGCTTAAGAAAGTGGGGCAATCCGCATCAATAACACAATGAGCAAGTTTAGGTACCTTGTGAGTTTCCAATGACTGCGCTGCCTCTTATTGAGCAGAGTGATAGTCCTAGGCAGACGCAGAGTTAAAAGTCCATCAAGGATCATGACAATGTGCATTAAATTGGATTTGCATAAAGCTATCCATACGATAGAACTTGTATAGGGATTGTCATTCCCGTCGACGAAATTGAGGGAGAGAGGCCTCAGTAGTCTCCACTTGTTCCATCTGTCAGATCCAAGACATTTACAGTGGTCTATCTTATGTCGCTGTACAGATACATAGAATGAAGCGGCATGTCGAGACCTTGTTCAAGGTGTCCTAGCTTTGTCAAATGGCAAACAAATGAACACTTTAGGCCTACAGTGGCTACTCCGCACCATTGAAATGAGTGGAAGTAGGAGTATGTCACTATTGACTAGACCCACTTGTCATGACACCGCTGAGACATGACGCGTATGTGATCAGGGACCCGCTCACAAGTCGACATTTTCCGACCTGCAAAGACCCTTCACAATCGATAATTCTACAGTTAGCCCAAAGATCGTCTCATATATGAGTTCCGGGGCCTAGTATCATATCATCCAGTTTGAGCATGTGATTTTTGGAAGAAGCTCTGCATGAATGTAATGCAATTGATGACTTAGCACAAGCTGCTAGTCCGTCACACCTGAGCGTCACCGAGAGACCAGTTGTTGTGTTGAGATATACGAGCATGTGTCCCGGATCATAAGGGCTGCTAGGAGATGATTTACCCTTAGTGGAATTCAACACACTGTTAGTTATCGCGAATAGCAGATGGCACCCTACGAGGCATTCGCTGAGGCCATATCGATCACTCTAAGATAAAGCATTTAGGTGAGAGTCTCATCACTGGTCCATTCATTAGAGTATAACCCTGAGAGTATGATCCGAGAACGCTTTCACTATCTTGTTTGATGAGAGTTGTTACTGACAGTGATTTATTAACTCCTAGAGCCTGAGGCGTGTGATCTGGCGCGTCTATGAAGTAGCTGCTGGTGAGATGATTTTCGCCAGTTCTACAAGCTGGGTCAGCTTCGAGGTATATCAGGCCCTTCGAGATACTTGAGGGTGTAGGCACATTTGCATATCGACGCATCATCATTAAGTTATTCAGAAACGATGAGTTCATGTTCTGCTTCGGCATATCAAATCCCACCATGCAAAGGGATCGTGAGCAAATGTCACTGATATGTATGGACCTTCGAGGCGGACCAAGGAAGACAGATAACTCAGATCTGTTCCTATAACAAGATTGTGAGGTTAGTATGCCGTGGCAAAGACCAGGAGTCGGAAGGCAACATGGGAACGCAGACACGATGCATGCTAGCTATCCTTTTAATGATGGAGGCAGCGGTGGTTTGAAAGATTAATATCACATGACTAATGATACATGGATAGTGTGATATGCATCTCGGTATCAAATTTTGGCGTAAAGATCGTGAAAGCCTCGGTTACAGAAAAACCATTATTATCGCCAGCAGCATCGGCGGTAACCCAGAATTTTCAGATTACTGACGCATTTGACGCGGTTTTCACCGCTGCGAAAGCCTTTTCATAAACCTAGGCACACCGCCGAAATTTTGTCAATCGCGAGCATCAGCTCGCTTTTCGTGTCAAACAAATTATCGCATTTATCATTACGGCATGATGGTCGCAGCTGCGTGACACTCGCGATGGGAGACACTTGCATACGGTGCGCAAGTTTCATGCCCTTAGGATCGCATGAGTTTGTAAGCCACCCTCATGAAAGGAGCAGCGAAAAGGTTGAAATTCAGGCATGGGAGAACACTTGGGTCGAAGTTGACCAAGTGTCAACAAATGATGTCAGTGTCCTCCACCTATAGTCAACTAACTTGATGGTTTATGAGGATTCCAAACATCTGCATTGGCAGGAAAGAAATAAAAGAGAAAGAAAGTTAGAAAGAAAGGAAGGAAGGAAGGAAGGAAGGAAGAAGAAGAAGCAGTGAGAGAAAGCTACTAAGACCCTCTATTGTTGCAAGGTTGAAGAATCAAGGACGATCCACACTGCTGGGTAGTAGGGATTTTGCCTATTTGGTTATTTTCTCTCGCTTCAAATAGCGGAAATGCACTGTTGAGTTTGATGACCTCGGGTTTAGAGATTTCATGTGGTGAATGTGTTTTAGGAGATGTCGCTGGGTTATTTATTAAACTTTGATCACTTAAATATAAATCTGACACTAGTTAGATTCTGGTCACGGTAAACTAGGACTTGTAGAGAACACATATCCTTGAAAGAATTATCCATCCGACCCTTTGGACTCAAAAATGCATAAGTGGAGCTAGGTCCGCACTTTCCGCCGTGTTGAGATCCCATGACTATGTTTTGCCATAACTTGGCTTATCACATACAGCAATTGAATGATTCCAATTTCTCGGATAAACAAGACTGAGGTAAACATCTCCTTAGTAGCCTGGTCCGGTCTCGTTTGATTTGGGAATGGATTCGGGCTTGAGTTGTGCCGTGTTTTTTCTGCGGTTGTGGTTGAGATCTCGTGGATTAAGGTGTTTTACATAATCTGTCTGTCATCACACACTCAACTGAATGCTTCTAATTGGCTTTGCAAACTGACTCCATGGGAAACATGTCTCCTGAAAGAATTGTCCATTTTCCATCTCATTTTAAATGTATCTAATAAGTTTCATAGTCTGCACTTCCTCTAAGTCTATTTGAAAAACTCCAGCAGCCAAGTTAAAAAGAGTGTTTTCAAACCCGCTTTCCTTTGCTTTATCAGTTTTAAATCGCTGATTTGTGGATGTCCAAGAACTTTCATACTCGTTATTATATATGAGGCTTAAATCCTGCTGCCGTGATCAAAGATCAAATAAGCCCTGGTTAAGAGATGACATGATGACTTTTTATTTTAAATTGCAAACAATTGAGTATATATGGTTAGTTTAAATATACTATGCTTGCTATTGCAGGTTCTAGGACTGTGGTGTCCTGGGCCTTGAGACGTGAGCCATGACCTCTATTTGCCTAATTGATGTTAGAAGTTATGGGAATGTATGCTTCTGTGGCAGATATATGTAATTGAGTTATGAATTAAAGGTCAGATAACATGTAAATTAATATTTGAACTTAACATATAAACTGCCTGTATTTAAATATATAGAGGGTCATATACAATTATTGTATTAAGGAAAATGTCCATGTGTAGGTCTTCATACATTAAGAGTTTATGGGCCTCACAATGTGTTTCTAATGAGGTATTTACAAATAACTTTTATTTATTGGTGTGTGTGCATGGTATTGATTGGTATCATTTGGTGTTTAATTGGGGGTTTCGAATGAGACTTAAGTCCAATTAGTCACACAGAGCTTTGAAACCCACATGTCGGTGCATGCTAGGAGCAGTGTCCTTCCCCTGAAGCTGAAACTGGTTAGACAATAGATCCATCTATGAAAGCCCGAAAATGCTCTAGGTGTAAGAGACCCTTAAAGTTAAAATATCTAAACATAATTCAGCTTTTTATCAAACAGTTTAGTAATATTAAAAACAATATTTCAATAAAAACGAGAGACACTTTAATACATTATATATTAAAATATAATTTACCACTCGAAGATATATAGTATAAATCAATAAGATTATATGTATCATGTGGATTTGAGAAAAGATGAAAAATTAGAATAGAGTCATAAGTTGTCCTTGTAAAGAAAGAAGTCTAAGGACCTAAATGCAATTATGAAAACTTAAAGCAAAAAATGGATTTTTACGTCAACATACTTTGGGTGTCACAGAGATTTGAAAATTATCTTCAGCTTTTGAACAAACAGAGAGAGAGAGAGTGCAAGAGAGAAGAAGAGGGTTATGAAGAAGAGAAGAACAGGTAATATAGCCAAGATCAAGTAAAAGTATAAATCATTTATATGATGCTGATTCACGATCAATGATTTGTACGGACTAGAAAAAGCTTATATGAGTCTGGGTTCAGTTTGTTAGATTTCCAGAATCCAAAAATATGAAAGTAAGGTGGTAAACCTCAAATGTACAAGAAAAGATGATCCCTCCATTCGAGAAGCGATTTATGTTTATCTGTATAAGTTTACAGAACAAACCCAATAATTTCGTGGTTAGTGATGTGCTGGTTATGACCCATATTAAACGTTTTAGAAAACGGCAGCAGCTTCGATGAAAGATATCCATTGAAAGATGATTTGAGTATAACAGTTATAAGAGATATATGGAAATGTTTCAGATGTGTTTGAAGTAGAGTTAACGGGTATCAAAAATATGGAAAATGGGGGAAAATACACATTCTCGACATTGGAAAGTCATGTGCACCGCACACCTTGAATGTGTACTGGTATATCCTTTCCAACTTAAACGTGGTTCGCACACGTTAAAAACGCACTCGCTCGCCTCACTCGGCCATCTTCAGATGTTGGCCAGGTTAACTTCCTATTTCGGTCCGATTCAGTGATCGGCGGCTACCAAAGTTAATTTGAGAATCAAACATAAGCGAAATAGATGTTGTCAAATTTGTTCTCAAGTGGCCCAAAATTCACTCAAAGTGGGCCATGTGCAAGCCTAAATTTGGTTTCAGTTTTGATCATAGCAGTCCGGGTTGTTTCTGATTTGACCGAGCTCGTGCCCACCGCGATCTAGTTGGAAGAACCTTAACACTCGGCTAAATGAGTACAAATCCAGCATCGCGTGCCACAAACCCTGGAAAATGATGTCAAACCGGGTCTCAGTGTAACGGTAAACATCCGTTGACATTAAAAATGCCAGCAACTTTATTTCGATAATCCAATTAATAATTCCACTTCGTGGTTAAAAATGATCCATCGAAAAAGACAGAACAAAAAAGAATAAGCATATGATATTATTAATAACAGCGTGAACAGCGCCAAGAACGAGCGCAGCTCGAATATGCGAAACTGCAGCCGAAATGAATAGCGGCATAATAGTGCGTTTTTTGAACAACATTTTGTTCATGTCGCTTGAACAGTACGAACGAGTATTAAAGCGTTCGAATATGAATTGGTGTTTGGCAATGAGCGATACTAGAACAGTACACGCGAATTGAACACGGAATGAGCATTTATGAACGAGCATGCATGAATATATACGAATGAATATGTAGACAAAGATAAATGAAATATTATTGAATGAAAAGTAATAAATATACTGAACAAAGATAGAAATGAGTAATGTGAATGAGTTTATGAATGGCATATAGATTTATATATCTGAAAAGACAATACGAAAAAAAATGTGATATTTAAAAACCGAATAAAGGTGAACGATAATAAGGATGGGATTCATCAAACGGAATCCGTCATAAATGTGAATACAAAAGTGAATATGGAATTGAAATGTGATATTTAAAAACCGAATGAAGGTGAACGATAATAAGGATGAGATTCATCAAACGGAATCCGTCATAAATGTGAATACAAAAGTGAATATGGAATTGAAATGTGATATTTAAAAACCGAATGAAGGTGAACGATAATAAGGACAAGATTCATCAAACGGAATCCGTCATAAATGTGAATACAAAAGTGAATATGGAATTGAAATGTGATATTTGAAAACGAATGATTATGAATGATGATAAAAGCGAGATTCAATTAAAAGCGGAATCGATCATAAATGTGAATTAATTGATATATCAGATGAAGAGCGCGACGGGATGCACAAAAGCGGCATAGTCATGAGGCACGAAATTTTCCAATGTCCCGCGGCGGGATGCACCAATCGGCATCCGTCATGATGGCGTGGCATTGAAGAAATGTCCCACTTGGCGGGATGCGCGATCGATCAGATCGCGATGGCGTATGGCATTTAATTGATACCATGTCGAGGATGCGCAAGCGACATCAGTCTGATGGGAGAACGAGATAAGTGATACCACGTGTCGGGATGCACCAAGCGGCATCCGTCATGATGGGAGAACCGAATAAGTGATACCGCGCCGGGATGCATAAAGCGACATCCGTCATGATGGGAGAACCCGAATAGAGTGATACCACGTGTCGGGGGATGCGCAAAGCGGCATCCGTCATGATGGGAGAATCGAATAAATGACCACCACGTGTGAGGATGCGCAAGCGGCATCCGTCATGATGGGAGAACCGAATAAGTGATACCACGTGTCGGGATGTACCAAACGGCATCCGCCATGATGGGAGATAGAATCGTTAAATGTATAAGCACATTACCGAATGATAATAAGGGTAGGATTCATCAAGCGAATCGCCGAGAAATTGTGAATCGGAATAGTCCAAGGTGAAATAGCCAACATTAGCGAGTGTAATGGGATTGTTATGAATGTGGTTAAATCTCATGAATTGATTGTGAAATGAATTATTTGCATTGAGAATGCATGATATGATATGGTAAATGGTTGTATATTGAAAGCATGCGAAAATGAATAGCATGAGTATATGTGAATCTGAGGCATTATTTGAAAAATGCATGTTATTAAGTGTGAATGTTATGGGTCTTTTGAATTTGTAAATGGTCATGGGATTGCCCGAAAAGAAGTGCTTTCGCTTAATTAAAAAGGTCTAAAATGGAATAACATAAACAACATGTTTTGGAAAGATAATTAAAAATGTCGGAGTAAACCGGGCTCCAGCTTGGATCCACCAACCAGGTCAAGTCGGGGATTCGGGTCGTGACACTTTTGAAAATAAAAATTTAATAAGACGAAATAAATGTTTTGATTGAAAACGTCGGAGTAAACCGGGCTCCAGCTTGGATCCGCCAGCAGGTCAAGTAGGAGATTTGGAGTGTGACTGCACAATGAAAATTTAAATAAACGAAAACTAAAAAGAAAGTTTAGGGCATCCCAGATTATGAAATGTAATTTCACAAGGGAGTTGATTAATGGCTTATTGCAGTGTAATGATAGAGTCTAATATGTATTGATATTGGTTTGAGTTCCCAACTGTATGAATTTAATATGACTTGATACGTTACGAGTTGCCATTGTATGTCGTATAAAGTTTACTTTGAATATGATTTGATCTATCATACATGTAGTAGATATGAGTTACAACTTTGTAAAAGACATGACCTTGTGAGGAAGTAATATGAACAAGATAATGATAAGGAATCTGAAAAGAATAAAATCTACATGTATAATATGAGATGAGTTAGAAGTCACATAAGAATAGGCTTCGTTATATGCATAAGTAAAAGTAAATGTAAAAAGAGAGTGACGACGATTTTTATTGTGGTGAATTCTTATCTATATGTTCCTAAAGTAAAACATACGGTGTTCAATCAGTGTAGTCTTGAGGAATAAAGAGGACAGGACATTCCACACCAGCGGTACGGGCCATCTCAGAGATAGGTGCTCACCAACACTGTTTTCCGCAATCTCTGATGTTTGTATTAGATATGCACATGTATAAGTAATTGTATAAGTAATTGGGACTTAGCATATGTGTAGAGATTTTAATGAATACCACTCCGGTGGTAATTCCTTTGTATATGTGAATGACTTTTTGTTATTACAAAAATTATTTGTATACCCACAGGTATAAGTTAAGCTCTGAAAAAAAAAGTAAAGAGTCCCGATTATATGGTTGCACCGGCTTAGGTTGAACTCTCAATCGGGTGGATAGGGGAATGTCGGGCGTGAAGACACAATTGCCCCTAAAAAGCGAAGCGATTCATCGTATCACATAGACTACGGGTTGTGTGAAGGGAGTTGGGGCCCGACTCGGTATTAATTTTTCCATTGTAACTTGCATTGGGTGGTGTATCGGAGAGTTGACCGGTATGGGCGTGTAGAGTGTCGTCATACATGCATGTAGTTTTCTTTTCCATGATGAATGGCATGCTTACATGGATTGGGTTGTTTGTGTGACTGTGAAATGATCATTTGCATGTGCACATGGGTGGGGAGTAGACCTAGTAGGTTTTGTTTCTACGAGCATAGCTCACCCCCATTGTGGGACCTCCCTCCCCCTTTCGGGTATAGGTCACGTGCGAGGCAAGCAGCTTTCCCTAGATGTAAAACCCCGGAAAATTTAAAATTTTCTAAAAGTATAAAATTAAATAATAAATTGTTGAAATGGCTCAAGGCTTAGGAAAATTCCATAACTCGGATGTGAAAGCAGATTTGCTTGTAGATTGAATCCGTCTCACGGAAACGAATAACACAGAAAAGTTTCGCCGAATTCCTAGGTAGTGGGAATTCTTTATGAATTTTTGAAGTTAGGTATCCAGTAACCCTAGGAACGAGAATTTCTTAAAAATCTCGAGAGTTATGAAATGACTTGAGTTAAGTTCCTTTAAAATAAATTGAACTGAGACGAAAATAAATTGTTTCGGGATAGAAATGAACCCGGACGATCCATGGACGAGTGGCGCAAAGTGAGCCCCACATCCAACTTAAACTTAAAAGGAAAAGAGAAGAGAAAATCATTTTTTTTTCTCCCCATTTTGGGCAATTACGGTAGTGGGTGTGAGAGAGTGAGAGGGGAGAGAAAAGTTCTTCCTTTTCTCTACGATCTACGGAGATCGGGTGGTCGGAATCCGTCGAGCCAAGATTTAAAGTTTATCTACTCGACGAGGGCTACGCGTGGATATCCACAACACGCAGTTTCACCGAAGATTTCGGGTTCGAAGAAAAAAAGCTAGTGAGAGAAGCTCTACCTTCTCTCTAAGATTTACGTCGATCGGCGGCTCGGTTTCCATCGGGCCAAGACTTAAAGTCTGAGTACTCATCAAGGGTAGCAGCGTGGACAGAAATCAGAATTTTAAGTCAAAGATTCGAGCGGAAGTTACGGAAGCGGGTGGGTCTCGGGTCTTGAGGGACTCAAAAAGTTTCGTCTTCTCTCAAGTGGTAGGAACCTTCTTACTCGGTTTATGTTCATCTAAATGTTGTTTTGGTCTTGTTTGCGCCTAAGGACTGTTTGGTTGTGTTCTCGGACACAAGCGATTTTAAGTTCGAGCTGCTGATGTCCAGTTTTATTTTTATTTTTGGTAGCTTTGGAGCTGATTTTGGGCTGAATTCGGGATGAGTTTTGTGCCATGTTTATGGTCGATTTGTGGTCCCAATTGGGACGGGTTTGTTGTCGGGTGAAAGGGTTCTTTCCGAGATGGGCTTGGGTAGGAAAAATAGCATGTACGGGAGCTTTAAAGGAGCCAGGGGGTGCCTGGTTCGTGGGTTTCACGCAATTGCTTAAGCGCACTATTTATGCAAGGCCTCCAACTTCGGACAGCCATAACTTTCTCGTCCGAGCTTTGTTTTGGGTGTTTTGGACTTTATGGAAAGACCTTCGAGTTTAGAATCCATCCATATATAGTTTGATAAATTTTAGTTCATATTTGGTCCAAAAATGATGAAAAACAGTAGGCCCCTGCTAGTTCCGTGCGTCAGTCATTGTTCATATGAGGCCTCCAACTTCGGACGACCATAGCTTTCTCGTTCGAGCTCCGTTTGGGGTGTTCTTGGACTCTATGGAAAGCTCTTGAAGTCTAGAATCTGACCATATTCTTTTCAATGGCAGTTGAGGCTCAAATACTTGTTGAAAAATTGATTGTTACAACAAGTGTGCTAATGGTTGGTTGTGTGGATGTGAGGAGTTATGTGCTGAAGTGGCCATTACATGGCAGGTTGTAGGCCATTGTAGGTGCATGATATGCCATGAATTAGCCAAGGAAATGAGGTGTGTCATTACTTGCCTAGGTAGTAACTTGATGAAATGTTAACATGTGTTTTTGTGATTTATTGAAATGACATTTCTTGGTTAAGAGGTGTCATGCTTGGATGTCAATATGTGTGCTCTAACATATTGGGTTTGTGATGTGTTTTCGTGTGGACATGGCTATTTCATGGCATGTTGTAGGCTAGTTTATTGGGCATTATGCGCCATGATGTAGCCTAGATTTGAGTATGACATTACTTGTCTAAGTAGTAGTCGGAATGATGTTGATGCATGCTTGTTTGATGTGTTGACATGAATGTGATGGTATTGAGTATGGCTACATATGTGCGTTTAATGAATGTATGGACTTTGTGTGCATTAGACATGAGTGTCCATGGTACACGGTGTAGTGTGTGTGCGGTATAGGAGTCCATGTAGAGGTCTTTATACATTAGGCGCCTTGACTTAGAGTGTAATGGCATAATTGCATTACACTGGTGCACGGGGACATCGCATGGTGTGGGTGTGAGTGCATAGTCATTGTCATTCACCATCCTTGGTGAATGGGTTGTGACTCGTACTTTGGACGAAGTCCAATGGAGATCCACGGTTTGCATGGTGTTCCGCGGGTTAAGGAAATGGAAATGGCTCATTACATTTCATATGCATTGGGGCACCCTAGAACAGTAGGAGTAGTGCATGAGGTGGTTCTTGAAATTGTTTTTCGGAGGGTTGACCAACAATATTATTTATCCCGGTATGTCACTATAATATCGGAGGTTGTCCATACAATGTCAATCGTTGAGGTATGCTGATTGATATACATCGAAGGTTGTCATATAATGTCAATCGTCAGTATGCCCAATTGATATACATCGAAGGGTTGTCCACAAAATAGATTATCGGAGTGTGTCCACAATTTATATCGGAGGATTGTCCACGAGTAAACACAAATACCTTTATTTTGAAATGGTTTCCATTCATGGGAAAATGCATGTTTGAGGGAGTTGGTGAGGACTTTATACATGGGGCATGATGAGTCGTGTCTTTTTCATGACAAGTAGGATTCTGTGCTAGGATTGCATGTCTTAGGTTGGTGTGTGGTTGGTTGTTTGACCATTCATGTTCATTTAGGTGGGAAATAGACCTTGTAGGACTTATCTCTCTCACGGGCGTTAGCTTCTTTGATCGTGGGATCCCCATAAGTCTGAGGACATGTCTGACGAAACGGTGCTCATAGAGGCCAGCATCATGAAGTGGGCCGGAGTGTGGCCTTGATCCATGTTTTGTATATTATATTAGAACAATATTTGGTTTTACCCCAATATAATGTTTTGTATTAAAGTGATGTAATAACTCTTGGTGGTTTGATTGATATAGATTGTATTTATATGGATAAATGGGCTACGTGGCCATTTTGCCTCGTATGGACCTGGTGTGGTCGTTGTATAATATTGGGACAGGTTGCCATGAAATTGCACAGGTTGTATTTTGGGTAGAGCTCCCCGTACAAAGGAGACTCTGCCTGATTTTCGTTAAATCCTGAGTCTTGGGAAAATGGGACTTAATGGAGTGGTGTCGGGTTACCCAACATCCACAAATTTTCCGCGGGTTGACGGGTTGTCAACGGACCCCTGGGATTTGGGGTGTCACAGCTTGGTATTAGAGCTTAGGTATACGAATACCTAGGGCTCGTTGGCATGGTTCTAGGACATGCTGTTAAGGTATGGAGCTAAGGTATGCGATTACTTGTAGCTCAGTGTTTGGTACAAGTAGCACAGCTTGGTATAACTTGGTGTTAGAGCTTAGGGTGTGATTACCTAGTGCTCGGTGTCTGATACCAGTGTTACAACTTTAGTATCAGGGTCTAGGTAGGTGATTACCTAGGATTTATAGGTTGAGATTAGACCATTGCATGCATTGTGTGTTTTCATGTATGTGTTTGGTGTGTTACGTGTTGTGTGGATTATATACATGGTAGGATGTATATAGGAAAATATATGAACACTAGGGTTAGAGAACCTAACCTTAAGGGTTCGAAAAATGAATAAACGGAGTAGTTCATGATGTGATGTCTATTAGTGGTTGGATCATGCACTACTAGGTAGACTAGCAAAAGGAATCTCAATTTGCTATTTGACACATGTGTAGATGGCAAGTTTGGAAAAGCCGTAAAGTGTAAGTTCTCCCCTAGGAACTAGGGCGAGGGTTGGATAAAGGGGTTGGGATTGTGAGGTAGAGATCTCATGGATTCTCTCACTTTGTGGACTACAGGGTCACGGAGATGTCGGATTAGATGATATCCCTCCCGAGATGGACTAGATGTGACACATCGGAGTGGAGTCATTGGTCGTGATTGCAGGAGAGTCACCGCCTACGCATAGAACGGTGTTTATGTGATGTTTCAGGGGGATAAGCATGATGCTTTACCCCAGATCGTGCGTAACTCTAGATGTTACAGAAGATTGTTGGGTTGGTTGGCAAGCCTTACCCAAGAGGACGAGGCAAGACCGGGCTTGGGTCTACCTCGGGTAGTTGAGAGTAAGGGGATGTTTTTCCGGATGATCTATCCGGATTACCTACAAAGAAGGATGTAGACTTCATGATGAAGTCACACCTCGGTCGTCGCCCATTCTATAACCGCATAGGATCGGTGCCGGTTGGGTTGAAGAGCTTCAGTCCCAGATCTGGGGAATTATAGGGCCGAGGTTGTATTAGACCGGGCACTTCACCATGAGGCGCTCCGGTTCTGTTTATGAAGAGGAGAGAAAAAACTCTTCAATTGTGTATAAACTATCAGCAATTGAACAAAGTCCGCGATCCACGAATGTTGTATTCTTGCGAGGATTAATGATTCATCGATCGATATAGAGGCGTGGGAGTATTCTAAGATGAATCTTCGCACCGATTGTTATCCTGCGATGAGTTGAGGAGCGAACACCTAACGGCGTTAGAGATGCGGTATGGGCACTTCGGCTTCACAGTGATGCCCTTCGGATTTAACGAATGCTCCAGTGACATTCAGGGATCTTAGGTATAGGGTTGCCAACCCTATCTAGATCGGGTTGCCAACCCTATCTAGATCGGGTTGCCAACCCTATCTAGATCGGGTTGTAGTAGTCTTTATGGAAAGATATTTTGATCTACTAAAGCGGAGGAGGATCGAGGAAAATCGTTGGCGGTTGTTCTTAGACCTTGCGAGAACATCAGTTGAATGTCAAATTCAGCAAAGGGGAGTCGGCTAACTAAGGTGAGATTTAAGACATGTAGTATCGACTTCAGGAATAGACGTGAGCATAGTGAAAAAAAAAAAAAAAGTAGTTGCACATATGACAAGGTTAACCCGGGGAGAAGTCAAGTATGAGTGGGGTGACCCGTGTGAAGGGGGCATTCAAGAATTAAAGGAACACTTGACACGTTACGAGAGTCGAAAATGAGACAGGGGTACCTAATGTGTTGTGATGCCTCTAATGGCCAATTTGCAGGATGTGTTTGATCACGATCCGGGAGTAGCGTATGGTTCTCCAACGGTTGAAGAATCATGAGCGGAATTACCCCATACATGACATAGGTTAGCGACCATAGCTCTTACTAAGGAGTTGGTGCCACTAGTATATGGAGAACATTTTAAGGCATTTCCAGGTTTGAAGGAGTGAGTGTATTTTTATTTTATTTTGCGGGACCTCAAATTAAGGTAGAGGTGGTGGCTGATGCATTCAGTCAAAAGTCATCGAGAGCACAGGATAGTGTAGTTTCCCGAAGGTGGCAGATGCTGAGTTAGTAGGAATATGTCAAAATGGACCTCGTGACTCACTTGCCACGGATATTATAAGAACATGAAGCGGTGTGGGTAATAGTGGACTAGCTCACTAAGTTTGCACACTTATCAATTGTGCAGATAACCTGGCTCACTAAGTTGGCACACTTATCAGTTGTGCAGATAACCTTCGTACTGGAGGAATTCTGCTGGTCATATATATATATATATATATATATATATATATATATACGAGGATTGTCGGATACATGGAAGTCGATGTCTGTCATATCGGATAGGGATTCTAGGTTCATGTCTCACGTGGAACTACAGAGGCCATGGGAGCAGCGGTGAGGATGAACACCATGTTTCATCTACATCTGAACAGCTTGCTAGTCGAGAAGACCATACAAGTGTTAGAGGACATCTTTGTGGCTTATTCGTCTGAATTACAAGGATAATTGGTAAGGAAATTAACCTTGGTGGGATTCTTTTTAACAACGATTGTTAGGTGAACATATGGGAGGCACTATATGATGCCTTGTGTAGGAGATCATGTACATTCCTTGTTTGTCAGACGGAGGTGGGAAAGAGATCCACCACTAGTCCGGAATTGGTTAGAAGCACCTCTGAGATAATGGACTTGAATAGGGAGGCGTCTTCTCACGGCTTAGAGCCAATAGAAGAGTTTGAGACGGGTGATCACGTCTTCTTGAAGGTGATACCTAACAGATTCGATAAAAGCAGGAAATTTGTTGCGGGGAAGTGTCATCAAGCCCTTCGAGATCTGTGAGGAGGGAGTGGGTGATCACGTGCAGTTGGTTTGCTACCAAGGTATTGGTGCGAAGTATTCCATGTTTCCTTTCAAGGAGGGTACACCTCACATCCAGCTTCAGTGTTGGATTAGGCGAGATTATAGTTGATGCAAGGGACATCGAGGAGGGACTGAAGTGCATGTTTGAGATAGCGGGATCGCGGGTTTGTGGCCTTAAAACTATGAGGCTAGAGGAATGTGTTGTAGCAACTTGCAGTAGTAGAGTAGAAACTTGGGATACGAGACACGATGCCTTGGTTATCCCTTGGCATTGCGGATGGAGAAGGCAGTTCATAGTCATTTGGTATTAAGATGACTATTGCATATGCATTGTGATCTAAGGTGCATGTGTGTGTGAATTTCGGGACAAAATTCTTTTAAGGGGGGAAGAATGTAAAACCCCAGAAAATTTAAAATTTTCTAAAAGTATAAAATTAAATAATAAATTCTTTGAAAATGGCTGAGGAAACTGAAAATTCCTAGAGCTCGGATGTGAGAAAACGGCTAGCGATCGTTAAGTCAGTCATAAAGCGAATAACTCATAAAAGTTTCCTTTGAATTCCTGGAGTAGTGGGAATTCTTTATGAATTTTGAAGTTAGGTATCTAGTAACCCAGGAGCGAGAATTTCTTAAGATCTCGAGGAGTTGAGAATGACTTGAGTTAAATTGATTTAAAATAGAATTGAATTGAGATGAAAATAAATTGTTTAGAGACCAAGCAGACCGGACGAGGAGTCATGGGCTGCGAGGCGCAAAGTGGGCTACGTCAACAAGCTTCAAAGGAAAAGAGAAGAGAAAATCAGATTTTTTTTTTCTCCCCATTTTGGGCAATTACGGCAGTGGGTGTGAGAGAGTGATTCGTGCCGCAATAGGGTCCCGGATCAACAATATTTATATCCTAAATCCTACTACCGTAGCAAAGCTACTGCAGTATAATGGTCTAGGGTTAAACTCAAGGATGAGTTTTTCTTTGCACAAAACATTTATGAGTAAGGTTCAATTTGGTGAATTAAATTTGGATTTTAAGGTTTGATGAAAACAGTGAGGGTTGGTTGTTTGCAGGCTGAAAATAAAATAAGAAAAAAATGTAAAATAGAACCCCTTGAAGTGTTAGGCCACTGGTTTTGATTTCTAGGCCAAGGTCCTTTCCTCACGTTTGGGAGCATGACATATAGTCATTTCCTGAACCGGATCTTCATTTGGCCTTAAAACCTAACCCTTAATAATTATCCTTTGAAAAAACGGCATCCACTGGCCATCAATGCTCTCAGTCATTAAAACGCAAATCACCTTTACTTACCTCCCAATGGATCATAAATGATAACTAACAAACATCAATGGATCTAACATTTAAGCATCCAGTGAGCCCCAGATTACAGTAATAACCATTCAAGGAGACTAAAGGAGGAAAACCTAATGTTAAAGGAGAACACAAGCGGCGGTGTTCTGCGTGAAAAAGCAGGACCTCATTAGCACCAAGGATCACGCACCCGAGCGGCCTTTTGCTTCAAGGAGGAAGGGTTTGCCGCTTCATCATCCTTGGAGGGTGTTGGCGACAGAGAGGAAAGCCAGAGAAGAGGAGGTGAGAGCAGGAGGAGGGAGAGGCGGGAAATTGGAAGCTGTAAGTGCACTTTATTGATCGATAAGTGATTTGATTGTTACAAACCTTGACTCACAAGCATATCTTTACTCAAAAACAAGGGAAGTTACAAAAAAGACCAAAACCAAAAAGCTATTACAAGGATAAATGGGAAGAAACAAAAGAAATTGCAGCAAAAATATAAGGCGTCGGCAGGAGCAGGCGGTAGGAAGGAATAGGGGGGCGGTAGGAAGAGCAGTGCTGTTGGATGAAACTTGATGTGATGTAGCCTCCTGCGATTACTCCATTTTTCTTCACATTTGCTCTTCTTTCATACGGTCTTTGATCTGCAATCTTTGAGTTTGACTCAATTCTTCGTGTTTGGATCCAACTCAACAATTTTGGCATAATTAGCTCGCAAAAACTACAAATATTGCCACAAAAATGCGATCGGTAGAATAGCACTGGACCTTAATGTACAAATGGGTTAATTAGAATGAATTGAAGTACACAAAAGCACTCAAAACCTATAATAGGGTTCAAACACTTTTGGGCACTAATCACCACCCAACCTACATTGCTAGTCCCTTAGCAATGAAAAAAAAAAGAAAGAGAGAGCATACAAAACGATAACAAAATTATGTTACAAAAAGGTTGCAATTCAAAATGGTTGTGAATGAGTAATGCCTAACCCTAAGTAAGAATCATCAAAACCTAGCCCAATAACTATCTTGAGAGAATGAATGCCATACAAAATGGAATGCTTGAAGAGGCTTCCTTCTCGGTGAATTAACCGGAGACTTCCGCTGAAAACATAAGTGTTTGTTTGATCGGGTTCTCAACAATAAATTGCTATTTGCCTCCCCAAGCGACTAACCTTACCAAGGACACTAACCAACCTAAATAGATGGGGACCCCCACTCTTATTCCACAACTCTTTTGTATTGTAGGGAGTACAATGCTAAAATCGACCTCACAAAGTCCATGCGAGGATCTACGATGACTCCCAACCAATTAAGGCTTAGGGCACCAAGTCATAAGGATCTTTCGACCACTAACTCTTCAGGTTTCACCCCGGACTCCGAATGATTTCGAGACTCCAGCACCTACAACTTGCTAAACTCCACCTATCCACCCGTGTAGCGAGCACTAAGTCGGTGGCTCCCAACCAGTTGGCTTAGGGCACCAGGCTTTAAAGGCTTTCGCCATAATCCTCTCGGACCGTGTTCGGGTTTCAAGGCAAAGTGTTGCAATTTTCTTCTTTTGCTTTTTCTTTTCTTTTCTTTTCCTTTTTCTTTTTGGAAGACTCATTGGCCTTCTTTCCACAGGGGTCCTTAACTTTATTAAAGGTAGTCAGCGACCTTTAGGATAGGTTGTCTTGAAGTAAAGGAGGTTGCGCGATTTTCAGCCTATGTTGAAAGGTGATGTCTTGTTTGTGTGTGGTTAGCTAAGGTAGAAGAAAAAGGTCAAAGCGACCCAAAGTTCAGCTAGTCATCCGCCGACTAAGCATGTCATCAATCTAACATCAAACTAGGATTTAGACAAGTTTCAATTTTCCAACTTGCGGGTTAGAGCCAGAAACCACAAAAGTGGGTGCAATTTTTTAAAAAGAAAGCTGTATAGTATAATAGCTTCACAAAAACGAAAACCAGCAAGCCATTGAACATCACAAAAAGGGCTTGCTCAAAATAATAACAAAAATAAATGCCACTTCCTTATTCTTTCCTGACCAAATGTCACATTGTATGCGATGGGTCTTGCATTGGAAAGTTAGAGAAGAAGATTACCTCTGATGATATGTTACCGTTGTTGGACCCGGAGACTTCACAAGCTTTCCATCGCACCTTATTCCACTCCATTTGGACTTCATATAAACAAGTTAGGAGAAGAAAAGAGAGGAAAAAAGTGACCAGTTGGAACATTTTGAAAATTACACCTTCATAATAATTTCAAAAGTGTTCTTTCTGGCTATATTTGATTCTACACTCTCTAAGCTTTCCAACGGTACCAAAAACACCTAAAACTGAGTTCGGATGAAAAAGTTATGAGCGAAACAAAATGAGGTGCAGCAGTGTTGGGAAAATTCGCAGGTCGCGAAATTTTTTTTATTTTAAAAATTTTTTTTTTTAATATTTGAGAGACAAAATTTAATATATATCAGAAAATGACAAAATCTTGAACGGTGCAGGGAGCAGCTGCGGTCTGAAATTTCGCGGGTTACGAAATTTATGACATCTGCGAAAGTAGCGAGGTTGTAGAATTTACAGGGGACCTCCTACTTTGCAAACTTGACCAAGAATTGCAAAATAAACCTGAGAAAAATTAAGAAAATTTGCGAAAAATGAAAATTAATCTAAAAACAAAATTAACTAAAAATTAGAAAATCTAAAAAAAAAAATTTAACTAAATTAAAATAAATTAAATAAAATAAGGAAGCTGAAACAAAAAGTGGGGAAATGACACCCCAAACCTATTCCTCAAGCCTTTGGAGAATTTCTTTGAGCTGTGGAGCTTAAATGCCGAGGGTTCGGGTGCTCAACATCCGGAACCAACACCGAACCATCCAACATGCCATACGATGTAGGCGAAATTTACCATCTTCTTTGAGGTAATGGCAAAAATCTGAGCAGTGGCCACTAACTTCCTAAAGTTTTGTAGTATAGGCAATGGAGATGGGGTGGCCTTTATGGTAGGTGTTTTGGGTGTGGATTGTCTTTGCGGTGTGGGCGGTATGTGGTGAGTCGAGTAGAGAGCGGGGAGTAAATTGTTCTTACAGGTGTTCTTCCTTTTGCTCCCTCTCCACTGTCTTCCTTACTCAACAAAGGGAGGATTTCTTCTTTCTTCTCCCATGGACAAACAACAACACAACTATATGAGGATTCAAATAACCCCTGCTGTTGACACTACTCCTCCCACCATGGGTATGAGTCAAGTACCATCTTAAATTGGACATTCTTTGTGATCGATGGGGTTTTCAATGGAGTCTTACGAGGTTGTCCCATTGTACTTTCAAAGTCAATTTTCAGCCCATTTAATTTCTTGTTCTAGTGTCTTCCATAGTGACAATTCTACGATTAGAATGGGCATTAATCCTTTGCTACGCCCACAAAAGTCATCCACTATCACGGGTAAGGTCAAAATGGCTTGATATTAAAGGAGGATTATTGTGGTGGCTGAGGTGGCCCGAGGAGTTGAAGCATAAAATGGAGGTTCGGGAGGTTTATCTTTTGTGGAGGTCTTGGTTCCCATGAGGAATTTGTGTGATTCCCAGTTATGGTTGTAAAGTACTACCCATATGGTGAACTCATCCATTGGTTTCTCTAGTCCCTCATGGACCTATATTCATTTCGATTCCTCTCCACGGGTTGCGGCACACCATGATGGATTTTCTGTAATCTCGCTAGACATGTCTGTCGATTGTGCTTTGCCTTGTGGATTTCTAATCCACTGGAAATTCCCGCAGAAAAAACAGGGCAAACACCCAACGACCAAGAGGCAATCCTACCTAAAAGGTTAGGAACTGTGAACTGAAACTAAGATTAACAATAATATATAAAGAGAGATATTCACCAAGACTTGTGATAGGAATCACAAGAATTGTTCCTCCAGTCATCATTTTCACTTGGCGCCATCCTCGGCAACGGCATCAAATTTGATTCGATGCGCAATAGGGTTAGGATCAACAATATTTATATCCTAAATCCTACTACGTAGCAGAGCTCTTTGCGGTATAGTGGTCTAGGAATTCGAACTCAGGGGATGAGTTTTCTTTGCACAAATGACTAGCAGTGGAGTTGATTTGGTGAATTAAATTTGGATTTTAAGTTTGATGAAAACAGTGAGGGTTGGTTGTTTGCAGGCTGAAAATAAAATAAGAAAAAAATGTAAAATAGAACCCCTTGAAGTGTTAGGCCACTGGGGTTGGATTTCTAGGGCAACTGAGGGTTCCCAAGGTCCTTTCCTCACGTTTGGGAGCATGACATATAGACATTTCCCGAACCGGATCTTCATTTAGCTTTAAAACCTAACCCTTAATAATTATCCTTTGAAAAAACGGCATCCACTGGCTATCAATGCTCTCAGTCATTAAGCGCCGTCACCTTTACTTACACTCCCAATGGATCGCAAATGATAACTAACAAACATCGATGGATCTAACATTGGCGTCAGTAGGCGAAAAGATTACCAAGTAATAACCATTCCCAGGAGACTAAAGGGAGAAAACACAATGTTGAGGAGAACACAAGCGGCGTGACTCTGCGTGAAAAGCGAGGACCTCCGTTAGCCTCGGATCCACGCACCCGGCGACACTTTTACTTGAGGAGGAAGGGTTTTGGCAGCTCATCCTCCGAGTTGTCATCCTTGGAGGTGTTTGGCAGCGAAAGGGAGAGAAAATGAGAGAAAGTGGAAGCGAAGGAGGGAGAAGCGAGAGAAATTTGGAGGCTTCTCGAATCACTTTATTGTCGATAGTGATTGATTGTTACAAACATGACTCTAAGCATATATTGCCAGCAAGGGAAGTTACAAAAAAAGACCAAAACCAAAAGCTATTACAAGGATAAAATGGGAAGAAACAAAAAATTGCAACAAAAATTCGAGGCATCAAAAAGCAAGAACGGGCAGCATGAAGGAACAGTGCTCGAGGGATGAACAGTGGCTGTGACAAAAGCACTCCTGTAGTGCTCCATTTTTCTTCACATTTTGCTCTTCTTTCCTTATGGTCTTTGATCTGCAATGTTGAGTTTGACTCGAATTCTTCGTGTTTGGATCGACTCAACAATTTTGGCATAATTAGCTCATAAAGCTGCCAAAATTTTCTAAAATGCGATCAATAGAATAGCGAGGACCTTAATGTAAATCGGGTTAAATTCAGAGATAGTTAGTACACAAAAAAGCCTCAAAACACATAATAAATAGGGTTCAAATAGCACTTTTGAGTATTGTCGAGAGAGTGAAGGGAAAGGTTCTTCCTTCTCTCTACGATCTATGGAGATCGGGTGGTCGGAATCCGTCGAGCCAAGATTTAAAGTTCATCTACTCAACGAGGGCTACGCGTGGGTATCCACAACACGCAGTTTCACCGAAGATTTCGAGTTTGGAGAAGAAAAGCTAGTGAGAGAAGCTCTACCTTCTATAAGATTTACGGCGATTGGCGGCTCGGTTTCCATCGGGCCAAGACTTAAAGTCAGAGTACTCGTCAAGGGTAACGCGTGGACACCGAAATCAAGAATTTTCGTCAAAGATTCGAGCGGAAGTTTGGGAAGGCCGTGGGTCTCGGGTCTTCGAGACTCCAAAAAGTTTCGTCTTCGCTCCAAGTGGTAGGGAACCTTCCTACTATGGTTTATATTTCATCTAAATGCTGTTTTGGTCTTGGTTGAGCCCTAGGGGTTATTTGGTTGTGTTCTCGGACACAAAAACTATTTTTTTTTTATTGTTTTGAGCTATGATGTCCAATTTTTTTTAGGTAGCTTTGAAGCTGATTTTGGGCTTAGTTCGGGATGAGTTTTGTGCCATGTTTATGGCCGATTTGTGGTCCCAATTGGGACGGGTTTGTTGTTAGGTGAAAGGGTTGTTTCAGGGATGGGTTTGGGTAGGAAAAATAGCATGTACGGGAGCTTTAAAGGATCCCCGGGAACGTAATTTTGTGGGTTTCTAAATACGGTGCCAATTTGCACTAGTATTGTCTGGGCCTCCAACTTGACCATAACTTTCTCTTCCGAGCTTTGTTTTGGGTGTTCTTAGACTCTATGGAAGGACTTTGAGTCTAGAATCCATCCATATATAGTTTAATAAAATTTAGCTCATATTTGGTCTGAAAATAACGAAAACCAGTAGGCCCTATGCCCCGGTTCCGTCGCGTCGATCACTATTCATCACGAGGCCTCCAGCCCGGACGACCATAGCTTTCTCGTCCGAGCTCCGTTT
Organism: Tetrastigma voinierianum; assembly: GCA_016808115.1. NCBI lineage: Eukaryota > Viridiplantae > Streptophyta > Magnoliopsida > Vitales > Vitaceae > Tetrastigma > Tetrastigma voinierianum. The sequence continues at coordinate 51,754 of JAEQBH010001020.1, forward strand.
AGGGTGTTCTTGGACTCTATGGAAATATATTGGAGTCTATAATCTGACCATATTCTTTTTAATGGCAATTGAGGCTCACATACTTATTTAGAAATTGATTGTTACAACAAGTGTTCTAATGGTTGGTTGTGTGGATGTGAGGAGTTGTGTGCTGAAGTGGCTATTACATGGAAGGTTGTAGGCTATCGTAGGTGCATGATATGCCATGAATTAGCCTAGGAAATGAGGTGTGTCATTACTTGCCTAGGTAGTGACTTGATGAAATGTTAACATGTGTTTGTGTGATTTATTGAAATGACATTTCTTGGTTAAGAGGTGTCATGCTTGGATGTCAATATGTGTTTTCGTGTGGACATGGCTATTGCATGGCATGTTGTAGGCTAATTTATTGGGCATTATGCGCGATGATGTAGCCTAGGGATTTGAGTATGACATTACTTGTCTAAGTGGTAGTCGAAATGATGTTGATGCATGCTTGTTTGATGTGTTGACATGAATGTGATAAATGTTAGTATGATTGCATGTATATTAACGTTTAATGAATGTATGGACTTTGTGTGCGGCATTGGAGCATGAGTGTCCATAGGCTGCGATTAGTGTACGGTATAGAATGATATGTAGAGGTCTTTGCCATTTAGGCATGACGAGTGCAATGGAACAATTGCATTGCATTGGTGCACGGGGACATCACATGGTGTGGGTGTGAGTGCATAGTCGTTGTTATTCACCATCCTTGGTGAATGAGTTGTGACTCGTACTTTGGACGAATTCCAATGGAGATCCACGGTTTGCATGGTGTTGCACGGGTTAAGGAAATGGAAATGGTTCATTGCATTTCATATGCATTGGGAGCACCACTAGAGATAGTAGGAATGATTGTAATTGGTTTCTTAAGAAGAATTGTTTCGGGTTGACCCAATGTATTTATCCAGTATGTCCACTACAATATCGGAGGGTTGTCACACAATGTCGATAATTGGGATTATCTTGAATTGATATACGTCGGAGGTTGTCAGTATAATGTCATCAGGCGGATTATGCCCGATTGATATACATCGGAGGGTTGTCCACAAATGGGTGCCAGTGTGTCCCTGATTTATATCGGAGGGTTGTCCACGAGTAAACACAAATACCTTTGTTTGGAAATGGTTTCCATTCAAGGAAAAATGCATGTTTGAGGGAGTCGGTGAGGACTTGATACATGGGGCATTTGAGTTGCGTCTCATTCATGACAAGTAGGATTCTGTGCTAGGATTGGATGTCCTAGGTTGGTGTGTGCTTGGTTGTTTGACCGTTCATGTGCATTTAGGTGGGGAATAGCCCATGTGGGACTTATCTCTCTTGAAGTTAGCTCACCCGTCGTGGGACCCTTTCGGGTCACGGGACATGTGCGGGGCGAGACTGATTATCTTTAGAATGACATCATGAAGAGGGGCGGTTGTGGCCTTGATCCATGTTTTGTATATTATGTTAGAACATGTTAGTTTTAATATAATGTTTTGTATTAGAGTGATATAATAACTCTTGGTGGCTTGTGTATAGATTGTATTTATATGGATAAATTGGCCCTCGTAGCCATTTTACTCCTTATGTGGACCCGGTGTAATTAGTTGTATAATATTGAGGACGAGGTTGCCGTGAAATTGCACGGGTTATATTTTGGTGACTCCTTGTACAGGAGACTGCTGATTTTAGTTAAATCCCGAGTCTGAGGAAGGGAACTCAATGGAGTGGTGTCAGGTTATCCGACATCCACAAATTTTCCGCGGGTTGACGGTTTGTCAAGGAGAAAATTATTAGTAAAAATTCTCCATCTTCTATTGATGTGAAACCCCGAAAAATCCAAATTTTCGAATAAAGGGTAAAACGGTAATTTCGATCAGAAATCCGAAATTATTCTAGATCTCGGATCGCAAATGGAGTTAGCTGTTGGAGATAAATAAATGAAATCCCAAATCTCTGCGTCGAACTTCATTTGAATTAGAGACGGTTGAAAAATTCACACATTTTGAAGCACCAGAAGTAGTGTTGGGACATTTGACTCAATTGAGTGGCTCAAGAGGAGACATGTGTCTAGTGGAGAGATAGTCAAACATGAGCTCAATTGGGACCCTTGAGATACATGTGGAAACATGTGATTGGGTGGAAATCCAAGGTAGATGGATAAGGGATAAGGTGTAATCCAAGGTGGCCACTTAGAATGTGACATGTGGCAAGTGAGAGGACAAGTTCTCTTGACTCATCTTGACCAAATTGGTTGGGAGAGAGGGGCAGAGAAAAGGAAGCCAGATTCAAAAAGAGAGTTTGAGAGAGAGAGACTCCACCTTCTCTCTAAATTTCTCGACAATCAGACCGACGGTTTCAAGCGGAGCAAGAGAAAGAGTTCATCCTCCACCGGCAAGACCGCGCATAGAGACGAGTTAGGAGTTTTGACAAAAACTCAAGGGTGGAGTCTTCTCCTACTTTGGTTACTTTCTACCCTAAGGGTTGTGTGGTGGTTGTTTTTCCCTAAGGAGAATGTTTGGTTGTATTTTGAACCATGAGAAGCTGCCACATTGGGGTAGTTCACATTAACCGGACTTTAGAACTAGTTTTTGGGTAGGAAATAAATGGATTTTGGTAGTGAGTCCTTCAGTAAATTGTATCCATATCAGTGAACTTGAATTTAGGCTTTTGAATTTCTCAAATCGAACCTCGGTAGCCTAAGTTATGGTCCGTTTACTCTGAACAGACTAAATGATAAGGCCACTCGGTAGAAATTTGGGTTAAGGCCACTCGGGCCAGCTAGGCCAAGGCCAATCTGGCCGGATGGGGTCACCGGGCCGGGGTTCACCGGACGAAGGGCTAATCGTGCAGGTTGCCGGCCCGGATGGGGTCTTTCGAGACGGGGTCACCCGGGACGGGGTCACCCCCGGATGGAGTGCTCCCCGAGGCCCGGTCGGGAAAGGACGTTAGTGATAAGGTGGAAGCTGTCCGGGTAAGGCTACTTAGTCATGTGTGACCTCCAACTTCGGAAGGTCATAACTTTCTCGTCTGAACTCCGATTAAGGTGTTCTTGGACTCTATGGAAAGCCCATTGAGTCAAGTTTCCAGCTAGATGACCTTGGAGGGCAGTGGGTTATGCGAGCCGGCTGGAAGGCGTCAAGAAAATGGAGTAGGCTATCAGGTAAATTTTGCTTAGATGGAGGGCGATGTGTCCGAAGCGAGGTTAGTGCTGGCCAGTTAGGTTGTGTGTTATGGCTTGTGTGAATAACATGTAGTGTGAATATGACATGTAATGTGTGCCGTATGATATATTAACATGGGTTGTGCATGAAGGAGAATTATATGTATTAATTATAATTATCCATGGTATGTTGAAATTAATGGCAGACTGATATGCGAATGTTGAATAAAATGGTTTGAAATTGTATGCACTTGAATACTTAAATGTCGGGCGGTCGTGGATGAATATGCATAGGTATGAGTGCTACATATGTTATATATACATTTGGCATAATAGCATTGCATGTGCACGAAAACATTGCATGACATGGGTGTGAGTGCATGGTTGGGATCGGCACCGTGTTAGGTGTTCGATGGGGTGTCATGGGTACACGGTTGTGGAATCTACGTAGTATGTAGTGTTGATTGGTGAGCTCGGTTAGTGGGACAAAGTCCAAATGAGTCACGCGGTTTGAAAGAAATGAAAATAAATATCGTGTGTTGGGTATGAATGGATGAATCACAAGGGTGAAAGACCCAAATTTATTGAGGTTAGACATGATCATAGGCGCGAAAGCGAGTCAAAATGTCAGAAAGGTCTTGCGGCTAAGCAGATGGTGAAATCCCAAAAATTTGTGGCCCACAAATCGTAAACACGTGAAATTTGATGAATCGAATGAGCGTTTGGAGAGTTTTCCCAATGGGTTACAAATTTTTAAAAACAAAAACTTTTGTTTTGAAAAATGGTCATTGTTGGAATAAAATGACGATTGGTTTTTCACACACACTTCGCATTAGCTTGTGTAAGAAATTCGATTAGTGGCTTAGGATATGGGCATGTAGACATTTACTTGAATGTGTGTTTGTTGTCACGACCGTTCTGTATGCCCGGCTTTAGGTGGGAAGTAACCCTTATGGAGATTATCAGCTCTTGGGATTTGCTCACCCCGTCGTGGGACCCCCCTTTTAGGTACACGAAGGCAGCTCCTTGGTCGTGGTATAGAAAAGGGACGGGTTGTGTAGCCGAAACATTTTGTAAAATATATTAGAAAAATATAGTTTCATATATTTTGGGGTATGTAAAAGAGTGGTACATTAAACTCTTGTATAAAAAAAAAAAAAAAAAAATGACCCAAGGAAATTTGGGATCACTATTAGTCTTGCATAAAGTCAAGGAGAAAGAAAAAGACCGAGAATTCTAATTATTTAAGGAACATGATATATAACAATGTCAAAATAGGATGGAGTTATTTCCAAGCTTCTGTCTTGGTTCCAAGAGTGAAATTCTAATTATTTTTTATGTAAATATATTTTTATTTTCTTTCTTTTTTTTTCTTCCTTTCTACTTTTTCTTTATATTTTTTCCCCTTTAATTTTTTTCCTAAAATAGCCTTTATTCTTTTACATTAATTTAATACCATATATATATATATATATATATATATATATATATATATATATATATATATATACATATATATATATATATATATATATATATCCACTGCAATAAATTTTCTAGATATCCAAACATAAACCTTAAACTTTTTCTTTCAATTAACAGCAACTCAAATAACAATATTACTACGGTGATAAGAATGAAGAACCAATGACGTCACATACTCCACACCACACCAGAACAAAGCAAGCACAACAATAAATTTTCTAGATATCCAAACATAAACCTTAAACTTTTCAATTAACAGCAACTCAAATAACAATATTACTACGGTGATAAGAATGAAGAACCAATGACGTCACATACTCCACACCACACCAGAACAAAGCAAGCACAATTCCCTTTTAATGTCAATGTCAAACAACCTTTTATAAGTACGGATGGCAACAGGGTGGCTCCATCCTGAACACTGCCCCTTTTATTTTTTTCAATACATTTGTTTTTTGTTTTTATATTTTTATTATATTAAAATTAATATGTTTCATAAAAAATAAGCATCAATATATAAATTTTATAAATTATTTATTAAAAAGTATTAACATTGTTATTATTTATATTCAGTGTAAAATAAAATAATAAAAAAATATTTGTTATAATGGGATGGGGTGGGCGGGCATGCCAAATACAGGCTTCATCCGCATTTGAGAAAATAAACGAATCAGATTAAAAATCAGATTCTGATTAAAGCAGCCGTCACATTAAGCGGCAAAATGAGGCGGGAGCCTGAAATCTTACTTCATTCTTATCCTATTTATACGGACTGTCCTCCCACCCATAAATCAAATCTTACTAAAATTGCGGAAAAGAACAAGTAAAATACGTCAATGAAGATGACAGAGAATAAAGAATGATAAGAGATTGCATGCAAACGTCCCATTAAGATTTGGAGATATTTCCATTAATTTATCAGCCATTCAAAGGGGTTTTAATTTTAAAAATATGAAAATATTGATTTTTGTGTTTGTACTTTGTATGTTTGTGGTCGCATATTCAAATCTCATGGATTTTGATGTTTGCATTTTTTTACTTTGAACAAGCCAGCTTTCCCATATCCATCCAAAGTTTAGAAAGATATCGGTGCTTCTGTAATTTCTCTTTGTCCTCTATATAGTATCTTTTTGTTATCCAGTACGTAGTACAAATTACTCAGCTAACTCACATCCAAATTAAGTTTAGAAAGATATGCATGCCTATATTAACTCTCTTTGTCCTTTAATAGTAGAAATTAAGGGACACGTGGAATGTTCAATCATTAATTTGTATTTAAATTTGGAAACAAAATAATAGGATTGGTAATTATAATAATAAAGCAGTAGTATGCTTGATTTTTGTCTTTAATTTTTCCTAATGAAGATAGCCTATATTCTTTTACATTAATTCAAAAAAATAAAAAATTACTTACTCCAATAAATTTTCTGGATCCAAACATACTTGGTTATTATTTATTTGTTTTTGATGATCAACACTACTACATTTTGGGTTTTGCCTTGCTTTGAAGTAGATGGTGTGAATTGAATAAAGCAAGATTCCACACCACACCGAAACAAATAAAGCACGATTCCCTTTTACACCATCTAATTGCATATCCAAAAATAAAGCAGAATGTTGGTGCATTATTGTCAAAATGGCAGAGAATAGCATGTAGATAAGGTATTATATACCAGCGTCAAATAGGATGGAGTAAAGTTATTTCCAATTGTTGTATTGGTTCCAAGATTGAAATTCTAATTATTTTTTCTGTAAATATATTTTATTTTATTTATTTTTTTTTTCCTCCATTCCTACTTTTACTTTATATTTCCAAACGTTTGCTCCCACTTCAATTTCTCATATTCTCATATTCTCTTCTCTTATCTCTTTTCATTCCTTTTCTATTTCTCATCTCTCCTTTTGATCTTATCTTAAGATGGGAGGGATTATGTATGTCACGATCGAGGTGTGCCGTTTAATGGCCCGTCAGTTCGCGAGCATGTCTCGTGGCATGAGACCCATACATAAGTAAAATGACCAGGCGAGTACTGCAAATCTTCGTGAAAATCCCCCAACGGCCCATGTCGCGATAGTTCGAGTTATTACATTACTCTTTAATCTGGCAATATATTAAAATATAGAATTCATACATGTTATACAAAAACATCAAAACCCACAATCCACACCTTTCTTCTAAAAATCGGCCTCTAATGGCGTCGTCTTACCGACGATGCATTTTTGAAATAATGATGTGGTGAGAAATGCTAGTAGTGATAATCTCTGCATGGATTACTCCTCACCTAAGTGCACATGCAATGATTCAACATAAACGCATTGAGAACAAATACGTGATCACTGCTGGAATGTCTACGCATGATAAGGATGAGGTATCACCCTTCCCGTTTCGAGCCTAAACCCGACTCCCTCACGCGTACTAGGCAGGTAACTGAGAAAAACATTGTTTTGAAACAAAGATTTTTTGTTCTTGAAAACATCATCTGCAGTTCGGTAAATATATTGGACTACCCTCGAGGAAGCGGTGCTGGATCATTTTAAAGGAAGCAGTCATGGGTCGACCTCGAGATGAACTATTGGACAGTCTCGAAATTCTTGAAAAATCTTCCCCTTGAAATTCCTTTACTAACCCTTTAAATTTTCATTTAACTCGTGTGTGCTCCTTTAATTTTCTAGGTTGCCCAGTGCATATGAAATGCGATATACCATTCCAAGCAATTCATGTCAATATATAAAATCATGTATGTACTAACATAAATTTACCCACATGCATCATAATATTTAATTCACATACTAATCACATATTTATTTATTCTTATCAATAACATCAAAATTCTTTCACATGCGTTTAATCTGCAACCCAAACTTATTTCGATGGCTTCACGCTGATTATATTTTTATATAATTCCATCGTCATGTTAACACATTTAATTATATGCATTAACAATTTCATTTCACCTGATTCAAACCATCGGACTGGCTTGATATTTTGCTTGAAACACATGGACGATTTAGGTCGACCGAAAACAAGCGGGATTGTTTTTGACGGTCCACTGGCAAAAATATTGTTTGTCTGCAGTGGCGAGCCTACTCGCAGCTGTCGGTTCACTGTGGGCAAATCAACCATTGGCAGCCTGAACCATAATTTGTTGCTGTTATCCCACCTGGCTCACCAACGGAGTCCTAAGCGTGGCGGGTTGAGCTATTCCAACGATTTGGTGCAAGTTTGGGACCGATCAAGCGACCACTCACGACCTCCCGAATCCAACGAATCATTACGGCTCTTAAAAGCAAGAAAATAACCGAGTAGGAGAAGACCTACCTCTTGGAGTTATCGAACTCTGGCCCAGATGCCAACGTGGCCTCATGTAATCAAACTCTTACTTATTGGCCAGAAGAGATCAGCCAGTTCGACAAAAATCTAGAGAGAAGTTTATTTTCTCTCTTTCTCACAAAAGCCTCCAAATTTTCAAGCGCTCTCCCCTCTCACCACTTCGATTCAGTAAAATGGTAGAAAAGTGTCCTTTTGTCCCCACTCATTCTGCACATGTCGAGCCGTCATTGGCTTAAGTGATTTCTTATCACTTGCCACATCTCTTTGAGATTTTCATACAATTAGAAGGTACCACATGTCACCCGTAGATTTATGAGCTGAGTTAGTGATTCTACTGCATTGCATTGGCACCTTTGGCAGATCACTCAAAATGTGCGAGTGTCATTATTACATTTCGTTGGCTTCGGCTTGGTAAATTATTGTCTGTATTCGACGTGGTAGCTAGATTTCGCGAGCGATTCAATGGTGAAGTCATTTAGTCATCAAAAATTAGAAAATTAGTTTTTACTAAGTACAGTTTCACTTTCTCGAGAAATTCATTTTCTCAGTTTCCTGGGGACCTCCTCCCCGTATACCGTATGTCTACCCGTAGATGTCTGTTTATGTGACATGTGTCGCCTCTGCCGCGTAGCTTTCTCGCCCAGCGTAATGTCGCCTGCGTCTTCGGCGGCGGCTCCGATGCGCCAGCGTGAAATTACGGCCCATCTCGAATCGCGAAATTGACGTTCTTGGAATTTATGAGACTAATTCGCGCGGTGAGAATACCCGTTTCATCATCGAGATAAAGAAAATTTCAGATTTAGTGAGGAAGTGCCGTTCGCGCTTTTTGAAAAAATTGATTTCCGGGTTTTCTGAGGAAGCCTCGCGTGCCTGAGAAATGGGCAAGCCCGACCAGTTTTGCTCCCAATTAATTTTGGTTTTTCTTTCCTAAATAAAAACCTTGATTTTTAACTACAAGAAAAATAGCATTTCTTGACATATATTCTTTTGACATATGAGAAATATAGGTCATAGTTTTTTATCAAAATTGACAATGATAACTTATGTGTCTTTTGGTAAAGCAAACATGACATAAGTAAACTTTACAACATACGACTTTATATAATAATTCTACCTTGTCGGATATATTTTAAGTTAAGAAAAATTTATTATTTACATTGAAAAGGTTAGATATAGGTTTGGTGGAAAGAAAGAAACACGAGTCGATTTTCACTTTGAGGTTCTAACATGGCTACGACACATAGTTCTTTGATCTGAGGTGGTACAAGAGGAAGAAGCGAAAGCCCATGTTTCTTCTTCTCTATCTTTGTATCCTCTTATCCATTGTCCTTATTTTCACCCTCTATATCACGACCTAACTTTAGCTTGTTTTCCACCTCACAGGAAAGCCCTCTCCAACTCCATCGGAGGAATTGTGGAGGTGTCTTGTTTGTAGCCCATCGACGTCAGAGGAAGGAAAAGTAACGTCGTATTGAGGATGCAAACCAAGATCAACTATTTTTACAACCCGTCTTCTACACCTAAATCACCTCCAAATTTTGACGATGGTGGCGATGTCGACAATGAACTGGCATTGTTTACGAGGAAACTCTTGTTTTAAGTGACGATGATGAAATGGTGTCGTTTTTGGAGAAGAAACAATAGGTTCTAATGACCTACAATCGCAAATCTCCAAACCAGGTCAGTGTGATGGCGTTTTTGCTTTTCCTTGATTTCATTTCTGTGACACCCCGAACCCCGGGGGTCATTTTGAATGTTCAATGTCCATGAACCAGTGTTGGTTGCTGTGTCGAGAATAGTGAACCCAGCGGTGACCCAGGCAATGAGCCAAGTACGGTCTTGTAGTCACCGCTGCGCGCCGCTGCGCTGCCTTCTTACGCGCCTGCGGCTGCGTCTTTGGCAGAATTTAGGTAACGCACATAGTGCCCCGTCATGGAGTGCATCTTTGCATTGTTGCCGCTACTTATTTAGGCTGGTGTGCGCGTGGCGGCTGGCAACCTGCTTTCGCGGCTGGTGTGACGTAAGCCTAGGTCGTGACACTAATTTCCGCTGACCGGGCACGATCGCAACACCAAATCCGCATTGCGACTGGGAGGCGGACCGCCATGCGACCATCCTTCCCGTGCCGCGACCCCCTTTCAACCCATAATGGGGCTTCCCTATCACGACACAGAAGTCGTGTCGCTACACCCCCGTCGCTCCCCTATGTCGCGACACCAATTCCATATCGCGACACCAAATCTGGTTGCCCTCTGACCTCGGGTGTGCGACACGAAACCAATCGCGATGTGTGCTACCTATGTCATGTGACGCCCAGGAGTTCATGCGACCAGAATTGCTTGGTCAGCCCTCAGCCATGTCACAACACCAAAATGGATGTCGCGACCTGGGGCTAAGGAGAACCAGGTCGCTCGCGTGTCGTGATTGCAAGCTCATGTTCGCGGCTTGCACTACGCGTGGGGCGGGACCGTGTTTGTGGCGCCTATCCTAGGGGTCCGTTGATAACCGTCGACGCGGGCTTTGTGAATGTCGGATGCTTTCAGGTCCACACTCACATGTCTCATATATTGAGACCCATTTATATGTATTTTTCTTTTAAATAACTAATTTCTTATAATATTTTACAAGAGTTTGTTATACGAAACTCCTTTTACACATTTACACACTTGAAATATGTAAAACTGAATTATTCTAATATATTTTACAAAATGCTTCTCGGGCCTGGCAGGCCTTCTAACCGTACTCACGGCCTTGAAGAACCACCGTCTTCTCGTGTGTACTGAAAGGGGGTTACACGACGAGGTGAAACTGACCATTGCGTGATAATCTCTACCAAAAGTTCTTCCCCACCTAAGTGCTGCATACAATGTCGCCTGAAGAAGCACATCAGTAAAACTGCATGAATGTCATGTCATGCACGAGAATGTCATCATGCCCATATCCCAGAGTCACTCTGCCAACTCCCTCACACTGACCTATGCGAGTGTGAACTATTATCCATTTCGGTGATGACAACGATTTTTGTATCTTTAACATTTTCATTTACAATCAAATGCGCGCTTTGTGGGTAATGGATTTACGGTGTTGCACTGACGGGCTCCATAAACCAGTTACTTTCATTACTCACCCAGTTGGGGGGAATAATAATAAATGTAATTGATGGGTCTTTCACCACAGGGGGATACATCGACTGGCGATATCAGCATCACATGGTATCGCTACCATTTCCTTAACGGTCGCGACTCTTTTGGACTTTGTACACTACGCGAAACCCGCTAATCAACACCATAAGCGGTGTTGATCCTGACCATGTGCCCATGACACTCCATCGAACACCTACGATTAATCATTCCCACGACCATCGCAGCCTTGCATTAATAAATGCGATGTTTTTTGTGTGTAATGCAATTATGCCAATGCATTTTCCTTCATGTTACATGTATATATATAGGTACTACATCTACATTTACATCAACATACCATGGATAATTATAATTAATACATATAATTTTCCTAACCCATGTTAATACATCATATAACATACATTAACATGTCATATTCACATTACACGTTATTCATACAAGTAATAACACCTGACAAGTCTCAATCTTGGACGAATATTCTTCGAGGGTACCCTCCACGGCCCCTTCCATGATCGCGAACCGGTTGCTCGATCATCATACAACATCAAACAACCATAAAACACAGAAACTTTGGTTTCGGTTCAAACCCGACCCGCACGATTAGACGGTGTGAAGCGGGTCATAGAAATTCTCTATCCTTCAATCCCGAGTTTTGGAACTAAAACATATGGCCTCTCATGGCCTCATAGACAACCACTACCATACCCAATACAATGCCTCTGACATGCCATGCGCTAGTCATGTTATATCCGATTATACACATCAAACACAACTAAACAACTTAGCAAAGCAGTACAAACACATAAATTTAGAAGAGTTGTGATCACCATATCCCATGAGAATATGGATGGAATCGTGACTCGATGGTCTTTACATAAGTCGAGATCACTAATAATTTGGGCCGAAGAAGTTATGACCCTCACCGAGTTGGAGGTCACGTAATCAAACCGATGAGTTAGGCCCGACACATTTGTCTGACGCGAGCTTGGCGACACCAGCGTATCCTCCATGGGCACGACTCGCGGGTACTCTGTGTTGAATTAGTTGTAGTACCTCCCGGGTACTCACGTATCACGAATAAGTCTGTCTGCGATTAAGTCCCGCCACGGTACTCACGTATGCGAGACAAGTTCGGTGAACCTACGAGGCCTCCTATTACTACGATAAGTCACATGTCGATAACCATGTACCACGTCGAGTCTTGTATCGATAAGTCCTGTATCTGATAAGTCACGTATACGATAAGTCCACGTATCGATAAAGTTTAGATCTGTATTTGGGTGCGTTACGTAGTACCTAATGGTACTCTGTATTGGATTAAGTTACGTACGCCTCGATTAAGTTACGTGGTACCTATAGGTACTCTCGTATTTCATCAAGTTTTTGTAGTACCTAGGGGTACTCCTGTATTTAATTAAACTCTGTAGTACCTATGGGTACTCTCGTATCGGTAAAACAAGTATAAGTCCAGGTAGTACCTAAAGAGGTACTCGTATCAAATAAAATAAGTATATGTATCTGTTATGATGCATACTGCTATGAACTAATGTCCATACACGATAGGTATTTACATGTATCTGTCCCGACCTTTGTATGTGATGGGATTATGATGAGTTCGGAGCTTATTGTACTTCTGGTACCTTCGCACGGATAAGATCAAAGTAAGATAAGTATATGCTCCATTAAGACCCGATTATAGGATTAAAGTAATGCCGATTATAAGGATTCGTAAGACCGATCCTGATTAAGTAAGACAAGTATATATACGCAAGTCATGTATAAGATCACGAAATGCATGTATAAGTTATAATACATGTATAAAATCCAAATATGTAGTAATAACAAAGTAATACGAGGATAAGATCCAAAATACCCGAGAATATGCCATTGGTACAGAGTAAAGTCTGATACCGATTATAAGGATTTTGTAGTACTTCTGAAGCTTACATGCATGAAATAAGGATTCCATGATACGGTACAGGATGCATGTCCTACGTGATACTACGGGTACCTCAGGGAACTAAGTGTAAGTCCTATGTAAGAACCAGGATTACGTAGCTCCCTACGAGTCTGAGACCACTTTGATGCAGTGGTATAAGTTACGCCAGCTTCTACGAGTCTGAATAAACAGCAAGTGCGTCAAGTATCAAGTTGCACGTAACTCTGCGAGAGTCCCCGAATAAGCATAAATTACGATGAGTATAAACTCTTAATAAGTATAAGTTGAATGGCTCCTACGGAGTCCAGAATAAACATAAGGATTTGTTCATAACGCAAGTTACTTTTCGAACTCACATAACTCCTACAGGGTGAATAAGTATAAGTCGTGTGTATAGTTTACTTGGTATGATGAATCTTGGTATGCGTATTATGTTTTATGCCTTAAGAGAAATGTTTCCATAAAGCATAAAAACATACGGGTTTTTAATCGGAGTGTAGGCGGAGAAGACATCGACATCCGCATCTGTTTAGGCGGCACACGGGAAGGTTCAGCACATGTAGGTTACGTGCTATGATTTATAAATATAAAGTAAAGATTTTTGGTATAAAGTAGGACTATTTCCTATGTATATAATATTTTGATTTTATTTTAGGACAGGGCCGCACCACAGTACCGATTGTGGCTTTCAAAAAAAATAAAAAATCAGTGCAGAGAGGTGTTTGGTCGCGTCCCACCGGTTCAGTTCGGATCCTTGTCGAGGTGGGTAGGGATTCGAGTGTGACAACAACCAGACTTCATCTTTTTCCTATATACAATATACTAAATGCATAATTTAAATAGCAATAACCGCCTAATCATATTTCCCATATACATCATACCGTGTATATGTCCTTCCGCACTATTTGTAACTCACAATCACGTAATCAAAAATATAGAACACACATACGAACATAACATGAAACACACTATTCATGCAGTGATCTAAACCCGTCCCATGAATTCCTAGGTACTAGTGTATCTACACTCTAATACCAAGTTATGACACCGGTATCAAAACCATACTTATGAATAAACCCATTGAGCTCCCTAGGTAATCGTTTACCTTAGCTCTGATACCATCTTGTAATATGGCTTAGGGGTCATTTTTTAATGACGGTGTTCATGAGCGGTGTTAGTGAACCGTGTCCATGAGCGTTGGCGAGGAAACCTGGCCGGGCCAAGTACGGTCTGCCAGTACATTCTTGGCGCCTCGCATGTGGCGTGAGCTGTCTTGAATCGCGCCACCACCGGCTCTCCCGGCAGATTGGCGGAGCATGGCTGCGTTGTTAGCAGCCAGCTGTTTTTGGTATTGTTTGCGTTCATTGCTGGGGACCTGCTAAACGGCACGGTCAACTACGCGACGGATCACGACAACAATTTCCCCTGCCTAACTGACACTGGTTGGGACGCAATCCTGTGACCTGGGGAGGGAAGCGGAGACCATGTGCGAACATCCCAGCTGTGTCGTGACCCCCTTCGACCCTTAGTAGGGCTTCCTATAGTGCACCAGGTCACTCTCCTCTATGTCCGCGACACCCGATTCCATGTCGGCGACACCGTCCGATTTGCCCTCCCGGCCTACGTATGCAGGCTGAAAACCATGTCGCGACATGGCGTCTACCGTATTTGCGCATGAGGGTTCTTAATCGCGACTTCCGGACGGCTGATTCGAGCCTCAGCCGTGTCGCGACACGAGAATGGATGTCGCGACCTAGAACAGGAGAACAGTCAGCTTACGCGCGGTGTTGTCGCGAGTGTTGTACCTGAATGTCTACATGTCGCCATGAATGGTGTGCCCGCCTGGAGGCTCAAATCTGTGGTATCCTCACTAACTCCTACGCTGCGTATGCCAAGTGAAAGCGTCCAGGGCGTCAGCCCACTAACACCACCACCAAAACAAAAGCCTTTTGTTTTGTAATTTCATTACGTGGATACCCGATGCCTACTTATTTCTATTCAATACTATGTATTTATGCATTTGTAGGCCCGCAGTTTCGGGTTCTCAAAATGAGATGCAGCATGCTGTAAGCATTTTTACGGGCTTTCCTGGCGGTTCATGTCTGGCTCCACTCTCCCGAGGTTTTTCACTGAGAGGGGTGTCTATCCTTACTTACTTACCATTTATCTTTTCTTCCATGCATGCGTGAGCCTCAATTTAAACGTTGTCCCATTTCTGACTCTAATGAACCACTAAACACGTGTGATTACCGTGTGTCTCCAGCTAATTGTTCCATAAACACAGTGTGAGGCTAACCATGCACTCACACCCAGGCTACGTGATGTCTCGTTGCATAAATGCAATGCAAATGTCATTGCATGCCGTTCAAATACTTTACATATGCGCTATTAATACGCACAACATATCTATTACACTACATGTCAAGTGCCATGGATAAATTATATTTAATACATATAATCATTTTCCATTTTATCACCCTTATATCACATGTTCTGCACATTCGTATATTTATTCAATTTACAGTAATAAAACACATTAGCCATTCGAAGCCATTCATCCAGACCATGTGTATATGAAATAATACGGACTTTGTCGAAGTCCATCTTTTATCAATACCACCTGAAATCCATGTATGATTCCACTACTCGAGGCCGCCATGCTTGAAGCATTTCATATCTGAAACCGGGTTAAGCGGCGAGGATTCGACCAGGCGGACCATTCCTCAACTATCCATGACCCTGCCCAATGTTCAGCCCACATTTTGGCTGAGCAATTTATCTTATACAATTCTAGACTCAACGATATTTCCATAGAGTCCAAGAACGCGCGAATCGGAGTTGGATGAAAGTTATGTTTGTCCCGAAGTTGACCGCGGTCGATTCGTAGTGTCGTGAAATTTGGGCACACCCAGTTTGCCGATACGCTTTCGAGTTGCCATCCTGGAACCTGATGTTCGGTCTTGAATAGTCACGAAACCCCCGTGAAACAGTCTTTGTGATCACAACCTTGACGAACCACACTTTTATTAAATTCACCTGAAATAGAGAGCGAATCGTTAAGCCGTGGGTAGTCACTAAGTAAAATAGCAGGAGTAGGAGAAACTTACTTCGTGGTGCGATTAGGGTCCTTTGCCGTAGGATTCTGCTCCTGTAGCAACGTTAGTTAGGTTCCTCTCCTTTCCTTTCTTCCCTTCTTTCCTTTATCTTTTTCTTTTCTCTTTCCTTTTCCACTGTACTTTCTATTTCCTTCTTTCCTCTCCTTCCTTTCCCCTTTCCTTCTTGTAGCACTTCACGCACCTCCTCTCACTTTTCAGTTTGGCTTTTTCTCCTCTCTTCATATATTCTTATCTTTTATTATTATTATTCGTATTTTGAATCACACCCTCCCATGCTGGCTAACCCAGCCCTGACAAGGGTGCTTCCATGCGACCCTAGCAGAGCTGTGGCGGGCCGGTGCCTACCACCCTAGTGCGCGTGGTCACTCGTATCCAGGTCTGCAGGAAATTTTTCCAAAAAACGTGAAATTAAGCCCGAGTTTCGAGGTCGACAAAGTCGCGTGATGCTAGATTTGGCGAGATGATTCAAACGGTCTGTCCAGTTTAGATCATTTGAGATCTAGAAAATCCCGACTTTTCCTCAGGGACTATTCGATAATTACGTTTTGCACTTTTAGAAAATTTAAATTTAAATTTACACACAGTTTTGTGTGAATAGAAATCGAATAATTGACAAGGTATTTTGTTCCATTAGAAAATTTTGTAGTAGGAAAACTGGAGTGGGTTTAAGCAATTTTGATGTCTTATTGCATGAACTCCCTCCTGATCAAGTTGGCGACATCTTAGAAAACTGAATAAATGATTTGAAAGTACACCATTTTTTCCATTGGAATATAGAAAGAAAAAGAAGCAGAACTGTTTTAGAAAAATAAATAAGCCATGAAGAAATGAAAATTTTTACTTCAATTATCATGTGTATATGTGCCAAATAGTTGTTCTAGTTCATTGTTGTGTGAAGGACTTCTCTACAACATATGCCCTTATTGTTAAATTTAGACATCCATGAGAGTATTGGTTGTATTTGAGGACCTTGTTAATAATTAGCATGCACAATCAGAATTAGGTAGGTTTAGAATAAAGGTGTGGTCCTGGGGCTCATAATAAATGCACTCAATGATAAATAGGTAAGAGCTTTGCTTTTAGTTGAAAGCTTTGTTGGGAGTAACAAAATTGTTTGTCATATTACATAGTTTAAGTGTTGCTACATATCCCAAATGGGAATCAATTTTTTTTTTTGTCTTTTTTGTTTTTTCTTTCTTTTTGCTTTCCTTGTTGAGATTTGAACTTGGAACTTCCCATATTCCCAACACATTTTGCTAATTTGGACGGAGTTTAAAGGGCAGTGCAGTCCTCAAACTAATGAGGCTAAATATTATATTTTCTGTTTTCTCCTTGGAACATATGTTGTTTTTTGACTCATATTTGTGTTGATATATCCTTGGAGTCTACAAGACAAGTAAAGTCATCTAGACTAGATACGATAATGAGAGAAAAGGGCACATCTGAGAAAATAAAGGTTGATATCTCATTGAGTCGCAAAGTAAATTCTATAAAGCCTTCTAAAATAGTAGCTATAACTAACTAAGCAGCTGCACTTATACAAACTGTAGTAACTTTTATTCGATCAACAACGGGGGACCCAATTTTGATACTCCAATTGTGATAGCTAAGGTTTTCTTTCTAATCTTTTCCATTCCATATTTTTCTGTTTCGTAGCTAATGTGTTTATACTTATGCCATTGATGCTCTTGCTCTTCTCTTCTAATACTTTTGAATGTAGGATTTGGGATAAATGCAATTAGAGGTTACACAAAATTCACCTCTAAATGCTAGTACTGGGGAGTCCATTCAACAATTTGTAATAAGATAAATGTTTCTATCTATTAATTATCTATTTGGGTAGGTGCATTTAAAGATAGCAGTGTAGTTCAAATAGTTATGCTATTTGGACAAAGGAAAATGGACTCTCATACTTGATGAGATTTTGGTTAGTAATGGAACCAACTAGTCTATATTTTAAAGTAGTTTTTGTTGTTTGCTATTTAAAAATGTTGTTAGTATGTTCTATTATTCTTTTGGCTATCTTTTATATAAATTTATTTGGATGAACTATGGATTACCTTCATTTTGGATGTTGTGAAGTGAATACCTTTTCTTTCGTTTATTCGACTCTAACTGATTCTGTAACCTTATAAATTCATAGAGCTACCTTATATCTTCCAACAAATAAGTTTACTAGTTTACCTACCGAACCATATTCTATTTGATTGAAATTTAATGCTTATAAAGTCATGACAAAAAATAGGATTCATGTTACCATTGTACTATATCGAGACTTAATACTTTGTTAATTTGATGAAAAAAAAAAATCAATGTTGTTAGTAAAACCATAAGAAGCAGATGGTTGTACATTTTACAAGTGATAACAATCACTGCACCTACGCTGCACCACTTACGCACCTTAACTAGAGCCTTCAATGTGGTTGGCCCAGATGGGCGACCCTTTAATAATTTTGGAGAATTGTGTTGTAAAATTTAAGTGAATAAAGCTGACGAGCAGTGACTGTTTGGCACGTAATTAAGTAATAGTTGGCTCGGGTTAGCTTTAAGTGTTAGAAATATTGTTTAATTTTTAAATGCTTAGACTTAATAATTGAGATTTTTTGGATCATCCCATAAAAATTTGACCTCTTGTTTTTATAGAATAGGGGTTTTATAAATAATAATTATTATAATATATGATTAATATATTAAACTTTGTTGTTTTAACTATTTTATTTTAATTTTTAAAATTTATCTTTTTAATATAATTTAATGATAATTTAATATTTAAAAATCTTTATTATGAAAAGTACGAGAAATGCTTTTGAGTTAAATAAATTACGATTTTAATATTGAATATATTTTTATTTATCTCATTAATCATATTTTAAATATTTATAATTTCATTTTTTATTTATCCTTTAAATTTTATTTCTTCATATATGTTTTTTGATAAAAATGAAGTGTACTAGTTTTATAATTAAAATTAAATTGAATAACTAAATTATCAATATATTTTAAATAGTTTTATTACTTAAACTGGTGGCAATAAAAAAATATTTTTATTTTTAAAAATAATTAACAAAAATTATACACTTGTTTCTTATTATGATTATATCTTCTAGCAAGATAGAGTTTCGAAACAACAATAGGATATTTCATTATTATACGGTTGAGATATATTTTTGGAAAAATTATTCTTTTTTCCAAATATAAATAAAATTTATGTTGTTAACATTTTAAAATTTTAATCGATAGATGATAACTCAATGATAAATCGAGGATGTACATACTTTTAATGAGGAATCACATATTATTTGATATAATGAGGATGAAAATAAATATTAGAGGCATATGAGATTTCATTTGATATTTTGAATTTTTTTTTTTTTTAGATATGTCATTATGTTGTTACTTTATTGTTTTGGTATTATTTAGCTAGTTAGTTTGATACTATTTAGCTAGTTAGTTTGCTACTTTGGTTATAACAATGCTCTAACATTATTTATTTATTTAAGTTTGTTTACTATTATTATATTGTTGAGACTTAATCATTTACCTATTAATTATTATGTCCCCATATGTTATTTATTTTTATTTGAAGAGTGATGCATTTGTAAAATTAATTTTTGTTAGTATTTTTTAAGGTTTTAGCTTGATTTAGCCCGTTTTGACTCGCAACCCGCATGAGCTGGGTTAGGTTGGTCGAAAGTTAGCCTAAATATAAATAGGTCAAATTAGCCCAATCTGTTTCGACCCGTGGTCGAATGGGTTGACCTGTTTACCAGCTTTAACCTTAACACAATAAAAAACATGAACATGCACTATTAGTATAACTGATGATGAATTGTTGTGATACTTATGGCCCATGATTTCTTTTACATCATTGTTGGGGTTCTCATCTAGTCTATCTTTGTGGCGTCCCATTTCTCGGGGGTCCCGTTGACCACGAATCAATCTGCGAGGCTTGTGAGTCTCATATCTGTGAGACTATCACGTGATAAAAATGGCGCATTTGTGACACCCCAAATCCAGGGTCAGTTGACAGCTTAGTCGTGGAGAATTTGTGGATGTCGGGTGCCAGACACCACTCCAGTGAATCACTTCCAGGGCCTAAGTTTAGCAATCGACGGTATCCTTTTATACGGGGCCTACACCCAAAATACAACCTGGCTTAGTAATTTCTCATGGCTTGACTGTCACGATATTATCAGCGAGCCAGAGTCCACATACGAGAAGAAAAATGGCCCGCGTGGGGTTGTTTATCCATATAAATACAATCTATATCACCGAAGCCACCAAGAGTTATTACATCACTCTTAATACAAAACATTATATTAAAACTAACATGTTCTAATATAATATACAAAACATGAATCAAGGCCACAATCCAGCCCACTTCATAATCCTGGCCTCTACAGGCATGTACTGCACATGTCTTTGTACTTGAAAGGGGTGCCACGACGAGGTGGTAGCATACAAGTAGATACCAAGTCATCTGTTTATTCACTTTAAATGCACATGAATGGTCAAACAACCAAGCACACACCAACCTAGGACATGCTATCCTAGCACATAATCCTACTTGTCATGAATGAGACGCGACTCATCATGCCCCATATATCAAGTCCTCACCGACTCCCTCAAACATGCATTTTGCCATGAATGAAAACCATTTTCAAACAAAGGTATTTGTGTTTAATGATAAGTGCTCAAAAAGTGCTATTTTGAACCCTGTTTATTTAAGGTTTTGAGCACTTTTTGTGTACTGTCGGTAGTAATTAACGGTACACATTAAGGTCCACCTTTATTCTCTTGATCGCATTTTCTAGTTTTTACCAGATAATCGGGCCAAAATTATCGAGTCGAGAACTCAAACACGAAGGAGGCTTGAGTTGAACTCATTCTTTGCGGTCCAGGATCCTAGAAAAGGCAATAAAAGTGAGAAAAATGGAGCATTGCAAGGAATGCTTTCCTATGTGCTTGTTCATCCTGACCTTTATTCATCCATCGACCCTTTGTTCACTTGCTTTTTAACTTTGATGTTTCTAATTTGTTTTTGTTTCTTCAAATTTGTCCTTGTAATAGCTTTTAGTTTTGGTTTTTTTTTTCTTGTAATTTCCCTTGTTCTGAGCATATATATGCCTCAATCAAGCTTTGTACAAATCGATCAATCCATCAATTAATAAAATTGACGGGAAGCTTTCAGCTTTCCCGCTTCTTCTCTTCTACTTCACTTTCTTTCATTTTATTTTCCATTTTCTAGGTAGCCAAACACCTAGGGATGATTCGGACGATGGCCATTAAAACCCACCACCGCCCAGGTGGAAGGCTACTCGGTGAGGATCGAGAGGCAGCGAGGGTTTTTCCATGTTTCGCGGTATTTTCTACCATTTATAGTTTTTCAGTCAAGCATTGGTTTTGATCCCTTACATTCACTTGTAAATGGCGTATGGTAGCTTTGGGTTCATTGTATGCTTATTGTTAGATACGATGACATTTCGTAGTTATCGTTTGTCGCTGTTGGAAGAGTGAGTTAAGGTGATGTTATTCATCGAGACCATCAATGGGAGGCAAATACCAATTTTTCAAAGATAATTATTTAGAGGTGGGTTTTACGGTTAAATAGAAACCCAGGTTTGGGGAGATGACTATAGGTCGTCTACCTGCATGTGAGGGGAAAGGACCCACAGAGAACCTTAGTTGCCCAGGACTGGCAGCAGATTTATTACTACAAGGGTACTCTATTTTACAATTTTTTTTTTACTTATTTTATTTTAATGCAAAATCACCAACTCCCTGTTTTTGCAAACCTTAAAATCCAAATTGCATTCACCATTTTGGCTTTAGCATAAATCATTTGTCTGAGAAAACCCATTCATGTTCGATCCTAAAGCCACTATCTGTGATAATAATCTTTATGCTGATGTAGGCGGAATTTAGGTTATAAATTTTGTTAGATTTCAGAACACCCTACGTAGCCTGAGATCAAATGTGTAGTTAATCGGGGATGAGGTACCCTAAGTCATAAATGATGACACGATAATTGTGATCCTAAGTCCACAAGTCTAGTGAATTTTTTCCTATATATATTTCTTGTTAGTCTTCTTAATTTTTAGTTCACAGTTATTTTTTTAGGTAACCTAACCTTTTGGGTAGGATTGTCTCGCAGTCGTTAGGTGTACACCACATTTTCTTTGCGAGGAATTTCAGGTGGATTAAATCGAGGAAGGGTGGTCGAGGTAAATCTCAGCGAGGAACACAGGCGAGCTTGAATTGTGATCAAATGGGAGCACTGGGAGAGCGATGCAGTCATACCACAATGGAGAGAGCCACTGAAACATACATATCAATGAGGATTATAGAAACCATGGCGGAATGTCGACACGGGGGGAGAAATCGAGCCCATATAGGTCGTGAGGTATAGAAACCAATGGATGAGTCGCCTCTGCGGTGTTCCCCGACTAATGCACCTCACTGCTTCTCCATATTATGCCTCAAATCCTCGACCACCAGGCCACCACGAGTTGACATCTTGAGTTGGCGGAGGCAATGCCGAACTTGAAAGCGAAACTAGTGGATAATTTCATAGAGGAGCGAGAGGGTAGTAAATGTCAGGCCCGATCGAGCTTGTTGTAAAGCCTCGCAGACGAGGAATTGGATGGGTTCAGTGAAGTGATCATAATTTGACATCCTAGAAGCGCAATCCATCTCATCAAGAGGAGGAGAATCTGAGTGAAGAGGCCCGACCGACACACTATTTTCAAGAATGTGCCCAATCGGCAGCCTCAGAGGGATTGAAAGAATAACCAAAGCAGGAAGCCCTCAGGAACCCGCAGATGCCCTAATCATGTGTGTGTTGTCTATGGCCATGGAGGAGAGAAGAAGAAATCATTCCTTTTGTCGGGATCGATGAGGCAAAGGGAAGAACACCAAGATCACAATTTACCGCCCTATTGACTCAATGTATATCTCGCCAATATTCGCAAAGACACTCAAACCCCGAAACACTCCACCAGGGCCACCTCCCATCCGCAGACTCATTCTTCACAAGAAAACACGAAAAATTAGTGGTCACTATCTCGAGCCTTCGCTACTACATCAAGACACTACAATGTACCCACACATTGCATGGTATGAAGTGGTGGGTGCCGGTCTGACTGGAGCACTAACCTCTACATTTCTAAGCCCACTAGCCCAAAGAATTCTCCAAAGGCTTGAGGAATTGGTTTAGGGGGAAGCACAATTTCCCCAATTTTTGTTTCATATTTTCTTATTTTATTTTGATTTCTTAATTTTTCATATTTTCTAATTTTTAGTTAATATTTGTTTTTAGATTAATTTTCATTTTTTCAGATTTTTAAAATTTTCTTGTGTTTATTTTCGTAATAGTTTTTGCTTAATTTCTACTGTAGAGGGCAACTCAAATTCCTTGCAGTTACAAAATTTGCATCCTACACTCGATAAATTTTCCTCTTTTGTTTTTCTAAAAGTCCCACTGTTTCACTATAGATGAACTTTTATGGATATATATATATATATATATATATATATATATATATATATATCAAAATAATAATAAAAAATTAGTCTTCAAAAATTATATATAAAAAAATAAATAAATAAATTTTTTTATTATTATTATTCAAAAAAAATAAAAATAAAAAATTTTGCAAGATTGCGAATTTTCGCAACCTGCGAATTTTCGCAGATTGCGAATTTTTGCAACCTCCCTCCAATTTTGCAACCCAATTTTGTTTTGACCATAAATTTTTCATCCGAACTCCGTTTAGGCGTTAAAACAAGTGGAAGAGATGAGAGTGTAGAATCCAAATATAGATAGAAAGAATACTTTTTGAAATTATTATGAAGGTGTAATTTAAAAATCTCCAACTTGTCTACTTTTTTTTCCTCTTTTCTTCTCTCCTAACTTGTTTATTTGAAGCCCAAATCTGAGTGGAATAAGGTGTCATGGGAAAGCTCGAGAAGTCTCCTATCCAACAACGAATACATTTCATCAAGGAGGTAGCACTTCCTTATCTAAATTTCCAATCCAAGCCCCATTGCAGACAATGTGACGTTTGGTTGGGGGGAGAGTTAGCGAAGGAAGTGGTATTTATTTATGTTTTTGTTACTATTTTGAGCAAGATCATTTTTTTATGTTTAGTGGCTTGCTGGTTTTCCTTTTTTTGAAGCTGGTATACTATACATTTTACTTTTTCAATTCAAAACTTGCACCCATTTTTTTTTTCAGGAGCCATTTAGCTCGCAATTGGAAAATCAAAACATTGTCCAATTCTATTGATGTTAGATTAATTCCATGCCTAGTTGAGGATGATTAGTTTGAATTCTTGTTACTAATCTTTCTTCCACCTTTAGCTAACCATTAATACGTTGGCACACGCTTCACAACAATAGTCAAGAACCGCACTCTCCTTAAACTTCAAGAAAACTCATTCCTAGTTTCGTTAATCACACTTTACAGTTAAGGACCCCCATGAAATGAAGGCCAATGTGTCTTCCAAAAAAAAAAAAAGAGAAAAAGAGAAAAACAAAAACAAAAAGAAAAAGAAAAGAAAAAGAAAAATAGAAAATTGCAATCGCCACTAAACCCGAGCACGATCCGAGGGTATACGGCGAAAGCCTTTGTGCCTAATGCCCTAAGCTAACTGGTTGGCCTGGAGCCACCGAACACTCTAGTGCTCGCCACATGGGTGTGGATGGGTGGAGTTGAGCAAGCTAGAGTGTTGGAGTTCAAATCATTCAAGTCCGGGTGAAACCCAAGAGCTCAGGGTCGAAAAGATCCTATGACTTGGTGCCCTGCCTTAATCGCTGGGAGTCATCGGTAGATCCTGCTACATGGACTTTGGTGAGACGATTCCCTCAAGATTGCACCCATACAACACAAAAGAGCTGTGGAATAAGAGTTGGTCCGGCATCTATTTAGGTTGGTTATCAAGCCCTCTAGGTATGTGAGGTCAAGGCTTCTGTGGGAGAGTGCAATTTAGCAGTTTATTGTTGAGAACTGATCAAACAAACACTTAGGTTTTGGTGGAAGTCTCTAGTTGATTCACCAAGAGGAAGGCTCATTTGATACTCAATTTTGTATGACATTCATTCTCTCGAGATATTTATTGGGCAAGGGTTTCGATGATTCTCATTAAGGGTTAGGCATTACTCATTCACAACCTTTTTGAAATACCATTTTTGTGATCATTTTGTTAAAATGCCAGTATGCCTTTCTTTCGCTCTTTCTCTTTCTCCTTTCATTGCTAAGGGACTAGCAAATGCCTGGTTGGGGTGTACTAGTGCTTAATAAGTATTTTGAACCCCGTTTATTTAAGGTTTCCTGGCACTTTGTGTACTAATCAACGTAATTAACCCGATTTAAACATTAAGATCCTCATATTCTACTCGACGTATCTCAGGCTAATTTTGTAGTTTTTTCAAGATAATCAGGCCAAAATTATAGAGTCAATTCAAACATGAAGAACCCGGAAGTTCAACTCATCGCTGGCAGACGTATCCCTGAAGGAAAGAAGAGCAAAAAGTGAAGAAAAATGGAGCACGCAGAATGCTTTCCCGCAGACTATTCATCTTGCAAGACTGCTCATCATGCAAAACACTGCTCACTTGCTGATCGCTTGAGTTTTTTTGTTGGTAATTTTTGTTCTTCCAAATTTGTCCTTGTAATAGCTTTATTTTTGGTTTTTGTAATTCCCTGTTTCGAGCATATATAAGCCTCGCCAAGCTCGTACAAATCGATCAATCCATCAATAATAAATTGACAGAAGCTTCACCTTCCCGCTTCTTCTCTCTCCCGCTTCACTTTCTTCTCATATTTTTCCACTCAAGGCCAAACACCCTCCGAGGATGACAACTCCTGAGGATGAGCCATTAAAACCCCCTTTTCCTCGGGAGGGAAGGCACAGTGGTGGGATCAAGGCAACCGAGGGTTTAAGGTTTTAACTGAGGTATTTTCTACTATTTATGGCTTCCAATCAAACGTGAGGTCATGATCCTTCGCTTCACCGTAAATGGCCATATTTCTGGTAAGCTTTTAGGGTTCATCAGATGCCTTATTATTAGATACATAAAGATATCTTATTATCATTTATTAAAGTTGTTGGAAAGAGTCACATGGATAAGCATATTCATCAGTCCGAGACCATCAATGGGAGACAAATACCAAATTCTCAAAGATAATTATTTAGGGTCGGCTTACGCTTAAATGAATAATCGGGCTTCGAGATGACTATAGGTCATCCTCCCCAACGCGAGGAAAGGACTGAGAACCTCAAATACCTGTGACCCCAACCCTAGTCACCTAACACTACAAGGAATTCTATTTTACTTTTTTTTTTACTTATTTTATTTTTAATCTGCAAATCACCAACTCCTCTATTTTTACCAAACCTTAAAAATCCAAATTGAATTCACCATTTTGGCTTTAACTGCAAATCATTTGTGCAAAGAAAACCCATCCCTGTGTTCGATCCTAGAGCCACTATACTATAGTAGTAATGCTACGGCAGTAGGCGGAATTTAGGTTATAAATTTTGTTGATTCCGCATACCTATCGGTATATCAATCATTTACCTGATGGACAACCCTCCGATATAACAGTGGACACACTGAGCACCATTTTGTGACAACCCTCCGGCGTATATCAATCGGGCACATACCTTACTGTTTATTGACATTATATGGACAACCTCCATGTATATCAATTAGGCATACTCCGACGATCGATATCAGGTGGACAACCCTCCGATATCAGAGGACATACTCCGATAAATAATATTGTCGGGTCAACCTTCAAACACCCCTTCCTCAAGAAACCACCCTACGCACTCACTCCCACTGCTCTAGTGTGGTGCCCCAAAGCATATGAAATGCAATGAGCCATTTCCATTTCAATCACAGGCAACACCATGCAAACCGTGGATTCCATCAAATTTTGTCCAAAGTACGTAGTGTCTACAACCCATTCACCAAGGATGGTGGCTGACAACGACTATGCACTCACACCCACACTACGATGTCCCCATGCACTGCCAGAATGCACTGTGCCATTGCACTCTAAGCCGCGCCCCACTGGCAAAGATCTCACATGGACATCCTATACCATATACCCACCGTGTACCCTGACACTCATGCCTAATGCACAAAAAAATTCCATAAATTCATTAAACGCATTATAATGCCATACTAACATTTTATCACATTCCATGTCAACACATCAAACAAGCATGCATCAATATCATTCCAACTACTACTTAGACAAGTAATGTCATAATCAAATCCCTAGGCTACATCATGGCGGCAATGCCCAATAACCAGCCTACAACATGCCAGCGTAATAGCTATGTTATGTTCAATAATTTAAAAACACATCACAAACCTAATATGTTAGAGCACACATATTGACATCCATGAATACACCTCTTAACCAATAAATGTCATTTCACTAATCACACAAACATATGTTACAACATTTCATCAAGTCACTACTAGGCAAGTAATGACACACCTCATTTCCTAGGGCTAATTCATGCACATCATGCACCTAAGATAGCCTACAACCTCATTATACATGTAATGGCCACTTCAAAGACAATAACTCTCATGATCCACACACAAATTCAACAATTAGCACACTTTGTAAATAATCAATTTTAAACAAGTATTTGAGAAACAATTGGTTGAATAAAAATCATATGGTAAGATTCCCAGGACTCCAAGATCTTTCCCATAGAGTTTAAGAACACCAAACTATGAGCTCTCTGATTTAAAAGTTATGGTCGTCCTAAGTTAGAGGTTCAGATGAACAAAGGATCAGATTTGACGGAACCAAATATATTAGGCCCACTGCTTTTCACATTTTAATCTAATATGAGTTCAAATTTTTATCCATCTATATGGAGGGATTCTCTAGACTCAAAGGATTTCCATAGAGTTCAAGAACACCCAAAACTAGCTCAGAAGAGAAAGTTACTACTTTAAAGTCGGGAGGCTCAGACAAACAGAAAGAAAGCAGGTGCCACGTGAAACCCACAAAATCAGATTCCTGGCTCCTGACGCTCTCGTACATGCTATTTTGCTTACCCAAACTCTATCCCTAAACAACCCTTTCACTTCCTAAGAACAAACCCGCCCCAATCGAGTCCTAATTCAAATTAAAACATGACACAAAAACTCATCCCCGAACTCAAACTCCCAAATCGCCTTCAAAGCTACCTAAAAAAAAAAATTTGACATCATAGCTCAAAACTTAAAAAAACACTGACATAGTTTTCGTGTCCAGAACACAACCAAACAGCCCTTTTTTTGTACTCAACCAAGACCAAAACAGCATTCGATGAAATATAAACCTGAGAGGAAGGTCTCCTACCTCTTGAAGTCAAGACGAAACTTTGGAGTCCCAATAATCTTAGACCCACTACTTCCATAACTTCCATTGAATCTTCACTAAAATTCTTGATTTTGTGTCCATCATGCCCTCGACGAGTACTCGACCTTTAAGCCCTTCGTCAGACTTAACAGAGCCACCGATCGCCGTGAATCTTAGAGAGAAGGTAGAGCTCAGCCAGCTTTTCTTCCCCAACCCGAAATCTGCAGGAACGCAGAAAGCAAAAATTCCACGTATCTCTCACCGAGTAGATAAACTTTAAATTGCCGACAAATTCGGTAATTACCCGATTCTTCGAGATCGTAGAGAGAAGGAGGAAGCCCCTCGCTTCCTCTCCAACTCAAGTCATCGCTAATTGCCAAAACGGAGAAAATCTCATCTTTTCTCCTTTTTTCCCTGGCTTGCTTTGACGTGCAAATCTACTGGTCGACTTTAAATGTCCACAGACCCGTCCGTTCATTTTTGTCCCGAACAATTTATTTTTGTCTCAATTGAATTATTTTAAATGAACTTAACTCAAGTCATTTTAACCTTTGTGATTTTTAAGAAAATCTCGCTCAAGTTACTAGATACCTAACTTAAAAAATTCATAAAGAATTCCTGATTCTCATGCTCAGTAGGTGTATAGGAATCAACAATATTTATAACCTAGGGTTCCTCACCGCCGTAGAGCGCTTAACAAGTAGATAGCGGTCTAGGGTCGAACTCAGTGATAGTTTCTTCGTATTAACATCTCATTGATTCAAAATGGTGAATTTCACTTTCGATTTAGGGTTTTGTAAAAACAGTGGAGGTGAATGTTTGGAAACTGAAAATAAAATGAAATAAAATAAGAGAAAGAAAACTGCTTGAAGTCTCATGCCACTATTTTAGGGTTCTAAGGCATTCAACATGTCCTCTGCTTTTCCTCGCTGCTGGTGGATGATGACATATAGTCATTTCCCAACCTGAGATCTTCATTTGGCATTAAAACCTAAACCCTAAAATTATTTCTTCAATGTATAGCATTTATTACCCTTTAATGTTTCAAAACGCTTAAAACCATCATCGGATCTAACTCGCAGTGAGCTCATAAATGAAAACTTAATCGGGCATCAAGTGGATTCAATGAAGAAGATCCACGAACCTTGAAAGCTTGCCAAGTACTAGCCACTCAAGGTACATCACAGTGATTCAAACCTAAAACTTGAGATGCAAAAACAGAAAAATGGGATAAATGCTTGCATGAAAAACATGAGGACAGTGATTTTACCTTCAAACATTCACCCAGTGGCCCTCCCCTTCAAGGATGGAGGAGGCTTAGCCAAACATCCCTTGATTTTCATCATCGCTGCGTTCGTCACCTAGAAAATGAGAGAAAGTAAGAAAAGGAGAGAAAGTCACACTTCATGTGCAAGAGAAGAAAGTCGCGCTAATTTTATCGAGGAATCGAAGATTGATTGATATTATGCTTGAAATGAGCTTATATAGGTGTCAAAGAAAAGGGAAATTACAAAAATGTAGTTAAGAAACCAAAATTACATTATAATTTTGTAAAACTAATAAAAAGAAATCAAAAAAGACAAGGCACAGAAACAAAGACAGCAAAACTGCAACCTTACTAAATTTCCATCATTCCTCCTCTCTTTCTGTGTACATTTTTTGCTCCAAATCTCTAGTTCATCATGCATCTTCGACCACCGTTCATCGTATTTGAACCTGGATGGAAGATAAACGTGAGGTATCTGGGCCTGGAAACTACAGAAAAAAAGCTACAAATGTGATTAAGAGGCAAGCTCTGACCAATGTAATCAAGTTATTTGGGTTGATTAGTACACAAAAATTACTCAAAACCTGCTATAAACAAGGCTCAAAATAGCACTATTTGGGTACTAATCACTCCTCCTAATCGAGGCATTACTAGTCCCTTAGCAATGATAAAAAGAAGGACGATCATTCATGTTATGCGTATGCAAAAGGGGACTGTCTGTTCAAAAAGTGTATAATTATGAAATGCCCTGCCCTTAGTATGAAAAATTAGGATCCTACATAACAACCAGTTCGGGAGAATAAGTGCCATACAAGTCAAGTGTCAGGACTGTGTCCAACCCAAGGGAATCAACCTAAAACTTTCACCAGAGTCTAAGTGTTTAGTGACTCGCTTACCAATAAGTCGCTTGTCGCCTTCCCCCCCACCCCCCATCCCCCCCAACCAAATGACCGCCAATGCCTTAGAATGCCAACTATCCTGGGGTCACAGATCCTACTTCCCTTCTTATTTCACACTCCTTATGTATTGTAGTGATGCAATGTCGAGAATCTCGACCACCAAAGTCCGTAACTGGGATCCACCGATGACTCCCAACCAACTAAGGTTTAGGCATCGTCAAAAGGATCTTCTCGACTACAAACTCTTCAGTTTTCCACCCTGCATCCAATGATTTCACTTCCGAAGACTTACAACCACAATAAACTTTACCCATCCACCCATATAGCTGAAAGCACTAAGCTCAAGTATTCCCAAAACTGGGCCATTTAAAGCACCGAGCTTCTGAAGGCTTTCGCCATATACCCTGACCGCGCTCGTTTCGTAAGGCAAAGCGCTGCTTTTCATTCCTTTTCTTTTCATTTTCTTTTGTTTTTTATTATTCCTTTTCTTTTTCTATTGGAAGACTTTATTGGTCTTCTTTTATGGGGAACCTAAACCTATTACAGGTAGTCACCAATGTAACGCCCCAAAAAAAATACCCTAGAATTTTTATAATAATTTTATTACATATTCTGGGTATGAATTGAGTCAAACCTGGTTTCCGGTAATTTGATAATTGATAAATTGAAAATGTAAATTGAAAAGAGCGAGCATATGATTGAATTTTATATGCTAAATCGAGAAACACATTGAACTAAAATAAACCCCAAGTGAAAAGGGAAAAATGTGGAATTTAAATAAAATGGGGACCTAAGGGTCAATTGTTATAAAGAATAGATGTTTATGAAATTGTGATAAATGAATGGGCCAAAGTATAATAGGAGTATCCAAAATGGAAATCGAGTCATCAGCGGCCAAACAAGGCCTTATGAGGAATAAGTAATTAAGACCAAAAAGGGGAAAACGAATCAGAATATGGTGGAAGGCCAAACATTGCCTTACACTTGGCTGGTTCTTAAAGACCAAAGAGGTCTCGGGAGCTCATTTGAGCACATCCTGGTTGGTGGAGAGCAGTGGGAGGAGAAAGGAGAAAAAGCCAGGTTTGGAAGAGGATCAAGCTTTGGTTTGATTTGTCTCATCTCTTCCTCCTAAAAGATCAAGCAACATGGAAGGAGATTCTAAGAGGTTCATGTAAGAAAAATCAAACCCCAACTCTCATCTTCTTGATGATTTGGATTTTTGGGAGGAAAGTCCTAACTTGAGGAAATGGATTTTCATTGATTCTAAACCACTTTGAGTTGTTTTATGATTCCATGGTGATTTGATATGGGATGTATCGAGAAGATCGTAGATGAAAATGAAAATTGCAAAATCCCGAACATCCCGAAAGGTAAAAACGAGCACTCCAGACGCAGACAGTCAAGTCGCACAGATGCCACCTTGTGCAAAAATGGGCAGGCAACCTCAGACCGGTGATTAGGTTGAACTCAGAATTTTGTGACACCTGCAAAGAAGGAGCAACCTATACCCCAGATGTGTCATACGTGACTTGGCATGCTCTGCACCCAGATAGCGTCTGAAGCAGCTCTGTTTTGACATGTTTTCGCGTCGTTAAGTCCCGTATTCGTGTACCGGCGTTCATGACCCTAAGAAACGACATCGGGGCTTCCAGTTTGTTATTAGGAGCTAGGTGAAAATGTATCGTACCACGCCTACTGGCGAACTGCAGACTTTATCTTAATTCAAGACTTTTTAACAAAAATAAATTTGTAATTCACTAAAATTGTTAACAATTGTTTATCCACTAAGAGTATGTGAATGTTAATATCAGACATGATGATCACTAACTCCAGGACCGAGATCGAAGATAAGGAAGCCAGGATTCGATAAAATTTTTGCTTGTTCTCTAATCCTCTTATTCTTATTTCAAGTATTTGCAGATCAAGCAATTCATGAAATCAAGGTATGTGAATAGTATATGAATAAGTACATAGATTGAGTATATCTTTGAAAGATACATCTGAATGGGAATATGAAATGTGATAATTGAAAGCGGATAAATGTGAATGATGATAAGGATAGGATTCATCAAGCGGAATAAGTCGTAAATGTGAATTGAATGATATAGATAGGCGCACGATGGGGATGCCTGATAGGCATCGTCCGCGAAAGCACCAGAAATTTTCAATGTCACGGGTCGCAAATGTGAATCCGTCATGATGGCTGACGAATCCGCGATTCATGGGTGATAGTCAAATGATGTGATTATGATGTTAGATTGATGCCACATGTCGGGGTGCATAAGCGACATCCGGCGGAGTGGAGCCGAATAAGTGATACCACGTGTCGGGATGCGCAAGCGATCGAGTCATGATGGGAGATCGGGTGTTAAATGTACTCGCTTTATTCTGAATGATAATAAGGCGGGATTAAATCAAATGAAATCAGCGAAAATTGTAATTGAATAGTCAAGGTGAAATAGCCAACATTGGCTTGAGTGTAATGGGTATATATGTCGCATTAAATCTCACTTTAAGACTGAATTTGTAAATGAATTGTTACGTGAAAATGCATGATATGACATGGTAAATGATTTGTATATTGAAAGTATGCGGAAATGAATAGCATGAGTATATGTTGATAGGCATGGTTTAATGCTAAATCCATCGCAGAGTTAGAATGAATATTGGAATAGAAGCGTATAGAACCACTAAGCATGAAAATGCTTAGTGTGTAATAGTTCTCACATCTTGCGGTGTCAGTGACAAAGAAAAGAAGGCGAGATCGTGCGGCTCACTTGAGTCATAAAAATACGATTGTATGGTGTATACTGTAATTTTTGCATATCATCTTTTGAACAAGTGGTATTTTGTAAACAAAGGGTTAAACCTTGAAACTTGATTTTTGTATGTCATTTTGAAAGAGAGCGTATAATACTTGCCTTTCTTTGTAAATGTATTTTATTGTTAATGTTTATGGGCCTAAATTTAGCTGAATTTGTAAATGATTATGGAGCTTGCCCCAGTTTAGAAACCGCTTCCTCAGCTAAATGAATTAATAAAATGTTTTGATAAGATAAGTAAGCTTTGTCGGAGTAAACCGGGCTCAGATTACGGTCGCCATTGGGTGGGCGGGGTTTAGTCCTTGACATTTTAAAAATTTAATAACATGGAAAATAAAAAAGAAAAAAACCGAGTGTCCCCGGGTTTCGGTTCGGACTCTCCAATCGGGTCGGGTCGGGCTCGAGAGTGCAGCTCTGACAAAGCTAAGGCTTCTGGTTTTGCAAAGATAAAGGGGTATCTGACTTCTCGACCCGATTGATGAAAAGCTGATGTACCTTGTGTGGATTGTATGGTGGAAGAAAGGTGACTACGAGAGGGAGTTTCTACTAACTTGACCACTTTCGAAAATGCATGGAATTAGTCCTAGCGAGCTTGGTAACATGCGAGTGCTTCAACTTTTCAACTTACGGGAAAGCGAAACCACCACCAAAAAAATGAAATTTAAAATAATTTATGACGAAAGAAAAATGTGGTATTGTGATATATATACGTGTATTTTACAAAATTTGAAACACTTCAAAAGGAGCAAAAACGAAATACACTATACAATAAAATGAATCTTGGCATAAGCGATTATAAAACGCCGAAATCATCGGTGTAAAAATCATAAAGAATTGATACTAAAGCAGAGAAGATCTACTTCCTTCACCTAACTCTCCCCCGCCGACGAGTATGCCATTGTCCGCAATGGGGTGAAGATTTGGAAAGTTAGTGGTACCTCCTCAGTCGACGACTGATGATGAATCATCTCGACTGGACGAGTGGGTGCTTCTTCAGTGGAGCAGGTTGATCTTCAACTGCGTTGCCCGATCGTCGAGGGGATGCGGGGGTTGGTGGAGGGGTGCGGAGGCCCTAGCGGGGGACATAAAGGGAGGCTGGGGGAGGCTGGGTGGCTTTAGATGCGTAGGGATGGCTGATTCTGTCTTTAGAATGGCAGCACAGTGAGGCATGGCGGGCCTCGTGCTGAGTCATCCTGTCTGCGGGTGCTGGGCGGCGGGGTTGCAAATGGGCGAAGTGGTGGAGAACGTGCGGCCTTACGTGATGGTGAAAGTCCACGTGGGATGGTAATGTGCGGTGAGGTGGTGTTGAGGTGCTCGGCCCATCTATATCGGAATGAGCAGCGGGCATGGGGCGGGGAGCTCTGCGGGTGAAGGCACTAGGCGGGATCTTTGGGAGCTATGGTAGGTGGAGGTGGAGGGACTAATGGGCCCAGAGAGTGGAGCAGGCTCCCCACAGTGTGCCTCTGGAGACAGGGGTGGGATCCTCAGATGGTATATCATCGGTGGGTTGGTCCTCGGTTGGTCCGGGAGGCGAAGATGAAGCGAGGCGTGGCACGCCACGTCGACAGGTAAGGGTGGCCTCGCGACCACGGGTGACGCTCTAATCCCGGGACTCGGCCGGGAAGCCGTGTGCTCCGGCCTTGACCGCGGGAGTTGCGAAAAAGGAGGCATGGTTCGGCTCAGAGCTGGGCTCAGGTCGGTGGACCACGTCACTCGAGTGGAGCAGGGCGTCTGTTCGGCTCACGTGGGCTAACCGGAAGCCCTACGGGGGAAATACGATACAAGAGCCTCGAAATAGCTCCTCTCCTGCGGACGATGTGCTAGAGAGAGGAAGCAGATTAGACCTCGATATATGAATTATCGATGCATGAGTTATTAAGGAGCTACCTCCTAAATAATATGATCCCAATAGTAGCGTCCACATGGAGGCGGGACCATCTCTCCTTGTCGAGGATGAGCCCTTTGTTTATGTCTGGCTGCGTTGGCGGGATCGTGGATGAGAGCATTTGTGATGCTAAAGGCTCGAAGTATCCACTGGCTGCGTGAGTGGTGGAAAAGCGCGGAAGCGGTCGGTTTATTCTCGCTGAACGTCATCGTGTGATAAAACTCGATGACTACGAGATAAAAATATCGGCGGCATCATGGGCAGTCGGGTGGTATCTGCCGCAGGAGCATGGAGTCTCGGCTGGAGTCTGAGCAGATACCGGAGATCATTAGTAAACACTCCGTCACGGGGATCTCCCCTTTATAGTCGGCATTCCGGGGATGAGGCTCATGATGGAAGTAGGTTGCTGATAATGGATGCTAGGGATAGGTCCGAGGCTCCAGCAATGCCCTGATAAGGTGGTGAGGGTGGCACCCGGGGCCTCGAGGTGGACGACTCCCCTGGGCCTGAGGTCCGGGCCCTCTTGGGCTGTGAGGCCCTCTGGGCTGGCATGGGATGTGATGGATCAAGTAGGGTGGGACGACCACGGTATGTGATATCTTCTGCAGGTAGGCACCACACTTGGGAGAAGAGCCCACACCAGCCGATACTTGATGGCTTCCCCGCCTGCATGGCAATAGGGCGTGGGAGTGGCGCCGGTGGCTGCGAGAGAGATGCGTCGGCTGCCCGGGAGCGCTGCGTTGGGGTGAGGCGGCAGGGCGCGGCCGGCGGTGGTGGTGCTGGGATGGCCAGCGTGAGCGCTCTGGAGTGGAAGTCGGTAGGGGAGGAGGATTGGCGCGCGTGGCCGGAAGAACTCACGGGTCTTCGCCATTGTAGATTTGGAAGAGGGAGAGAGGAGTTTCAGGAACTGGGAAGGTGAAGGTGGAATGAAAATGAAGGAAAAAGTGTTTATATAAGGAGATGGGGAATGTGAAAGGTCTTGCCCATTAATGGCCATAAATTGGTCATAAAATGGGTGATTAAAATAAATGGGGAGAATTTATGGAAGGAGAAGGAAACGAAAAGCTTTACGGCGGACGGGCGCGAGAGATGAATGAGTGCGCCTGCGAAATTTTACAGCTGGAAATTCCCGAGGTCAACTATTTGGGCAGTAGCCCATTGCAACACCTGCAACACGATAGAAAAAAAATTGTGAAAATTTAATAGAGAAATTTTTGAAAAAGAAAAACAAACCAAGCAATGAACCGCAAAGAGTACTTGTTGAGCACCCAAAACTAACTTAAAGGTAGATAATTAAATTTTAACAAAAGAAATCCATTGACCACACGGGTTCAGAAGTGAAATCACTCCTTTGTAGCCTTAAGGTTTTCATGGGGGGTCTAGGAGGATGAACTCATCTTGGCCCAGCGCAGTAAGTGCATATGGCTTGATTCTCGGCCATTTACTTTGAAAGCGATTGCCCTTAGGATTTAGAAAATGCCCGAACCGTGGGGTAGCTTACGATGGTATGTGAGAATGAGTTATATAAACTGAGCTTCCTGTAAAGGGTGGAGTTTGGAGTCGTAGAGCAATACTTACGATCGCCATTCTTGAAATTCTTCACGAAGGGTTATCATTTGATCATGCCATTTTTCGATCTTTCCTTTGCAATCTTGGAGTTCAAGTAGGCATCATTCGTAGTTCATCAACTCATTGGTCGAGAATCTTTTGAGCCTAGCCCTACTTAAATCCATGTTCAGTTTCTTGATTGCCCACCATGCTTTGTACTCGATTTCTACTGGAAGATGGCATGCCTTTCCATACACCAAACGATAAGGGGACATTCTAAGAATTGTCTTGAAAGCTATTCTATAGGCCCATAGTGAATTAAGCAATTTGAGGGACCAATCTTTTATGTTGTTGTTCACCACCTTCATTAAAATGGTCTTTATCTCCTTATTGGCAAGCTCTACTTGACCACTGGTTTGAGGATGGTAAGGGGTAGCCCTTTGTGTTAGCACCATATTTGTCATGAGGTTTCGAAAGGTTTGTTCTGAGAGTGTGAACCCCCATCACTATGTGTGGATTTTTGCACCCCAAACCTAGAAAAGATGTTCTCTTTCAAAGAATTTGAGCACCACCTGTGGTCATTGGTTTCGCAGTTACCTCGGCCATTTAGATACATAGTCTACCCCCTTGATATGTATGCATATCAGACGAAGGGAAAGGTCCCATGAAATCAATGCTAAGGCTTGTCAAATAGCTCGACTACTAAAATTGGGTTTAGGGGCATCATATGGCAATGAGAGAAATTTCCAAGCCTTTGGCATGCAATCACGGAGACTTGGCACGTTTGGTGAGCATCTTTAAAGGAAAATTTGTGAAACCCGGTGTAGCACCTTCATTGCTATCTTCTAGGAAGCAAAGTGACCACCACAGGCACTCTCATGGCAGTGGCTTAGAATTCCCTGTTGCTCTTCTTTAGGCACACACTTCCTAATTATCTGATCTGCACAGTATTTAAATAAGAAAGGTTCCTCGATAATAGAATGGATCTTAGCTAAGAAATACTTTATCTTGTTCAGCTGTCAATTTGGAATTTCTCCTGTTGCTAGGAAATTAGCAATGTGAGCATACCAGGGAGCATTCTCCAACTACAATAGAGATTCTTCAGGAAATTCATCGTTGATTGGGGGATCATAAATGTTATGGGCTATGGTTAATCTAGAAAGATGAGTACGCCTGACATTATCTACCTTTTTGTC
This sequence comes from Tetrastigma voinierianum, assembly GCA_016808115.1. Classification (NCBI taxonomy): domain Eukaryota; kingdom Viridiplantae; phylum Streptophyta; class Magnoliopsida; order Vitales; family Vitaceae; genus Tetrastigma; species Tetrastigma voinierianum. The sequence goes on from JAEQBH010001020.1 coordinate 89,927, forward strand.
CTTAATTTGCGAGTTAAATTCACGAAGCGAGGAAGAACCCATCGGATAGTCTTGCCTTGGCATCTTGCTTGGTTAGGAGATATTTCAAGCGGAATGATCAGTAAAGATGACTATATCGGGTTGACAAGTATGCTCGAAATTTGTTTAAGGCATAAACCATACACTTGACAATTCTTTCTACATAGTAGTGTAGTTCCTTTATTGCCTCATTCAAGGTTTTGCTTGCATATGGAGACTACATGGGTTTTCCACCTTCTCTTTGTCGAAGCGCTCATTCGCGAGATCCTTGCATCACACATCACCTCGAGGCAGCGCGATTAGATTTGCCCTCACTATTGGTGTAGTGGTCAAATGGGACCTCAGCTCTTCAAAGCTCCTCTGATAGTCTTTATCCCAAGAAAATTTAGCATCTTTCTCGAGCAGCTTATAGAGGGGCTTAGCAATCTTCGAAAAGTCTTTAATAAATCTCTTGTAGAAGCCTGCATGGCCAAGGAACTGCCTAACTATTTTTACATTTGTTGGAGAAGGCAGTTTGGAAATAAGTTCAATTTTAGTCTTATCAACTTCAATTCCTCTTCTGGAAATGACATGCCCTAGCACAATCCCCTGGTTCACCTTAAAATGGCATTTCTACCAGTTAAGCACCAGGTTCTTTTCAATGCACCTATGCAAGACAGTTTCAAGATTAGCCAGACATTCTTCAAAATCACTTTCGTATACAGTGATGTCATCCATAATGCGCTCCACCATATCACTGAATATACTAAGCATACATCTCTGGAAGGTGGCAGGGGCGTTGTAGAGACCAAAAGGCATCCTCCGATAAGCATAAGTTCCAAATGGACAAGTAAAGGTGGTCTTCCTTGATCCTGCAGGTGGAATCTCCTATCTGAAAGTACCCCGAATACCCATCAGCGATATAATGGGTGCTTGAGAGATTCCCTCGAAGGTGATCAATGAAGAGGCGTGGGGAAGTGATCTTTTCTTATTCTGCATTTAGCCTCCTGTAATCTATGCATACCCTCGACCGGTGGTAAGGCGGGTAAGACACATCCCTCGCCCTTTTTTTCATTTACATTGGTCACCCACGACTTCTTAGGCACCACACGTCGGACTAACGAGAATTTGTCGGAGATAGGATAAATGATGTCGGCTTGTAGAAATTTCAAAACTTCTGCACGCACTACCTCCTGCATATGGGGGTTCAGTCTTCTTTGGGGTTGTCTGACAGGCCTAGCTTCTTCTTCCGAATAGATATGATGGGTCTGGCCCAAGGAATTCCGATTCACTTTTAAGTCAGAAATTTTCCAACCAATGGCCTTCTTGTTTTTTTCTGAGGATGTGCAGTAGACTGCTTTCCTGGGAAGCATTAAGCAGTGAGGAAATGACAACTGGACATTGGTCATTTTCCTCCAAATAGGCATATTTTAGCTCCACAGGTAGGGGCTTAAGCTTAGGCATGGGGGAATCACTGATGTCTTCCTGCTTCTTGTCTTCTTCAGTCAATAGAGGAAGAACTTCCTCTTTTCTTCTCCATGGTCCCTGCACAGCAAATATCTCTAGAATTTCTGGTAATTCCTTGGACAAGGTCGCTAAGTCCTCTGTTAATGCCTCCTGTAGCTGCTGCTGCTCAATTTGGTCTTCCAACATAGTATCAATCAAACAGACCTCCTCTATATCCTCCTCTACTGACTACATATGCTTTTTGCTCAAATGGAAAATATTTAGTTATAGTGTCATATTCCCAAAAGTAAGTTGCATTACCCCATTTCGGCAATTAATGACCGCATTAGAGGTGGCCAAGAATGGTCTTCCAAGGATAATAGGGACATAGTTAGCACCCACTGCCACTGGCTCTATATCAAGGACCACAAAATCTACGGGGTAGTAGAATTTGTCCACCTGTACTAAGACATCCTCAACAGTGCCCTTGGGAATTTTTATTGACTTTGTGCGCTGGGGATAAAGGCAATGGTGGTAGGCTTTAGTTAAGCCTTAATGTTTGTATATCGAATAGGGCAAGGTTAACACCTAAGCTCCCAAATCTAACGAGACTTATCACACAAATCCTTAATGTTCACTTGAGATGGTTCAGACTGACACAGGTCTTTAATATTTAAGCTGAGGTCTTGCACTGGATAATGGCACTAACTTGTTCAGTCAGGAAAGCTTTCTTATCAACATTCATCCCTCTTTTTATTGTGCACAAGTCCTTTAAGAATTTGGCATAAGTGGGGACTTGTTTAATCATATCTAACAGGGGGATGTTAACTTTCACCTGTCTTAGTTCTTCCAGGATCTCAGCTTAGCCATTTTCCTTCTTTTCACTTTTGAGTGCTTGGGGGAATGGAGGGAGTATATTCTTTTTCAACTTGTTTTCTTTATTATCATCCACTTTCGGCTCTTTCTCTAGTTCTTTCTCAGTTTTTTCTACTGACTTGGGCACTGGATTTTCAATATGCTTACCACTTCTCAGTGTGATGACAGCCTTTACTTCATCTATCTTTGGTGCAGGTTCCTTTGGTGGGATCACTTCATGTACTCCTCTTAGGTTTTGCTGAGTTTGAGAGGGAAATTTTCCCTTCTCCTGCACTTGCTGCTGGGTAGTCAGCCTAGAAATTGAGTACTGGAGGTTATCAAATTTTTGGGTAAGCTCACTTTCCAGTCCCTCCATTTTCTTGTTCAAGGTACTCTCCACTATGTCAATTTTTTTGTTCACCTGGTCATTCACTGATTTTTGTTCTCAGCCAGAAGTCCCCACCCTTTACTCAAATTCGCAATTGCTTGCTCCAAGGCGGGGATGTGGTCGGTGGTGGTTGTGAGTGAGATGAAGGGGAGCCATGCGTGGTTGGGCATGAGATGGCACATACGGTGGAGGTTGGAAGCTCAAGGGGAAAGGTTGGGATGATTCCTCCAGTTAGGATTATAGGTGTTACCATATGGAGCACCTATTGATGGTTTATTTTGGCCCACAACATTTGCATGCTCCATCATCAAATCCCTAACTGAAGGGACTATTGGACAATGCTCTCCTTGATGACTAGTGGATTGGCAGTTAAAATAGAGCTAGAGGGGCACAGGTGTTTGACTATTGCACGAAACTCATGTTGGAGATACTCTTTCAAGCTCTTTCGATCGTCGAGTCGTGTGGACGACTTGCTTTCATCTCCATATCGTCAGAGAGTGCATAAATGCCTCCCCTTTGATGAGTTGCAGGCCTCATTTTCCCAGCTTCCCTCGGGTTTGGCTCATCCCATGCTTTGGAGGTCTCGGCTACATAATTGAGGAAATCCATGGCTTCATCTAGATTTTTACTCAGGAAGTCTCCTCCACACATGGTTTCCAACAACTGCTTCATAGAAGGAGACATTCCATCATAAAAATGATTGACTAGCATCCATGTATCAAAGCCATGATGAGGGCAGGCACTGATGGTCTCCATATACCTCTCCCAGCACTGGTAGAACTTCTCATTATCATGGGCCGCGAATGTATGAATCTGCCTCTTTAAGTTATTAGTCCTGTGTGCACTGAAGAATTTCTTCAAAAGTGCACTTTGTGGATGCCTTAATTTCACGATGGTTCTAGGCCTTAGTGAATTAAGACATATTTTGGCTTTGTCTTTGAGGGTCAATGGGAAGGCCTTTAGCTTTAGCAGCTCCATGTCGACTGCACCCTCCTTGAAGGTTGTGCACACTTCCTCGAACTCCCTGATATGGTTGTACGGATTCTCATTTTCCATACCATGAAAGGTTGGGAGCAGGGGCACTAGGTAAGGTCTCACAGGCACTTCCTCAGCAGGGGGAATTATGCATGAGGGTGCACTCACCTTGGGTGGGTGTATGTGATCCCTCATGGAGCGATAAGCATTAGGACCCCTGTGGACCCCTTGTTGGTTGTGATGCTCCTCAGGTGGAGGTTCCATTTGTTCACGATTTGGAAACTCGCCCACCCTTGTTCATGGAGCACTAACCCTTTCCAATGCTGCGGTATTTTTGTCCCAATGGTGCATAGGTACGCTGAAGCCGAAGAGCAACCTGAGACAAACAACCAAATAGAAAGCAGGGCTACCAAAAGGGTTAATGTTAGATAGAAATAAAAAAAAAATGAAAATTCTATGTATGGACAGTATATGATATAAATTGACGAGAGCTATTTGGGGAATTAAAAGTAAAGGAAAAAAGAGATTGGAGTTCCTGACACTTGTGATGAGGATCACAAGTTCAGCAGCTTCTCACTTGCTAAAGGCTGCATCCCGGCATTTGCACCATCCCAGAGCAACGGCGCCATTCTGGATTATGCTCGGTAGGTGTATAGGAATCGGCGATATTTATAACTGGGTTTCCTACTGCGTAGCAAAGGCTACTGATATAATAGTGAATCTAGGAGTGAACTCAAGGATGGAGTTTTCTTCGTACCAAAAATGATTTGCAGTGATTCAAAATGGTGAATTTCACTTTGGATTTAGGGTTTTGTAAAAACATTGGAGGTGAATGTTTGGAAACTGAAAATAAAACGAAATAAAATAAGAGAAAGAAAACTCCTTGAAGTCTCGGGCCACTGGTTTAGGGTTCTGGCGTCGACATGTCTCGGGTCTTTTCCTCGCGTTGGGGATGACATGTGATGTTTCGAACCGGATCTTCGTTGGCATTAAAACCTAAACCCACTAAAAATTATTTCTTCCTAATGTATAGCATTTGTTACCCTTTAATGTTTCAAAACGGTTGAACCATCACTTTGGATCTAGCACAACGAGAGCTCATGCGTAATGACTTAGCTGGGCGTCGAGTGGATCTAACATTAGCGTCCACGAACCTTGAAGCCAATGCGGCCACTCGGGGTACATCACATCGATTCAAACCTAAAACGTGAGATGCCAAAAAGCGAGAAAAAGGGCCAAATGCTTTGGCATTGAAAAACTGTAAAGGACGATGATTTTACCTTCAAACATTCACCCAGTGGCCCTCCCCTTCAAGGATGGAGGAGGCTTAGCCAAACATCCCTTGATTTGTCATCATCAAAGGGTGTTTGGCTACCTAGAAAATGAGAGAAAGTGAAGGAAAAAGGAGAGAAAGTCACACGGCGGGCAAGAGAAGAAAGTTGGCGCCAATTTTATTGAAGGACTGAAAGATTGATTGATGTTACAAGCTTGAATGAGCTTATATAGGTGCTCAGTAAAAAGGAAATTACAAAAATGTGTTAAGAAACCAAAATTACATTAAGGGTAATTTTGTACTGAAAACCTGTGAGTCAAAAGGCCGGTGCACGGAACCGGTGTTGTGAAAGTCGCAGCCTGCGAAATTTACAGGTTGCGAAAATTCGCAACCCTGCCAAATTTCCACTTCCCTCCTTCTCTTCTGCATTTTTGCTCCAAATCTCCTCTAGTTCGATCAAGCATCTTCGAATTCGGCTCGGGTTCATCGTGTTTGAATCGGATGGAAGATAATGAGGTATTTGGCCTGCAAAACTACAAAAAAAAAAAAAAAAAAATAGCTACAAAATGTGATTAGTAGCAAAGTCGGGACCTCAATGTATCAATTGGGTTATTTAAGTTGATTAGTACACAAAAAGTACTCAAAACTTGCTATAAACAAGGCTCAAAATAGCACTATTTTGGTACTGATCAATTCCCACTACCTAGGAATTCAGCGAAACTTTTCTGAGTTACTCGTTTTCATGAGACGGACTCAACGACGCAGTCCGTTTCATAATCCGAGCTCTAGGGAATTTTCTAGGTTTCACTGAGCCATTTCAGCAATTTAATATTTATTTATTTTTATTTTTTTATATGTATTTTTTTTCTTTTAGAAAATTTTAAATTTTTAGGGGTTTTATAGCGATGGCTCATACGTCTATACTGCGCCAAAATATAATCGACTATATTAAAATAGTTTCAAGAGTTGTTACATCACTCTTAATACAAAACATATATTAAAACTAGTTCGTTCTAATATATATACATAAAACATGAATCAAGGCCATAGTCCGGCCCGCTTCATAATCCCGGCCTCTAAGGAGCGCCGTCTTCCCAAATACTCCCTGTACCTGAAATAATTTTCCCTCGACAGGGTGAGCAATGCCCAGTAGTGATGATCCCCTACATGGGTTACTCCCCACCTAAGTGTTCATGCAATGGAAAAACACACACATTCAAGTGAATTCATGATTCTATTTCGAATGTCCACATGCCCAAATCCATGTCTCGAGTCATCATAGACTCCTCATACATGCTTATGCCATGTATGAAAACCGTTCAAAAATATTTGTTTTGACTGGGCAACCCTCCCGATATAAATAAGTTGGACAATCCTGCGAGGAATTGAATTTGTTGGGTAACTCTCGAAACAATTCATGGGCCCCTCCGTGGTACGGAAGGATTTCCCAACACAATTTTTCGGACAACTTGATATAATTTTATTATTTTGGACAACCTCCGATGACCATGTCATGCACTCACACCTACTGTTCTAGGGTGTCCCGGTGCATATAAAATGCATTATGTCATTTCTATAGAACACATGTTAATATATCAAGCATGCATATATTAACAAAAATTAACACACAACAACATGTTATTCTTTCATGGCAATAACACCAAAATCGGCTCACATGGGCCAATAAAAATCCGACAATTCATTGGTACTGTCCAAAGCATCACAACACACAAATAGGACCACCCAAAGGCAGTCTCCAACCCAACCTGGGCTATCCGAAACTGCCCAAAAATTTCAGCCTTCGCCCACCCGAGGACCGAAAAACTCACGCCTATTTCGCCCCAAACACCTGGGGCAACCATTAACAAGGTTCTTAAATATGACTAAACGCAGGAGAAGACCCCTACCTCCCGGAGTTGTCGAAACTCCACAAAACATGTATCCACGCGTAGCTCTTGTAGTGGGGATCAACTTTGCCTCTTGGCTCACCAGGATTCGATTATCCGTTCACTAGGAAATTTATAGTTGCATAATCATCTCTAAAAACCTTCTCTTCCTTCTTCTCTTCCTTTTCCCCCTTTCCCCCACCCCATCCCGCTGGAAGAATCCCCGGGGTCAAGAGGACTTGTCCTCTCATGCCACATGTCAAGCCACCATTGGTTGGCTTGTATTTCCTCATCCACTTATCCCTCTACTTTGGGATTTTCATACAATGGCATCATGCCATGTGTCCACCCATGGCCCACACTTGAGCTCATGTTTGACTAGCTTATAGTCTGACACGTGTCTCCCCTTGGGCCACACAATGTGCGCCACGTGTCCCGCACTATCTTTCGTGCCTCGAAAGGCACGAAATTCCGACTGTCCTCACCTGACGAAATCTGACGTGGTAGCTAGATTTCAAGACTCCATTCCAATCTGAAGTTCAAGCTCAATATCCAAGATCTAGAAAATTTTCGGATTTTGATCGAAATTATCATTTTACCCTTTTTCAGAAAATTAGAATTTTCTCGGGTTTTACAATCTTTGTTCTTATTGGATTACTTAAAGCTTCTTCAAAATGGATACGAAATAGTGTGTTTTGATAAAAAAATTTAATGTGCATCATTTTTAGGGTTATTGTCTAGAAGAATAGATTGTGATGATTTAAATTATTTTTATTTTTGTTTATCTCTGCTCTAGCCTGAATTTATGAGAGTTCTTCTTCGTGTATATCCACAAATGAAGGAAGATATTCATAGCCTAGTGCATTTCATTCTCGTATTGCTAAATTATGGAGAATTAATGTTTTTGTTTTACCTGTTCTCTACATTTCACTTGATTTTCAGCCAATTTATCTATTGAATTTTTTTGAGGATACTAAGAATTTTGTATTACCAAGTTGGATTCTGAAATCTATTAACACATCATTAGCATTTTCCTCATTACTTATACCATCTCTCTTGGATCTTGTTATAGGGAACAGAGCAGCTGCTATGACCCTATTGAAAAAAATCCTTCAAAATTGTCTTGTCCTTAGTGAATGAAAGATCCTTTGATGTGAGCTCAAAGAAAGCAAGTGCAAGTTCAAACAAACTTCAGTTTGGGACCATAAGTTCTTAGAGAGAAGTTATCAAAAGATCCTTCCTGTTAATAGCCATGATATATTGGATAGGACACCCAATGGAGTTGGATACTTAGATTTTTGTTCTATAATATGAAAGTTGATTTTTAGTTTTGCCATGTATTCAATTTGACAAATTCAATTTTTAGGTACATAATATTTCTTGGCATGTTGTTACTACATATTTTATATGCAGCCTTACACAACTTGATATACAAACAAAGGAATCTCGACATTAAAATAAAACTATATTCTTGGACAGCCAAGGATGTATCGCTAGATATATAAAAATTTCAATTTGATGCAAAAAATAAAAACATCATCTTAATATATGTGCAAATTAAATTTAAAATCATATTAAACAATATTGACCTATGTTACTCAAACTTAACATATATCGAATATAATCTTGACAAAATAATAAGTAAATCTTCACATATGTCAACCTAACCTGATAGAAGTGAAAGAAACCTTAACCTTATGTCATATTAATGACATTCCAATAATGATAGGAATAAACTCAACTTTAACATATGCATATGTCAATGTAGCTTTTAGCCTTTCTTGACACTGGCATAGATAACAGATGTGTCGCGACATGGTTTTTGGTGTGGCAAACAGGCGCGACAGCACCATGTCACGTACGTGTCGCGACACACTAGCCCAACCAGTGCGTACCTCAATGCCTCGTTGCACACCGCAGGGCCTCGCGGTCGCAACTCAACCGAGATGCCTCTCGTCACACAAGATGTGCAAATGATTCCTACCTTAACAGATATACCTTATTCGATGTTGAAAAACTGGCCAACGAAGACCATTTTTCAGAAGTGTTCAGGTATTTAAAATCGCGGTTCATAAATAACAAGAATTCACAATGGGTTTATTTTCAATTCAAATTATAACCATTAAGTTTGCATTTAATTTGTAACATTTCTCTTTAATTCTTACAATTAAGTTTGCATTTAATTTATAACATTTTTTTATTAAATCCTCTCCAAGGGCCATAATTTTGCCTATAAATTCAAATGGGCTCTAAATTTGAGAAATACTTTTTCAACCTTCTTTCTTCTACAACTTTGAATCTCGTTCTTCTTCTCACTCTGAAGTTCTTGTTCCATAGCTCATCTTTTGCTCTGAAGAACTGTTGTATCCTGGGGAATCAAATTCCTAAGGACAGTGTTTTATACACGACTCAGTCTGTTTTGTTTTCCCCAACCTACTACTGATTTTACAGGCACAACATCAGTCTCGAATTGTTGTATACTTTTTTGTTTGTTTCGTTCTTATTTCATTTCTTATCAGAGTCTATGTTACCTTCTTGCAAGTAGCTTATCATTTTCTCATCGACAAGTTTTATGTTATTTGCAAAAAGAATTTCCCAAGCAAACTTAAAACAGCATTCTAAAAAACAAAAAAGCGAGAAAGAAAGTGTAGCCGGATGCTGATCGATGAAAGGGAGTTGGAATAAATAAAATTAACAACTTTGGTTTTGTTTTCATTCCTTTTTCTGAGAAAAATGGTAGGAAAAAACGCTCTTGCTAGACTGGATATGGAAAAAATTAAAATTAGTGTACCAAAAGAATAACAATTTGTTTTTTCCTTTTGGAAAAGATTATCTTCTTTTAAAGGAAAAAAAATGGCTAAGAATTTACGTTTAGAAAAACCGTTTTTAAAGGAAATCAACTTGATCCAATAACTTCCTATAATATTAAAAATAGATATTTATTCTTTGTAATTCCAAAATGAAACTCGAATTAAAGGAATAAATTCAATTTTGTTTAACTAACTCATTTAGCAGGCTAATTAAAACATATTAGATTCTGTTTTTTTTTTCCTTTTTACGACGTCGTTTTATTGTGACATTTTATTTGTGTGTTGGTGATTCGGACAACAAATCAAATTACAGACATCAATATGTTGCAGATTTAGAGTCATATATATTATATAGTCACTTTAATGTTATTAAATTTATAGGCTTTGATTCGATTTATTATGTTATTAATCTGATTTTTATTTCATAATCTTCGTTTTAATCTGGCTGGGTATCTTGATCTCTATTTGAATCATTATAATTATTTTTTTTCAAAAAAATTATTATGTTGGATATTTTTCAAAAAAAAAAACATTTCTCCTTGTCAAAGTTAGAAAACACTTGAAATCAAAGTATATTTTCCTTTCTTTTCAAGATTTATTTAGATAAAGCCAAAACGAATAAAATTCTTTCATTGTTTTATATTTTTTCTAATTTTATTAAAAAAAAAAACATAGAAAATTTTTTCTTTGAGAAAATTATGATCACACTTGGGGAATATATCTTGGTTTATTATACACCAAGAACAAAAAAACAGAACCAATGAAGTCACATAACGCACACCAGAACAAAGCAAGTACAATTCCCTTTATTAATCTGGTCTACTTCAAAAGCAAAACCCAAAACATGCGAGTGCGATCATAAAAAAAAATAATAATAATAACCAACTAATGACGAGAGTAATAATTTGCCTTTACACCATCTCTTCTTTCAACCTGGTTGCTCTTGACATCGAAGCAAACAATACTGAATATGCTCTTAAACCTATACTTCTGCACAATCCACTTCTGCCTTCCGCCCGTTATCTTCTACCACATTTCTCCATCCTCCATTCAGCACTATCTGATTCAAACTCTACCACTTCTTCAATATATTTGTAGTGTTTTATAAAGCAAACATTATTCATGATCATTCAAGTTTTTATGAAATTACATGATCTGTAAGAGAAACTTACAAAGCTTTGAGAAGAGTAGAGAGAGTCGCCTTCTTCTCTAGTTAGGATTTCTACATCAAATATCATAATTCAAACCAAATACTCATTGACGAAAATGTTTTACATCATCATGAAGCTTCATCAAATTATAGAGAAAATCAAAATTCCAGATACCAACATAGATTTGGCGTAATTCAAATGTGCAGAATTCAAACTCGAATGTTCAAAATTTCCAGAACTCAGCCGATTTTAGAAACTCACATAATCAAGAGAGATAGTACGATGAGAAATGAGTGAAAGGAGAAATGCAGCAAAGAAATTGATTCTCTCTTTCGTATTCAAATCGAGTTGATTTTTCAGAGAAAATCGCGTAATCGAAGATAGATAGTACTAGAGAAATTAGTGAAAGGGAGCACAATAGTCTGATTTCTTCTTTTCGCATTTTTCTCTTCTCTCTTTGTTTTTACCTCTTTTGAATCTTCATTTCGTAGTTAAACAATATAGGACGGAGTTTATGAAATAGCGAGCTTCGGCTATTTATGTGATTCTCGGAAAGCGCTTGATTCAATCTGCAGGAGAGAGTCGACTTTCTCGGCGATACATTAACTTCTGCAATTTTCTATGGTGCATGATATTTGACATGCAAGATTAATCATTCAATCATAAGTCTGGGGTGAGGGCTCAGATATTTGCCGGTGCAATGTGATTCACTGTATGCACAGCATGACACACAGCCCTCTAATTCGGGTTCTTTCATCTCAATGGATTATTCCTTGAGATAGTACTGAAAAATTACATAATTAATTGTTACAGTTCAAATTCTGGGGACTTAAAACAAAATAGAAGACCTATGTTCTAATATTGTTTTGCGACTTTCTGTACAGGTCTTGTAAGAAATTAGTTCTTGATTTTTTAAAGAGTTTAATATGTTTTTTATCACCAGTACAAATTGTAAAGAAAATCTATAAATTGTATCTAATTGAATGTATCTAATTTTACAATTTATATATTTTCTTCTAATTTATTTCAATTATTAAAAAAACAACATTTAAATACTTCTAAAAATCAAAATTCTCAAGTTCTAAGTTACAACACATTTTGGGGTGGGTCATAAAGATAATATTAGGAACATAGTCTCCTATTTTTGTTTTAAATTTTAGAATTTAGTTTTGTAATAATTAATTATGTAATTTTTCGATTTTTTTACCTCAAGAATAAATAATCTAGCAGGATTGAAAAATTCTCAGATTCTGGTAGCTAATGTGTCAAAATCTTATGCATACTGCTAGTGAAACACATTGCACCAGCAGGCAGAGGATACAAGCCCTCACCTAGACTTTTGATTAAATGATTAATCTTACGTGTCAAAATATCATCCACAACGTAGAAAATTAAAGTGCACCGCATCGCAGAGGATCCAGGCTCTCTCACCCATATTTTTGAATCTAAGCCTTTTCCGAGTCTATAAATAGCAAAGCTTCGCTAATTCTTAGAGCTCCGTCTGTGTTGTTTGGCTTCTGAGAAATGAGATTCAAAAAGGACAAAATGGGGAAGAGAATGCGAAGAGAAAAGTCAATTTGCTGCTGCAGCTCTCTTTTCACTCATTTCTCCTGGTACTATCTCTCTTCAATTCTACGAGTTTCTCTAAAAAATTAGCTCCAGTTTCATGAAATTTTGAACATTTAGTTTGAATTCGGCACAAATTTCTGTAAATCTAAACTTGAATTTCTAGAAAAACAGCTCGAGTTTCATGAAATTTTGAACATTCAATTTGAATTATGCACATTTTGTAAGATCCGAGAAATTCCAATTTTCGGAAAAAGGGCAAAATTGTATTTTCGGTACAAATCCAAAATTTTTCTAGATCTCGGATGATGAAATAGATTTCACCGTTGGAATCGTCTCGCGAAATCTAGCTACCACGTCGAATTTCGTCAAATTCCGAGACATTCAAAATTTACACATTTTTCGAGGCAATCGAGCACGGTGTCAGAAAACGACATGTGATGTGACAAAAGTCACCTATAACATGTAATCATGTGACACATGTTGCATGAGTAGAGAGAGGATGGAAATGGATGGCCGAGATAGTGCCAAGTGTCAAAAATCTAAGAAATGGGACATAAGTGGCATTATTTAAATTCTTAGACAAAATAGCCAATAGTAGTCATCTTCTTCCTTCAAAAAGAAGCCAAAAACGTGAAGGAGAAGGGGGTGATGCAGTGAGTTAGGTTTTGGGTTTTTATTGAGAGAGTGTGGCCATCTCTAGTGGATCCCTGACGACGGATGTCAATTTCTTCATTAAGAAGTAGGCGGTTCTACGCGGTGCGACTTCGCGGCACTGCTCTCGAGTTTACAAACCCGTGGAGGTGGGGGTTTTCTCCTACTTGTTTTACCCTTTGTTTAGCAGCCTAGATGTTTGTGTTGGTTTGAGGCCATGAGTGGTTTGCTTGATCGGTCCCAAATCTTGGAAATCAAGTGTGGAAAATTTTGGAGTTTGGGATAGCTTCGTGGACAGTCCACTTGACTGTTCGGGGCTGTTTGTGCTAGGAAATTATGCATACAAACTGTGCTTGGTGGAGTAGGGGGCCGGAAATGGCATGGAATTCGGTTCCACCAAGAGGAACCGATAGTTGATGAGGCTGCCCACGCGGGATGTACCCCCACTTTGCTCGCTTTGGGACTCGTAAAAAACAGCCTCAATAGGAATGCATCTATAAATGTCCATGTGTTTCGTGCATTAAAAATGTTTAAAATATTTACTTGAAGTTGTGTGAAATTAATAGGTTAATGCTTGATGTGTTAACATGATGCCATAATTATATAGAATATAATTAGGTGTAGGCCATTGGAAATGGAATAGTGATTAGCCCAAGGAGCAAATTTTGGAGTCAAGTTGATCAAATTTGAATTACATGTGGTGTGATTGTAAATTCAAGAATATATATATTTGCATATATTGGTCGATTGTGTTGGAAATGGCATATTGTATTTCATATGCACCGGTGACGAAATTAGGTGTGAGTGCATGACATGAAAAAATTTCTGGAAAAATGAACATGGTTGCGAAAGGAATTTCACAGGATGATTTTCCAGAGAATTGGGTTGGGAGATGGGCCAACAGATCACTTCGGATGAGGACCATGACTGTTTTAGAAGGTTCCCCAACTAATTCGCCTCGGAGGGTAGTCTCATATTTTTACTGACATTCGGTAGTGTATTTTCAAGAACAACAAGTTTTGTTTTGAAAATGATGTTTTCTCATACATGGCTTAGGCAAGTGTGAGGGAGTCTGTGTGGACTCGAGACATGGGAATGGGCATGTAGACATGCAAGTAGGATCACGTATTTGATAAATAAATATCAATCCAGCAAAGAAGTAGATAAAATGATGAGGGCATTTGCAAATAAGATGATAAGGTGAGCAGAGAGCAACAACAGCAAAGATGATCAGTAGAGAAGAGAAGATGTATGCGCAGGGAACAAGAGGGGCCGCTGTGGTGGAACAAAGAAGAAGTAACAAGTAACTCAGACTCAAACACATCCTGAGATGCGTGAATCTACTAATCGTGATCGATGACTGAGGTGTGTGTAACACTGCCCTTAGGGAATTTATTTCCAGATCCAACAAATCTTAGAACCGAGGTCTGATCGTAGAATGCTAAGGAGGAGAAGAATGCATGATTCAAAGTTGCAAAAAGAAATGAGGTTGAAAAGTATATCTCAAACTTAAACCCATTTGAATTTATAGGCAAAATTATGGTCACAAAGGATTTAATTTAAAAACGTTACGAGTTAAATGCAAACTTAATTGTAAGGATTAATGCGAAACGTTATGAATTAAATGCAAACTTAATTGTAAGAATTAAAGAAAAACGTTACGAATTAAATACAAACTTAATTGTAATAATTAAACAAAACGTTATGAATTGGTAATCGATAGAATTTTGAATTCAAAATAAACCCATTGTTTTATTTAGGCAAGCAAAGCCAAAATTAATTGAGAGCAAAATGTAATGTGTCCTGTGTCTAATTGTTGTTAATCACGTGGGGGTATCCACTTATTTGCACTGGACTCGGGCTTTCGGCCCATTCCTTGTGCACGCGAGGCCTCCCCTTTTCTCAATCCATGTATAAGCCCATAAATGGGTTTTGATATGTAAACTCAAAAAAAAACCTTGTCTTTGTTCCATGTGGGACACAACTTTTTGTTTTTGTTTTTATTGAAAAAGCCTATTGTTTACAACAATCCCCCACAATTTTCAAAAGAAAGAAAAAACTTTGTATTTAAAACATATTGTTTGAATATGGAAGAAGGTGTTAATGCCATGAGTTTGCGTTCAATGAACTATGAACCAAACATGTATGAATAAGGTTTAATCTACAGAGCATTGGTGAAGCTTTATAGCTTTGGTGAACTGCAGTACTCTAATCGTAAATTAGAGACCTTATCATCAGCACCACACATCACAATTCTTGTTGTTCAACGCCGTTGTGCGCGACAGGCCAAGGCGCGTGCCCGATTAATTCATGCCTAGAAATCTTGCCATACCACTTCATAGGAGCGGCCCCACTCCACACTTATATAGGTGATTTCATCAAATACATACTACATTTATATGTACCACCCATAAGGGATATGAAATCATTAAGAATATTAATGAACCTCTCAAATTATAGCACCATAATCACACACCATATGAAGGGACCATTTTGTTAGTGCTAGCAGGATTAACAAGTGACTCATTCGTTACCTTGCTACGAACCTTCTTCATGGGATCTCCAATCACAAAGGTTGGGTTTCCATCACTGTTAATCTCATATTGGCTTAAGTCCCATTCCATTCAATGTTTCCAAAATTATTTTTCTTCCCAAAGGCTTAGTCAGAGGATAGGCCAAATTCACTTCTGACTTTACATAATCAATGGAAATGATTCCATCTTTCAATAGTTGTTTCACTACCTCATGTCTTAGACGAATATGTCTGTTTTTCCCATTAAATGGTTTATTCTTTGCGATCGATATTGCTGCTTGGCAATCACAATTCATAGACACTAAAGGTGTTGGCTGCATTCCCAAAGGAATTCCTGATAGGAAGTTCTTTAACCACTCAGCTTCTTTACCCACAGATTCAAGAGCTATAAACTCGATTCCATGGTAGAAGAAGCAATGAGAGCTCGTTTAGATGATTTCCAAGCTACAACACCACTCTCCAAAGTAAAGACATAACCGCCGTGGATTTTATCTCATCTCAATCGGGAGACTCCGCTTAGCATCATTGTATCTTCCAACACATCGGGGAAATCCACTATAGGATACCATAGTTCATGGTACCCCTTAAGTATTTCATTAGTCTAGCTAATGCATTCCATCGACCATTATTGGGATTATGTGGTCTACTTAATCTACACACCGCATATGCTATGTCGTCTAGAAAAGTTCCCTTAAATGCATCAGATCCCAATAACTGTATACTGCCTTGGACCCACGTGATCACCTCTATTTTTCATTAAATGAGTGTTTGCATCATAAGGGGTACTCACAGGTTTGGCATCGAAATGTCTGAACCTCTTGAGTATTTTCTCAACATAATGTTCTTGTGATAACATTATACTATCACCCATCCGTATGATTTTCACACCCAAAATGACCTTAGCTTCACCCATATTTTTCATGTCAAACTGTGAAGCTAGAAGTCTCTTGGTACTATGTACCATACTCAGGCTAGTGCCAAAGATCAACATATCATCTACATACAATGCAATGATTACACATTCTTTTCCTGTACACTTTGCATATACACATTTATCCACTTCAACAAATAAAAACCCGATTTTCAACAAAGCATTATCAAATTTCTCATTCCACTGTTTAGGTGCTTGTTTTAAACCATATAGAGATTCTGTTTAATTTTGGTACACTTTATGTTCTCTCTTTCCAGGTGTAATACGCTCCTTCAGTCAGAATATGTAAATTTCTTCATCCAAGTCCCTATTTAAAAAGGTCATTTTAACATCCATTTGATGGATAAAGTTTATGAATTCGAAGCCAAAGAAATTAAAATACGAATGGAAGAGATCCTAGTAACAGAGCAAAATGAATCAAAATAGTCAATATTTTGTTTTGCTTGAACTTGGCTACCAACCATTTGTATTTTCATTGAACCATCTGAAAAGTATTTTCTTTTGAAATCCATTTGGAACCAATGAGTTTTGCTCCTGGCTGCAATCGACTAACTCATGTTTGATTCTTAAAATAGAGTCAAGCCTGAATTTAATGGTTTTTCCAAAGTAATGCGTCAGGGAAGAAATCGCTTCAAAATAAGATGACGGCTCATTGCTCATAAAGTATAAAATCATCTCCAAAGGAAACCTTTTTTTCTTCGTCTCTTACTCCTTCTCAACTTCATCATGAGAGCTTTCCATATCATCCACACTAGTGGGCACATGCTCATCATATGATTTTTCAGCATCCACAATTGTGGGTGTATGAGAAATTTGCCTTGCAAGTGGAATGTTCAAAAAATCTGCATTTTTGTCTCCAATAATAAGACGCTTAGAACATCACTTTTCAAAACTAGAAACTATGTTTCGCACTATTGCTATCATACCCAATAAACATGCAATCGAAGTCTTTGACCCTATTTTCCTCTCTTTTTAGATCAGTAACATAACCTTTGCAAGACACCCCCACACTTTCAAATATTTAAGGTTAGGTTCATGACCTTTCCATAACTCATAGGGTGTTTTACCAGTTTTCTTGTATGGAATTCTATTTTGTAGATGACATGCAGAGAGTATGGCTTCACCCCACAGATTGTTAGGTGCTGAAGCACTAACAAGTAGAGAATTCATCATCTCTTTAAGAGTCCTATTTTTTCTTTCAGCAACTCCATTTGACTCGGGTGAATAAGGAGGAGTCACTTCATGAATTATTCCTTCCTTTTCACAATAATCATTTAAAGGGATGTATTCATTCTACTTTATCCAATCCTTTGATTTTTCTATCGTTGATTTTTCTACTTCAAATTTTTATAGCTTAAGAACATGTCAAACGCTTCATCCTTACTTCTAAGTAAATTCTAGCAAACCTAGAATAATCATCAATAAAGGTTTACATAGAATTTCTTACCTCCTAGTCATGGTTTGTTTTAAATCTCCTAGATCAGAATGAATAGTTCTAATAACTTTGTTTCTCTAGTCACTGAGCTACATGTCTTTTTAGTTAGCTTAGAAGTGGCACATATTTGGCACTTACTTAAGCCTGAATAATCAATATTATTTATTAGGCCTAGAGTTTGCATTTTCTTAATATATCCACTACTCACATGTCCTAATCTAGCATGCCATATATCATACGAATCAACCAAGTAAGCAGAAGAATAAGCATTCTCATTCATAACTTCAGAGATACTAAGCACAAAGAGCCCCTAATTACAAAACCCTTTTCCCACAAAGATATTATCTTTGTCACATAATCTTGTCAGATTCAAATGACACTTTAACCCACCTTCCCAAATGTAGCCATGAAACTAAATTTGCTCTCATATCGGGGAACATGCATACATTATTTAAGGCTGAATCTTTCCAAAGTGGGAGCTTCAAATGGCTCTTCCCAAAGATTCTGAGTGTGCAGGAGAGTCACCACAGACAACATTTTCATCCCCACCGGCGTAGGTGTTACACCCCACCCTCTCCAAATGACGGTGATCGGCCAATTCGAATCCCCAGTCGTTACCTCTAACGACTAGAAGCTCCTGTGAAGCAAAGCCGTGTTGCTTGCTTAATCCTCATATAAAAATTTTTCCTTTTCCCAACTTATGATTTTCTAAAATCTTGGCAGCATATCAGCTGCATAAGGACATGATCCAAAACCTGTATACACAATTTACACTATTTCATATATGGCAACCAACAACATTCTTTCAAAAGAGCCTCAAGCTCCACACATTTCCATAAACTACCTTATGTACATACACATATTCCATTATACAAATTCAAAGTATTTTCATGATGATTTATATATAAAGAATCGATACTAAAGTCGAGAATGATTTCGCTCCAAAGGTTCGGCGCACTGCATTCGGAAAATAGTTTTTAAAACATGTAACAATGAGCTAAACGAGCTCAGTGAGTGTATGTTTAGAAAATGTTTTTCTTTTCGAAAACATCTCAAAATCAGAAACTCTCTTCGTGATATTTCCATAAATATTTCTTGCTTTGCTTAACGCTTCTAAAACTTTTTTCACAATTGTCATTACACTATTTTCTTTAAAAGTTTCCAAAAACTTTTATTGTTTGGCTGCTTGAAAGTTTATAAACTTTTCAAAATTCTCATGCTGCTTTATCTTGTTTTAAAGTTTCTAAAACTTTTCTCAAATCCCTTGCTTAAGTTTCTCAAAACTTTTCTATAAACCTTCGCTTTAAAAAAGTTTATAAACTTTTCAAATCTCTTTGCTTTAAAAGTTTATAAAACTTTATAAAAACACGGAGCCCGGGCTCAACTGCTTTCTGCTTTGAAATAAAAACGGAGCTCGGCCTCCGACCATTTGCTTTAAAATAACCACGGGAACCTGGGCTAAACCGCTCGTTTTGAAATAAAAACCGGAGCCTGGGCTCAACCGTTGCTTAAAAACAACACTTTAGAGCTCGCTCAACCGTGCACTAGTGGTTGGTTTTTCAAATTTGTATAAACATGTTTATAAATCATCAACCACTGTGAGGCCTTCAGCCAGACCCTAGTGAACATGGGAGCCTGGCATCTAATCGTGCTCTGGAAGGACCTCGGGTCCGCATCACCTAGCGGAAGGTCTCCGCAATACTTCACCCACCTTTTCCTGAAACATGGTGGAATTGAATTGGTCTCCATCACTCATAATTTAGTTAGAGTTTAACCTTATATACTCCAAAGACGTGCTACATTTCCTTTAAATGCATGATGCATGAACTAAGTTTGCCGACCAGGTACCTTATGATGCATGTATGATTTCCTAATTCACCAGACTTATTTAATACTCGACCGGAATGCTTCGCTTTTAAGACTGTGGATTTTCGGCCAGGGCCTATTTTTCGAAAATATACTTTGCTGCTTGCTGCTTTCTTTGAAATATGGTTTTTACACTTCAAACCATTGCTTGCTGGGTTGCAGAGTATGGTTGAATACATCAAAACCATTACTTATTTGCTTTTCAATATATATTTAAACCAAAACCATTTGCTTTATTGCTTAACATGGTTTAACTATTCAAAACCGTTAAATACCAAAGTAGAAACAGCTTTATAATAATAATATTAATTAGTATTTGGAAAAAATAGGTTTAGAACACTCACCTTCTTTGTTTCCAAACTTGAGCACAATTCCACTACTTTCCCGCCTTGCTTAAATTACACTCAAATGAATACGGTAACGATAATCAATGCATTTATAACGAATATTTCACGACATATTGAGTTCCAATCTTATTTGGACATCTCTTAATCATTTAGTAAGGTTCCTATACTAACGTTGTATGATTTTAGGCTTAATTATACAAAAATACACAATTCTGGACATTTTGGGCACTACGGTACCATTTCACTTCCTACAACTTCTCCATTCCATTTTACCTCAATGATCAACATGGAATTCATCCAAAACCACTCCATAACACTTGTATTGGGGGTTTGGAACCTCATACCACAAAACCCTAGGTGAAAATCTTATGAATTTAACCCAAGGTTCCCCAATTCCTACAAAATCATATACTTACGATGATTCCATGTTTAATTTTTACCAACTAGGGTTTTTCCCACAAAACTTTAAGAATTCTAGGTTATCAAGATCTCCACAAACCTTAGATCACAGGTCTAATCTCCATGGAATTCATACTAAAACTCCTAGACATCAAAACACTGATTCCATACCCATTTTGGCCCTTCCACTTCTTCTCCCTTCTTTCCTCTTTCTTCCTTTCTTCAAACGCGAAGCCCTAGCCTGGGATAACAAAAAATGAGATTTTTGCTTTGTCTCCTCCTTTATAGTCTCATATTTCCTTTAATTGCAATTTAGTCCTCAAGAATTAATACATGGTAAATCAACTTATTTTATTTTCATTTTGGCAGCTACTATGATCTCAAATTATGCCCTTTATATCCTTTTTTGGAATTTACAACTTTACCCTTGCACTAGTACCACAATTCCGGGTTCATAATTTTTGATTTCACTATTTCATCTCCAAAATACCATGAGGTGACACATGGTGCTCGTATACGCCCTACAAGCATTAGCACCGTACACTTTCTGGCCTGGGCGTTACAAAGAGGGGGAGATGAAAATACTGCTTTGCACAAATATGCCTTGTCGCACTAGAGTCTACTACCCAATTCTGGAATCAGTCACCATATTAGCTTGTGAGATAATAGCAGCTATTATGTCATCTCCTTCACCGCTGGTTTAGGAGGATTTAAACTATTTCCAATTTCTACTCTTTCCGCGACCGTGGTGCATGATGGCTCGTTATCCACAAAATAAACTAAATTTTTTTCAAAGCATGAGGGTTAGAAATTCGTTTGTTCTCAAAGTTTCGAGATTTATGTTTGTACTCTTTGTGTCGGTTTGGACAAGGTTTGCCTTTGGTCGACATCTACTTCGCCACACCTTTTGTTCTTTAGCGGTTGTATTCTATAATGATGTATGATTGGTGGAGCTGTGAACTATGCCTGGGAGTGATGTAGTGGGCAGAACTCGTAGCCAGACGCGTAAGCGGTGGAAAATCACGACATTTGTTTCATGATCAAAGTAAGTAAAATAAATTCTGCAAGATTGATAAATAAATATCAATCCAGCAGCAATAGATAAAATGATGTAGAGGGCAATCGAAAATGATGTAGCAAAGCAAAGAAGAGGCAACAACAAAGAAAGATGATCAAGTAGAGAAGAAGTCAGACAATATAGGAACAAAGAATGTCAGAATTGTTGAATAGCAACAAGTAACTCGTACCGTAAACACAACCTGAGATGCTGCGAATCTACGAATCGTAATCGAGGATCGAGGTGTGTGTAACACCGTCCTAGAATTTATTTCCCAGATTCATCGCTCCTTCGTAACCGAGGTCTGGATCGTGAATGAAGAAGGGGAGGGAGAAGAACAATGAGGATTCAAAGTTGCAAAAGAAATGAGGTTGAAAAGTATATCTCAAAACTTAGAATCCATTTGAATTTATAGGCAAAATTATGGTCATCAGTCATTAAATGATTGAATTTAAAAACATTACGAAGTTAAATGCAACTTAATTTGTAAGTGATTAATGCGAAACGTTATAAACTAAATGCAAACTTAATTGTAAGAATTAAAGAAAACGTTACGAATTAAATATAAACTTAATTGTAATAATGGTTAAAAAACTATGAATTAAAAATTTAATAGTAGAATTTGAATTCAAAATAAACCCATTGTTTTATTTAGGCAAGCAAAGCTAAAATTAATTGAGAGCAAAATGTAACGTGTCCTGTGTCTATTCCACGCACCCGGGAGGAGGGGGTGTTAATCCACCGATTTGCACTGGACTCGGGATTTCGGCCCATTCCTTGTGCGCACGAGGCCTCCCCTTTTCTCAATCCATGTATAAGCCCATAAATGGATTTTGATATATAAACTCAAAAAAAAACCTTGTCTTTGTTCCATGTGGGACACAACTTTTTGTTTTTGTTTTTAATGAAAAAGCTCATTGTTTACAACAGTATTTACTTGAGTGCGTGTTTATATTGGATCATTGCATATGCACTTAGGTGGGGAGTAACCCATTTAGGGTGATTCCACTACTGGGCGATAGCTCACCCTGTCGAGGGAACATTTTTACGTGCATAGAGCTGCTCAGCACGCCCACGTGGAGGAAAATATCTTTGAAGAAAGCCGGGTTGTGGCTTTGAGGTTTTTTGCATAATATGTATTAGAATTGTAGATTTTAATATGTATTTGTATAAAGAGTAATGAAATAACTCTTGGACTATTGGAACATAGTTGGGTATATTTTTGATGCGTATTGGTATATAAGCCCAAGTGGCCATTTTTACTTAGGTATGTGTCTCGTAATACGAGACGAATAGATTTTCCACAGGTTGATGGGTTGTCAACGAGACACCCCGGTTTTGGGGCATCATAGCATGGTATCAGAGCTTAGGTAAACGATTACCTAGGGAGCTCGGGTTTGATATCTATGTTGTATCCTGCTCACTCTTCTTCACATCATGGTATCAGAGCTAGGCATACGAATACCAAAATATGACTTGGGCTTAGGCTATGGTCATGAGGTAAGAACATCACCACTGTGACTCCTCGATGTTAGGTTAGTATGCGATACCTAGACAATCAATGGACAAAATTAGACACCGTATGCAATCGTGGTTTCATGATCGCGTATAAATATGTTGATCGCCATGTATGTCGTATGCTTTATGCGTGATCGTGTATAACATGCTTGATCGCCCATGTATGTTGTATGAATTACGTGTATGATTTGTATGCTTGTGAATAGGATAGGGATTATGTTGGAAAGGGATTATGAAAAGTCGAAAATCGGGTCCGTGTTTCAGATAAGAAAAGAGTTTATATCAAACCTTGGAAATGTTGGAGTGTAGAAATTGTATTGTTCGGGTTACAACATGTATGGAGTATAAGTGAGGCTAACGAAATGAAAAAAAAAAAAGTGTATGAAGAAAATTTTTTAGATTTACAAAGAAACTCAAGAAAATGGATAAAATAAATTTTTATAAATTCATTGGGTACTGGAAGAATGAGGAAAAATGTATGAGATTTAGTGATTTTTCCGTGATGAAAGAAAAGAAAAATATGAGTGAAAATCAAAAAAGGAAAAGGCGCAGAATCGACTAGGGCTATCGCTGAATGTGGTCAATGATACAATGGAAATTGTATCGTGACATAGCCTTTCCGTGTGCGCGGTCGGGAAATTGTATCAAGAACATTAGGTTACGTGGTTCAAGTGTAATGCAACAAAGGCGTGCGCTTGCTCCTCGATGTCATACGCTCGGGTCAGACGCGACGTGCGCTGGTCACGGCCGGAAATCAGGTCGCACACCAAGTTGTATCGCGGATACGCCGAGGGGCAAACTTAGGTGGTGTCACGATACAATGATTGTATCGACAAGAACTGAGGTTTGACAAGTCGGTGGAGTCAGGTCAATGAGCACAATACGGTATCGCGGATGTTCGGATTGTCAGCAGGTCGCTGATACAATAAATTGTATCGTGACAAGGGAGCAAGGGGCTAGGCAGGGGCTAGGTCGCGATACAAAATTTGTATCGCGGACCCAAGGTTGCTTCGAGACATCGATATCAGATCGCTGATCTAGGCCACGCATTAATTCCGCCATACAAGGCGCGACACAAGGCTCCCGGGCGACACTGGCCGGGCCAAACCGCGACACGGCCGAGAGGGAGCCACAACACGGACTCCCGCGGCTGCGCCCGTACAAGTAAGTCAAGTGTGTTGTGCAATTTGGCTTACCTAACCGCTTTTGGACTCGCAGAATCGCTTTAGTCACCTGCTTCGACCATTGTTCATGAACACTGTTCACAAAATTTTTCGAAATAAAATTAATAATAATAATAAAATTTTGAAAAAAAAATGATAATGAAATTTTCAAAAATAAAATTTTTGATGTTAAATATGAATTAATATATTGAATAAATTGTCTAGCATTGCTTAGGAATGCATGGACTTAGCATATAAAATATTTTCTCGAAAATGAATAGTGTCTCAGGTCAAGTTTATGCCTTAGAGATACTGCATTGATTTAACCTGCTATTTAACTTGTGTAGATGGCTAGTCTAGGACGAGGACGTAGAGGGCGCTCCACTGGGTACCTGGCCAGCACCACCCGCAAGATTTGATCGGGCTTGCCTTTGTTTGAGGCCGGTAGGTATCAGGTCGCAGCCTACAAGACAGTCGCATAGCAGGTAGTCAAGGAGGTCCGAATAACCTCCAGAGGTCTAAGGCACATCATCCTCCGACATTCACTGTGTATGGAGATCTGGCGGTGGCGTACTCATTGGTTTGCGACATCGAAGGTGTAAGAGGCTACGAGATTACCTCTCCGACACGACCAGATTAGACTAGCCAAGTGCCTGGCCTAGAGGGTGAGGCCCAAGCATGGTGGACTGGGTAAAGACCTCGTAGACCTAGAGGCAATGACATGCGCACCTGTGACCGCTCATGGGTAAGTATTTTCGATACTGTGAGACATGCAAAGGCTCAGGAGTTCCTAGAGCTGAAGCAAGGAGTCACGACAGTGATGGACTATGTGGCTAGATTCACGTAGCCAGCCTCGTTTTGGTCGATGATCACGTACACGGACATGGCCAAAGTCGTGAGATTCGAGAATGGCTGCTGTCCATTAGAGGTAGGATAGTAGACTTCGCCTCGTAACACCCCACCCCGAGAGAGCGTACGCACATGATACCGTAGGGTGGCAGAGTACCAAGTATCACTTATTAGTATTTTGGTAATTAAAATATGAAAAGAAATTTTGGAACCCTAATTGTGGTAATAAACCAAGGGTACAATGGTCATTTAGCAAAGAATAAGGAAAATCAAAATTTGCTTAGACGGGCCACAGTAGGAATTTCCAAAAGTTACAATTTCAATATTAAAGAGACGTAGGGCTAATTAAGGCAAAAATATGAGACCAAATGTGGGAGACAAACAAAATAATTCATTTTGTCTCAAACTTTGGCTAGGGCTTCACGATTTGGTGAGAGGAGAAGAGAGCCAAGAGCAAGAGGAAGAGAAGGAAGAAGAAGGAAGAGGAGAAGTTCAAAAATCAGGTATGCCTTGGTCTGAATCAAGTAAGGATTTCTAGGGCTTTGGCACAGATTGCCCTCCTTGGTCTAGGTTTGCAAAGAGCACATTAAGCTCTTGAAGGTTGGGGTTGTGAGAGTAAAACCCCAATTGGCGGAAAAGAAATTGAATCATCAAATTACATATGATGTGAGAAGAATCATAACTTTAGGTAGTGTTTTTGGATTTTTTCACCTAAGGTTTTGTGTTTTGAGGTTCCAAAGCACCAATTCAAATGTTGTGGAGTTTTAGATAAATTCCAAGTTGGTTTTTGAGGTATTATGAATTATAGAAGTTATATGGAGTGATTTGGCATCAAAAGTGGAAAAACACGTTAATATTCGGCACTTTTCTGAGACTTGTATCTCGTATTGTTGAACTTGTACCGATGTTGAACTTGTACCGGTACATTTTGCATTCTGGTCATTTTTGGCCAACTTGTACCGGTACAAGTTAGACATGTACCGGTACAACCTGTTCTGGTTTTCCTATTTCGACCAGTTTTCGTATTTTGGCCATAACTTCCTCATTTCTTATCCGATTTGAGTGATTCAAGTGGCTACGTAAAATAGACTTCAAGGAGAACAAAACTTAAGAAGTAGGAATCGTCAAATTCTAATCTTAAGTGGCCTAAAAATTCACTCAAAGTGGGGCCATGTGCAAGAAAATTCCTGCATCAGCTTTGGACATAGAGTAGTCCGGGTTGTTTCGGACGTAACTTGAGTTTCGGTGCTCCAAATTGGGTGATTCCAGTTGGAATAGAACCATTAGCACCTTAGCTTTAAAAGAGTATAAAGAGTGTGACTAAGTCTAGGAAGTACGTTAATTTATGAGATTAATTTATCGTCAGATCTCGCCAAATGAGGCCATATATGGATAAGTGTGGAACTATGCTCAAGTTAAGCAAGCAAAGAGGTGAGTGTTCTAAACTCATTTTTCCAAATAGTGTATTATTATTATTATTATTATAAATTTTTTTACACTGGTATTTCATGGTTTGAATGCAAACCATTTTCAAGAAGCAAGCAATGAATTAAAGCAAGCAAATGGTTTTCAGTTAAACCATTTTTTAAAAGAAAGCATTGGTTTTAAATTGTAAAGCCATACTACAAGTAAAGGCAATGGTTTTGAATAATTAAACCATTTTTCAAGTAAGAAAGCAAGTAAGCAAATGGTTTTGAATAATTAAATCATTTTTCAAGCAAGCAAGCAAGTAAATGGTTTCAAAGTGTAAAACCATTTTACAAAGAGCAAGCAAGCAAGCAAAGAAAGTTTGAGAAAACAAGGCCTTCCCTAGTTTTAAGCAAGCAAACCGGTCAGAGGTATTCCGTACGTGCACGGTGGTGTTAGGATTTCATACATGCATTGTAGTTTTGCCTGGTCGGCAAACTTAGGACATACATTATGCATTTAAAGGAGACCGTGGCACGTGCAGGAGTATATAAGGTTATGAGCTCTAACTAAGTATGGTGATGGCGACACGAGGTCAATTCCACCATACCGGAAAAAGGTGACGCGGACAGTGGTCCTTCCAATTCCAAGCATTCCGCTGAGTTACGTGTTCCTGTGTTCACTAGGTATGATAAGCAAAAATATGCCCCATTAGTTGATGTTTTATGAGCATGATATGCGCCGTTTTAAAATCAACCATTGTCTCCTCGTCGCCCAGGCTTCCGGAGAGCTTAAAGCAAACGGTTGGAGGCTGTGCTCCTTTTAGATTTCAAAACGACCGTTGAACCAAGCTCCCGCGTGGGTTTTATTTTCAAAGCATGCGCCGAGCCAAGCTCCATTTTTTGCGAAAAGTTTTGAGAAACTTTTAAAGCAAAGGTTTGTGAAAGGTTTTAAGAAACTTTTCAAACAAGACAAAGCAAGCAAGAAAGATTTTAAGAAGTTTTATAAACTTCTAAGCAAGCAAGTATAAAAGCAAGCAAGTGAAAAAAAAAAAAAGCAAGAAATAAGAGTTTTACAAGCTTTTAAAGAAAAAGAAACAAAGCTCGGCAGACAGTTTCATAAACTTTAAAAGCAAGTAAAGCAAAGTAAAGTTTGAAAGACGAAAAGAGAGTTTTACATTTTTGAGATGTTTTAAAAGCAAAACCTTTATAAAAGCATACACTCACCGAGCTCGTTAGCCTATTATTTTCCATTTTAAAACTATTTTCCGTGTACAGTACGCAAGACGGAGCACAATAGGATTGGTCCCTACATCAAGCTTAAGGCCGGTATTAGTAATATTTTGTAAGAACATACTTGAAATTGTATATGGAACATAAGCGTATGTACATAGTTATATGATGGAAATGTGTTGGTATGTCAAGGCTATATTTTGATATAGTAAAATCGGATGTATACAGATTTGAATTTAGACTATGTGCAGCCACATGTCAAATTTTTCTCGCTAAGATTTTACCAAATCCTAAGTTTGAAAAATAAAGAAAAAATTTTTATAGGAGGTTTAAGCAAGCAATACGTTTCGCTCACAGGATTTCTAAATGTTGGGAGGTAACGGCCGGGATTTCAGGAGTGGTCGGCACGCTGTCACGGTAGCGGTGTGTCAAGGTGGTATCAGAGCAAGTCAGAGCACAACTCAGGACGGAGGAAGATGATACCACGCAAGGTGGTATCGCAGCATGGGCACTGCAACCATGCATGTTCCAACTTAGAGTACATACATATCAAGTGATTCAAAGTATTAACAGCTTGATATTTTTGGTAATTACACTATGTCGAAGAGGGGATCGAGAGGTCGTCTCTAGGAGAGTAGTTCCAAAGAGTTTCGAGCGTCCCAAAGACTGAGAGGGACTATAATATTATAGGTTCCACTCATCGCATCTATGAATCAAATTTCCACAGCCAGGTGTCGCCGACCATCTCGCGCCACCGTATGGTGCCTGGGCGCCGTGAATGTTTACGGCATAGCAAGTGGCAATGATTGCACAGATAGTAAAGAATAGCGACCGACGTTAGTCGCAACCTCCACCGCCACCCAGAGAGGTTATGGAAGAACCGGGGAGGTCAATAGAGAGAGTACAAATCGGGTGCTGCCGGCATGATGAACATGGCATCCGGGCGTACCGGGTTACATGCAACGAACAAGATTTATGAGTTATGGGCTGCACGATGAGCAAAGAGTCTTGTTTTCCAGCTTTTCTCATGGAAGACAGAGCAAGATTGGTGGGATGTCAGAGAGGGGAGGTATCCCGATGGCATAACATGGACCAATTCCAAGAAGAATTCACCGACCGATTCTTTCCTCGTAGTCACAAGGGATTCAAAATCGAGGAGTTCTTCGGCCAGGAACGTAAGAAATATGCCGCATCCTCGAGTATGAGAAGAAGTTCTCGGAACTAGTTAGATTGGTTCCATACATTCAAGCAGATGAAGTCCTGAAATGTAAGAGGTTTTATCGTGACTCAAAGACCGAATCGCAGTGCATTTATTAGTGGTCCAGACAGATTTGGGACGTCGAGGCCGCCTCCGAGAGTCGAACAAAGCACTACAACAATGTATCAGAGTAGGCAGGAAAGTAAGAGTAAGAGGAGTGCATCAGCACTTCCCAACAAAGCTCGGGATGAGATAGCGTAAAAGAAAAGCAAGTGAGAGGTTACAGAGGCCAAGGTGCGTGCCTTCCAGGAGCTATCTCTAGTCGTGGATCGTTGAGGCCCCCTTGCCTAGCAAGGCACCTGCAGTATTCCCTCCCGTCTGTCATATGGCCGGTTTACACCATAAGGTGAGATCTCGCACGAGGTGTTTCCACAAAGGCCGCAGCGCTATTTTATTAGGGGAGGTCCTCAACTGATTGGTGCGGAGGACATCGGGCCGCCTAGCTACCCCAGCACTGCAGATGAGCACACAAAGTCGACGGGGAGAGGCTTCAGCAGGGGCCAAGACAAACAAGAGTGTAGAGGTGGACGTGGTAGAGGTAGAGGCAGCACCCCAGGGATGCAGACAGAGCCTCGCACTCGTGCCGTAGGTATATGTCAGGATTCAACAAGATGCGTATGTTCCTGTGATGTGGTCACTGGTATTATTTCTATTCTTGATCATGATGCTTATACATTAGTGGACCCAGGAGCTACGCATTCATTTGCATCCAAGCCATTCTTAGATCGTTTCCAGATAGAGACCCAACCATTAGAGGGTCGTATGAGAGTTTCCCTTCCAACTGGAGATCCGTTACTCATGTAGGAAGTCATAGATAGTAGAACACTGGGGGACGTGGAGTTCCCAAATGGACTAGCTAGATATGAGGGGACTTCGATGTGGTTCTCAGATGGATTACTGCCTCGCCATACTACGTTATATTGTTATAAAAGGAAGTAAAGCTGAACAAGCCAGGAAATTATGTTCCAGAGAATAACTGAGAAACACTGATCCCACCACACATTTAAAATGTCAGCGCAAAGGATGTCGTGGTTATCTAGCGGCGTGGTGGAAACCGGAAGGAAAATTATATTAGATGAGATTCCAATTGTTAGAGAGTTCCTGCATGTGTTCCCTGGATGATATTGCAAAAGTTTACTCTCCGTAAAGAGAGGTGGAGTCTACCATTGATTTGATTCCGTGGATCGAGCCCATTTCATTCCTCCCATAGATGGCCTCGCAGAGCAAGGAGCTTAAAGCTCGCTTAGAGGAATTGTCGAAAGTAAGGGATTTATTAGATCGAGCATATCCCCAGCGGGGGAGCCTCCGCTTTCGCAGAAAAAAAAAAAGATGGGAGTTTGCGGTTGTGTATAGATTACGTGCAATCACGTAGTTGGCCATCCGCAATCGCAGATTCAATTTCTAGATTGATGAGTTATTTGATCAACTCCATGATCTCGAGTATACCTAAGATAGACTCCTGAGATCGGGTATCACGCTGAGAGTGCAGGAGAGTGATGTACCCAAGACTGCATTCAAGACATGCTACGGGCATTATGAGTTTTTGGTGATGCCATTTGGTTTGACTAATGCCCAAAGAGCCGCTTATGGATTTGATGAAACCGGTATTCCAACCGTATTCGATGTTCGCCATAGTTTTTATTGGATGATATCTAGTGTATCTGTAGTTCAGAGGAACATTCAGAGCACCCGAGGATTGTATTACGTAATCTCAATGGAGAGACAATATATGCCAAGTTGAGCAAGTGTCGCCGGCTCGACAAGGTGGCATTCTCGTCATGTAATTTCAGCGGCAGGGTGAGTGGATCCCCGTAAATAAGGCAATGCTAGAATTGGAAACCACAAAAGAATGCCGAGGTCGTAAGCTTCCTTGGTTTAGTGTGGTATTACAGAGAAGCTCGTTGAGGGGTTCTCAAGATAGCAGCCCCACCGACCAAACCGACAAGGAAAGATAGCAGGTAGATTTGGGTAGAAGCCTGTCAATGTGAGTTTTGAGGAGTTGAAAGATAGATCGACTTCACCCGCTTAGCTTACCTATAATGGAAAGCATGGATTGTAGTTTATAATGATAAGCTGTGGCAAGGCCTTGGTTGTGTTTCTTAATGCAAATGATGTGGTGATCGTGATATGCCTCTAGACAGCCTAAAGAAGCATGAGGAGAATTACCCGACACACCCACTTAGAGCTTTGCAAAGCAGCCATGTTTGCACCGAAATATGGAGACATTATTTATATGGTGTTCTGCAGGATCTTACGCATCATAAAAGTCTTCAATATATTTTCACCCAAAAAGAGTTAAACCCGAGGCAAAGAAGATGGTTTGAGTTGATTAAGGACTACGACTGCATTATCGAGTACCATCCAGAAAAGCTAATGTCGAAAGGCATGCCTCGAGTGTGCGACCGCAGAGTTCTTTTGTCTCACATGAGATCAGTTATCTTCCACTCATCGTGGATCTCGAGAGCCTTAGTGATATCGAGTGTCGAGATTCAGAGCCCGGTCAGCCACGTTTCATGTTAGACTTCACCTGTGGGAATTATTCTAGCAGGCGCCGCAGGATCCACGATGAGTGCTTAAAGAAGAGATAGGAAAAAGAAGGAGCGTAGTTTCGTATTAGAGATAATGGTAGCTGATAAAGGAAAGGACAGAGAATGTGTGCCGCAGTATGGCGAATCAAGAGAAATTATGGGGTTAAGCACATTCATCTCACAGATGCTACGCATCCATGTGTAGTACCAAGACGGGCGTAACTTTGAAAGAACATTACCGGTGGAATGGGATGAAGGGGAAGAAATCGCGTGTTTCTGTTTCTAGGTGCCTAACCTACTGCCAGGAAGGCGCAGCATCGAGGCCCGCAGGGAAGATACAACTACCCATTCCGCATGAAATGGGAGAAGATCACTATATTCTGATGTCTCCACGCACTCGCAGGCAACATGATGCAATATGGGTGATAGTTGATCTGCCTAACGGTTCGCCATTTCCTACCGCTAATGTTGAGGATTCTTAGAAAGTCACAAATTGTATGTAGATGAGATAAAGGAGACTTCGCCAGGTTCCGTCGATAAGGTCGATCGCAACCCTGTGTTCACATCCGTGTTTCGTCTAGCTCGTAAATCCACAAGTGTACTCGCCACACTTTAGTTAATAGCATTTCATCCTCAGACAGATGGACAGACAGAGAGGACTATTCGTGACGCTAGAGGATATGTCGAGAGCTTGTGTGAGGGAATCAAAGGCCGGATACTCACTGGGCACTAATGGAGCTCGGGCCACAACAATAGCCATCAAGCCGCATAGACACGGCTCCATTCGAGGCAATCGCATGGCAGAAATGTAGGACCCCAGTGCTGGGACAGGTTGGTGAGAGAAGACTAGTAGGTCTGAACTAGCATGATCACTCAGAGAAAGTGAAAGTTGTTCGCAATAACTTAAAGATAGCAAGAGATAGACAGAAAAGCTATGCGGACAACCGTCATAGAGACTTGCAGTTTGAAATAGGTGACAAAGTCTTTTTGAAGATTTCACCTTGGAAAGGCATGTTGAGATTTAAACGAGGTGTTTAGTCCAGGTATATTGACCTTAAGGATATCAGAGCAAAGTGGGGCCGTGGCCACAGACAGTTACCCCCGCAGTTGTCAAGGATTCATGATACTTTCCATGTATCAATGTTGAGGAAATATATCCCGGATCCTTCACATGTATTGAGAGAGCAACCAGTGCAGTTAAAGGAGAATTTGACTTATGAGGAGATACCTGTGCAGATTGTAGATCACAAGGAACAGGTGTTGAGAAGCAAAGTGATTCCATTAGTTAAAGTCTTATGGAAGAATCATGAGAGGGAGGCAGCTACTGGGAGCCGTAGCCCATACGCGCCATCGCACTTCACTTATTCTGGATGATGTATGTTCTTTCCTTTTGTTTGAGTTTTAGTTTTCATTTCGAGGACGAATGTTCCTAAGGAGGGAGGATTTTGTAACACCCCGTCCAGAGAGGTGTGGCACACATGACACTGTAGTGTATAAGAGTACCAAGTATCACGTATTAGTATTTTGGGAGACTAAAATATGAAAAGAAATTTTGGAACCCGGAATTGTGGTAATAAACCAAGGGTACAATGGTCATTTAGCAAAAAGAATATGAAAAATCAAAATTTAAGTGTAGAGATGGGCCATAGTAGGAATTTCAAAAGTTACAATTTCAATATTAAAGAGATGAGGGCTAATTTCAATTAAGGCAAAAATATGAGACCAAATATGGGAGACAACAAAATAACATTTGTCTCAAACTTTGGCTAGGGCTTCAATGATTTGGTGAGAGGAGAGAAGAGAGCCATACAAGAGGAAGAGAAGGAAGAAGAAGGAAGAGGAGAGGTTCAAAAATCAGGGTATGCCTTGTCTTAGAATCAAGTGTATGATTTCTAGGGTTTTGGTATGAGATTAGTTCTCCTTGTCTAGGGTTTGCAAAGAGCACATTAAGCTTTGAATGGTTGGGGTTGTGAGAGTAAAACTCAATTGATGTAAAGAAACTTGGAATCATCAAATTACATGATGTGTAGAAGAATTGGTGGACCTTAGGTAGTGTTCTTGGATTTTTTCACCTAAGGTTTTGTGTTTTGAGGTTCCAAAGCACCAATTCAAATGTTGTGGAGTGGTTTTTAGATAAATTCCAAGTTGGTTTTTGAGGTATTATGAATTATAGAAGTTATATGGAGTGATTTGGCATCAAAAGTGGGAAAAACACACATTCTGGGCACTTTTCGGAGACTTGTACAGGTACAAGTTGAACTTGTACCGGTACATTTTGCATTCTGGTCATTTTTGGCCAACTTGTACCGGTACATGTTAGACATGTACCGGTACAACCTGTTCTGTTTTTCCTGTTTCAACCAGTTTTCGTATTTTGCCATAACTTTCTCATTTATTATCCACCGATTTGAGGATTCAAGTGGCTACGTAAAATAGACTTCAAGGAGAACAAAACATAAGAAGTAGGCATCGTCAAATTCTGATCCTAAGTGGCCTAAAAATTCACTCAAAGTGGGGCCATGTGCAAGAAAAATTCCTGCATCAGCTTTGGACATAGAGTAGTCCGGTTGTTTCGACGAATCATCTTGAGTTTCGGTGTCTAAATCGGTGATTCCAATTGGAATAGAACCATTAGCACCTTTAGCTTTAAAAGAGTATAAAGAGTGTGACTAAGTCTAGGAAGTAATGTTAATTTCTATGAGATTAATTTGTCGTCGTATTCGTTCGAGTTGTAGGTTAAAGTAGTTAAGGGATAAGTGTGGAACGGTGTCAAGTTACAAGCAAAGAGGTGAGTGTTCTAAACTCATTTTTCCAAATACTAGTGTATTATTATTATTATTATTATAAATTGTTTACACTGGTATTTCATGGTTTTGAATGCAAACCATTTTCAAGAAGCAAGCAATGAATTAGAAAGCAAGCAAATGGTTTTGAGTTAAACCATTTTTGAAAAGAAAGCATTGGTTTTAAATTGTAAAGCCATACTACAAGTAAGGCAAGTAAATGGTTTTTGAATAATTAAACCATTTTTCAAGTAAGAAAGCAAGTGTTAAATGGTTTGAATAATTAAATCATTTTTCTAGCAAAGGCAATGTCAAAGTGTGTCCATTTTACAAAGAGCAAGCAAGCAAAGAAAGTTTGAGAAAACAAGGCCTTCCCTAGTTTTAAGCAAGCAAACCTGGCTGAGAGGTCTGGGACGTACCTGGTGTGTGGTGTTAGGATTTCATACATGCATCAGCTTTGCCTCGGTCGGCAAACTTAGGACATACATTATGCATTTAAAGGAGACCGGCACGTATTGTGAGTATATAAGGTTATGAGTTTCAATCTAAGTAGTATGGTGATGGCGACACGAGGTCAATTCCACCATATTCACCGTAAAAGGTGACGCTGGACAAAGGTCCTTCCACCGGCACTACAGTTACGTGTTCCTGTCACTAGTGGCATGATAAGGAAAATAAAGCTCCATTGGTTGATGTTTTATGAGCATGATATGCTGTTTTGAAAAATCAACCATTGGTTCTTAGTCGCCCAGGCTTCCGGAGAGTTTTAAAGCAAACGGTTGAGGCCAGGCTCCCGTTTAGATTTCAAAACGATCGGTTGAGCCAAGCTCCCGCGGGTTTTATTTCAGCGCGCTGGCCGAGCCAAGCTCCCGTTTTTATGAAAAAGTTTTGAGAAACTTCAAAGGTTTGTGAAAGGTTTTAAGAAACTTTTCAAACAAGACAAAGCAAGCAAGAAAGATTTTAAGAAGCTTATAAACTTCTAAGCAAGCAAGTATAAAAGCAAGCAAGTGAAAAAAAGCAAGAAATAAGAGTTTTACAAGCTTTTAAAGTAAAGCAAAACAAAGCTCAAGCAAGTATTAAAAGTTTCATAAACTTTTAAAAGCAAGTGAAGCAAAGTAAAGTTTCTGGAAAATATTTGTAAAAGAGAGTTTTACATTTTTGAGATGTTTCCGGAAAAGCAAAACCTTTATAAAAGCATACACTCACTGAGCTCGTTTAGCTCATTATTTTCCATTTTAAAAACTATTTTCCAGGTACAGGTACGCAAGACGCCGGAGCACACAGGACATCTACATCACAAGGTCAGGTATTAGTAATATTTTGTAAGAACATACTTTGAAATCAGATATGGAACATATGTATGTACATAGTTAAGTATGATGGAAATGTGTTGCATGTTGGTTGCCATATTTTGATATAGTGTAAATTGATGTATACAGATTTGGAATTTAGACTATGTGCAAATAATATAAGCCAAAATTTTTCCTACGTTAAGATTTTACCAAATCCTAAGTTTGAAAAACAAAGAAAAATTTTTATAGAGGTTTAAGCAAGCAATAATCGGCCGTCTACAGGATTTCAAATAAGCAGAGGTAATGGCTGGGGATTTCAGGAGTGGCCTACACGCCCGCCAGAGGTGGGGTAGGCCATCCGCCACGACATGGACTCCATGGTTGGGATAGCGTTGACCATAGAGAGAGAGATCAAGGATGCTCGAAGCACTCGGGACGCGAGTGTTAGTGTCAAGAGGAAGGAGAGTCAGTCATCTTCTAATGGGACGGGCTTCCGTGGCTCTAGTTCACGAGGGTTCCGTGAGCCACGACCATCTCGGGCCGTGACGGATCGTAGTCACGGCCAGCCGGGTGACGGTGTGCTACCATTGCGCAGCCCGACATATGAGACGGATTGCCCCTAGAGACAAGGATCCTGTGGATTGGGACAGCACAAATTCCCGTATAGCCATAGACAGAGCTGGCAGCTCATTCCACCACACCCTAATGTGGGTCAAAGGAACTAGTTTCAGTCGCAGGGTGCTATACAAGCACCTTCGGCAGCACAGATGGACCAAAAGGGCCAGAGTGTGGGTCGCAGGTCAGAGCTCCATAAAGCCGCAGATGTCGAGGACCCAAGAGCCCACGCCTGCTCGCTGCAGGCTGGCATGGAGATCAGCCGACATGCGGTAATGCTTTATACCTACAATTATTTTTTTTCATCATGTTCATCTTTGTTGCACCCCGCTTGATAGGTTTGGGCATAGAGGTTGAGGCCTTTACAAAAGCCATAATATGAGAGAATTCTTCCCTGGGGGATGTAAAGCTAAGAGATTGGGTCGATGTGTCGAGATCGTGAGTCGTGGATCTCAGCGGATTCTCAAGCCATGGTGGACCATAGGGTGGTTGACATATTGGGTATTGACGTCATTCTTGACATGGATGAGTTGACAAACACGGTTTGTCAAGAGACCAGACCTTAGTCGGGTTGTCATACCCGACATGGTCTGGAGTCGGGGTGAGGTTACATATGCACGTCACTGCATAGGCGAATTCTGGACGAAGGCCCACTCCACTCTCCACCCTCCTGCTCTTCTCCTTCCTTCCTTCCTTCCTTCTTCCTTCCTCCCTCCCTCCCCTTCTCAATAGAGCATGACAATATCCAAGAAAATCCCACCTTCAAAATGGCAAAAAACCCAATCTCGTGGTAAACCAAAATCTTTCTAGATCTCGGATGATCAAAACAGATCTCACCACAGAACTATTCACTGAAGAACGAATACCATCGCCAAATTCAATAAATTCGAGATTACCAAAATTTACACACTCGACATCGAGTATCTGGTGTCAGAACGACATGTGATGTGACAAAGTCACCTATACATGTACTCATGTGACACATGTTGCATGAGTAGAGAGAGGATGGAAATGGATGGCCGAGATAATGCCAAGTGTCAAAAATCCAAGAAAGAGGACATAAGTGGCATTATGTAAATTCTTAGACAAAATAGCCAATAGTAGTCATCTTCTTCCTTCAAAAAGAAGCCAAAAACGTGAAGGAGAAGGGGTATGCTGAGTTAGGCTTCAGTTTAGTGAGAGTGTGCAACTTGCAAGATCCCTGACGACGGATCGACTACGATTTCTTCTAGCCAAGAAGGAAAGTGTCTCATCATGAGACTTCCCGTGGCATCATTTTGGGAGTTTCGAAAACCCATGAGGTAGGGTTTTCCTACTTGTTTTACCCTTTGTTTAAGTGTTTTGTGATGCTTGTGTTGGTTCTGAGGCCGTGAGTCACTCGACGTCCCAAATCTTGGAACCGAAGTGTGGAAAATTTTAGAGCCGTTTGGACAATACATAACTACCTAACCGGTTCGCTGTTTGTGTTGGAAATTATGCATTAAATTGTGTTTTGGTGAGTAGGAGGCCGGAAATGGGCATGGAATTCGGTTCCACCAAGAGGAACCGATGTTGG
The DNA here is from genome assembly GCA_016808115.1 of Tetrastigma voinierianum. Taxonomy (NCBI): domain Eukaryota; kingdom Viridiplantae; phylum Streptophyta; class Magnoliopsida; order Vitales; family Vitaceae; genus Tetrastigma; species Tetrastigma voinierianum. The sequence continues at coordinate 127,696 of JAEQBH010001020.1, forward strand.
ATGAGTGGTCGCCCACCTGACAGCCCACTTGTTCGCTTTGGGACTCCAGAAACAATTCCCAAATTTATGAAATGGACCATAAATGTCCATGTGTTTTGACATTGAAAATGTTTGAAATGAATGGCTTGAGTTGTGTGAAATTATTGTGGTTAATGCTTGATGTGTTAACATGATGCTACAATTATATGTAATATAATTTCAGGTGTGTGCCATTGAAATGGAAGAATGTGATTAGCTTTCCGCTGAAAATTTGGAGTTGGTTGATCAAATTTGAATTACATGTGGTGTGATTGTAAATTCAAGAATATATGCATATTTGATATATTAGTTGACGTGTTGAAATGGCATATTGCATTTCATATGCACCGGGTGACCTAGAAATTAGGTGTGAGTGCATGATATGAAAAATTTTCTAAATAAATGAACATGGTTGCGAAAGGAATTTCACATGATGATTTTCCGGAGAATCACTGGAACGGGCCATCAGATCACTTCGACGAGGACCATGATCAAGCTTTAAAGGTTCCTCAACCACCCGCCTGAGGATAGTCCCATATTTTTATCGACATTCGGTAGTGTATTTTCAAGAACAACAAGTTTTGTTTTGAAAATGATGTTTTCTCATACATAGCTTAGGCAAGTGTGAGGGAGTCGGTGAGGACTCGAGAGACATGGAATGGGGCATGTACATCTGCCAGATCAATGATGCATTTGAGTGTGTGTTTATATCGATCATCGATACACTTAGGAGCCGAGTAACTCCATTTAGGGTGATTCCACCATTAGGCGATAGCTCACCGTCGAGGGAACATTTTTACAAAGTAATGTGGGAGCGAGAAGACAAACTTCATTTTAGAGACCAATTTTGAAGAAAGCCGGGTTGTGGCTTTGAGGTTTTTTGGATAATATGTATTAGAATTGCAGATTTTAATATGTATTTGTATAAAGAGTAATGAAATAACTTCGACTATCGAATATAGCTGGTATATTTTATGCTGTGATGGTATATGTGGGCCAAAGTGGCCATTTTTACTTAGGCATGTGTCTCAATACGAGACGAATAGATTTTCTCCGCAGTCGGGATTTCCGTGGTCAACCCGGACACCTCGAATTAGCGTCGCTAGCGATCTGGTCTATAAATCTATATTTGACTGTCTCCGAACTTTGAATTTTCTTTGTATAATTTACGAAGCTTCATGATGATGTAAAACATTTTCAGTCAATGAGTATTTAGTTTGAATTCTGCAATATTTGATGTAGAAATCTAACTAGAAGAAGTTGACTCTCTCTACTCTCTCAAAAGCTTTACGGATTTCTCTTACAGATCATGTAATTTCATAAAAACTAAAATCATCATGAATAATGTTTGCTTTATAAAACAATGCCACTACAAATATAATTTGAGGAAATGATTAAGTTTTCATGAATACATATCTCGTAAAATATGTAAACTATTACCGTAATCCCTCTCTTTCTTCCCTTCACTCAAGTTTGTTGGATTTATGGATAACTATTCCTCACTTCCCGAGCAATTTGATGTGAAAAATCAATGTGAATGTGAATATTATTAATATTATCTTTAACTGCTTTTTACATTGCATAAGTAGAAGAATGTGGGAAGATCAATGTCAAATTTAACTCTTATACTTAACTGTTAATCTTAATTCAGTGTAGTATTATTAGAGTTACTTGAATTTAGAATAGAGAACAAAAATAAATATAAGTTAATAACAAATGTTTTAATAATCTTAATTACTAGGTTCGAATATGGAATCTAAAATCTTCCGTAAATCCATCCCATCCACCACTATCACTTGACCAATGCCTGTGGCTTCTAATAACTTCAATTTAATAAAACATAACGCCTCAATGAAAATAAGTATGTTCATTTATATATATATATATATATATATATATATTTGAATAGACTATACTTTCATTGTTCACAATGGCAATTGAACATGGTATCCTCATTCCTTATACCTTTATGCTTGATTGAAGGGTGAACACTCTACTACTATGATGAGCTATTCATTTTTATATATAAATGGTTCAAGAAGAAATTAAATTGATTTTAACACAAAATTAATTTTATATCATTTTATTTACATTTAAAAATGATTTTATTTTTGGTTAATTTTATTAAAAGAACTATTAAAATTCAAGTTTGTGGCGCAACAAACCCGAGGGCCTTTTTTTTTTTGAATGAACAATGCAGGAACAAATGTCCAGAATAGTGATCAAAACAAGACAACACACGCATTGTCGCAGCTTAGGTCGCTGCGGCACAAAGGTACCTGACTATGATGCCCCAAAACCCGAGGGTAATTTTTCTTTTTTTAAATGAACAGTGTTCATGAACAGTGTAAGTTAATAGTGTCCATGAACAAAGGAACTAAAAACAGCTTACTCCCAAACTCAGGATCGGCATGACTAGGCAACCTTACCCGAGGGCCACCTATCATCGACGCCCTTTCTCTCACACCAGCGATCACTGTCTCTCCAGAGAATCGCTGGAACTTGACTAATATCGGCAGAGCGTGGTGTCGACTCAAACTGAGTAGTCTGGGAAAGGCACTTTATCCAATGAGAATTTCATATTATTTAGTGAGTTTCAATCGGTATTTCCGATTATCACTTCAACAGAATGCCTTCAGTTAACGATACTTTACTCACTTCGTTGCATCCAGATGGAATTTTGATCCATACGGCTTCAGAGTCTGGCGAAACAACAAAACGCGAAGTTGGCACAAAAGCAAGATTCGTTGAGCTGCGCGACATGATCAGCGCAGCCTTATCTTATGAGTTTTCCACACCATCACCACGCTTTCGTTAGCCCATAATCTACTACTTCTCCATGTGAACTGTCTGAATCTTGACTCCAATGGCCTATAGAGTCCAAGAACACCTCCAAACGGAGTCTTAGACAGAAAGCGGCATCTCCTGGTTGAGGCCCACATGACTAGCAAATTTTCGCCATGATAACCTACCGATGATTAGTGCTCAAAAGTGCATTTGAACTGCACAAAGTTTTGAGAACTTTGTACTAATCAGCGACTAACCGCAATTTGTATACACATATCCCGCTTATTCTATCAATGATTTTGTGTTAATTTTGTAGTTTTGCAAGCTATTTATGCCAAAATTGTTGATCTGATCCGGGAAGTACAAAGAATTTGAATAAACCATGATTTGATTTAGACCAGATGGAAAAAGAAGATATAATAATACATCTTATATGTGTTAATAATATATTTTTCTTAATGTAATTCATTTTCCAAATTTGATTAAACACTTAAATAACCACAAAGTTCTTCATTTTATCCATTATTCTTTCTTCTTCAAACGCTTATTAACTAAGATAATGACTAGCCTCAAATAAATAAATAATCTCCGCTTTATTTTCCTCAGATAAAACATTTTCACCTTCTCTAAAGGATGTTAGATTTTGTGGTTTAAGGTAAAAGGATTTAGTGGGTTTGTAGATTTGATAAAACTAGGCTTTTTTCTTTCTCCCCATCACTTAAGGTAAAAGTGTAGAGAGCGGATTTATACTATAAAAAGCTTCATTTATCTCTATGATTATAGTTTTATTTATTTCATTATTTGAGAATAGTTCAATCTTAATGTGCACCCTCTTTCCAATTTCTGGTGTGTACTATTAAAGGGCCTTACTCTACAAAGGTTCTACTACAACACGTGGCCTAACATACTTTTTTTCTTTTCTTTTCTTTCTTTTCTTATAGGAAATACAAAGGTTAATTACAGCACTCCCTACAATGATTTCATTTGATTATGAAATTGTTAATTATTGGCTATAGTTAAAGAAGAGTGTATGGGAAAAGTCTTTGTCTACAAATAGTGGCATGAGGAAGTTCCAAGAGAAAAAGCTCCTATGTGCCTGAGTGGAAAAGAGAGTCAAGCAGCTAACTGAATTCTCCTTCGATCTCTTCTGTGTCAATACTTTCTTCAAACAATATGGAGTTTTGAGAAAGAGGAAGCCCATATTTAGATGCTGGAAATGAATGCGAGAGATTTAGATCCTCCCGATGGTAATTTTAATTCTTATGGGTAGTATTTAGGCAATGTAAGATTATTCATTAACTGCAAGTTCCACAAGTAGGCCTGATCCTCTTCATGCGGTCGCAACGGATTCATCGCTATGATGATTTTGATACGCCAGCATTTAATCTGAGTACTTTTTCAATCAAAAGCGATTATTTATTCTTGAGATCAGTCAAGAGAAAATTCGTATAATTAATTACGCGAAAATCAAATCTGAAAATTAAAACTAAAATATAGAAGATCTATAAAATCGAAGAAAAATTTATCTCCTTATTCATATTTGATTTGGAAATTGCATTCTGTTCCAAACATCGAATTTTATGCACTTCATCTTTATTTGGTAGTAAAATGCAATTCTTTATCTAATTGTATATATTTTTATTAAGAAAATTGCATTTCTTTTTATACTTTTATTCCAACACATATGATTTAAGAAATTTCATTCCTTAATTAACATCGTGATTTAAGAAAATTTTCCATTCCTTATTTATGCAATTTAGATTTCATTCTATTCAAACATTTGATTTGGTGAAAATTTACATTCCTTATTCAAATATCGTGATTTAAGAAAATTCTTCATTCCTGACAGAAAATTTATATTCGTTATTCACTTCTCAATAAAAGCCAACATTTCCTAAATTAACAGAGTAATTTGCATTTCTTTTTTGTATTCTCATATTCAAATATCGTGATTTAAGGAAAAATTTAATATTTATTTAAGAAATTATAATTCTTATTCAATTAAATAGAGTCAATGAAATTTAAAAAAAATTTAGACATTTCCTTCATATTCCTTATCTAAAATATCAAGTGATTTGAAGTAAAAATTTTCATTCTCATTGAATTGTCGTATCTAATTTCCATAAATTATAGATTTTCTTTCTATAATTTATGCGCAATTATTAAAAGATTTAATACTAAAAATCCAATCCCAGTTCTTATAAGTTACAACATGCTTGAAAATAGCAAAGATAATATTATAATATAGGTCTTCTATTTTAGTTTTAAATTTTAGAACAAGTTACAACACATTTGTATACTAATTCTGAAGTCTGTGTTTTGTAAACATGATTTTAGTACAAATTTTTGAAATCATATTTTCAAACACAATTCCAGTGCAAAATTCTGAAGTAGTGTTTTAAAGACACGATTTCAGTGTAAAATTTGGAAGTCATGTTTCGAAGACACGATTTCAATGTAAATTTCTGAAGTCGTATGTTGAAAATACACACATTTATTTCAATGTTAAAATTAATTCCAAGCTGGTTTCTAGTATACAAGGCTCTAATGTAACACAGGAAAACGTGTTTTGTATGACACACCTAGTGCAAAAATGCAAATGATCACAATCCTAGACATTGAAATTGACCTTAAAAATATATCGATTAACTCAGATCACTACCTTAGCCAAGACTTCCAGCAACAATACTAAAGCCAAAATGTCTTCCTAATAATTATACCAAGTGAACATAATATCAATAAATAAACCCAAATGATTGAAAGATTTATATTAAATAATCTCACAACTAATATATATTAGTTTCTAATATAATTATAGTCATAATCTATGTATGATAACGCCAAAGTAGAAACAGTAGAAATTGTTTCAAAATCTTTGGCATAGTAAGTCATCAAGTCTAACCCAAGCATAATGTCCCGGCATGAAGGAATTTCTTTCTTTGCGCTGTTCATCATATATGTGACACCTCATCTCTTGAGGTTCTTTTTTTTTTTTTTTTTTTTAACAGTTATTGAACGTTTAGAGCAAAGGTCATGGTCAAAGATTACAAAATAAAGGTAATAACACATCAGACTGCAAAGTCCACATTTCGACAATCAAGGCTGCACTGCAAAGCCTTGGCCACGACTATGTCACGCGCTAAGGCGCCTAAATCTCATCAATACGCCGCTTTAATTGTCCTGCAGCCTCAAGCCTCGCCGCAAGAATATTGGCGTACGCAATAATCACAAGGAGTAGAGAATTCTTTATCTCATAAAGGAGCCATGGTAGTATGTCGCGACACAGCTTCTACCCTCGCATGCCCTTTCGTCGCGGCGCGATGCTGGGTCTTTGGCCACGCCAGACGCGACGACGCTCGCTAGCATCACGAATCGTATTATACACGCTACCGTGCGACCTATCGGACGCATTGCCGCTACCAGCGCCTCACATGGGCACCCCATCAGAATACTAATTGGTCAGACGCCACACAAGGCTCAATTTTTGATTCACACCGTCGCAGCAGAATACGTACCCACGGTCATGGCATAAGGCCAAAGGAACTATGCTGCGACAGAAACCCCGTCGCGACCAAGTCACCTAAAGATACCGAACCCATCACACGCTGTGGAAGACCGTGTCGCCGGCGAGCGAGAGCCCGTGGAGCTTTGTCGCCAAGGCAGGCGCTTTAGTTCCTGGTCAGGTGCGCGCTTCTGGACTGGCCGCGACACGGGCTGGAGAAACCCTATCATGGTTGAAATTTCTCACACGACAGAGGGATCTAAAATGGGCAAAGAACTCCTCTCCGTCCTCCTTCGCACCTCCCGCCTTTTCTTTCCTTTCAATACACAGCACCCTGAACCGATATAACCTACTTTTAGACATAAAGACAACAAGAAACTCGTAAAACTTGTCAAAATGTATTCATCATACAAAACGAGTTTAATTCATAACTCTTTTCTTATATATAAAGCAATCGGGTTTTCTACCCACCCCATAAAAATGCCATAAAAGCAAATCCAAATCTCAATATTTTTCTTCACCACTAAGGTCTCGATGCGTCGATCCCCGGGCCACTTCCAAATATTCGAAAATATTTTCCCATGACGAGGAGCAATGCCCAAGATGAATTTTCCTTCAAGGGTTATCATTTAAATGCATGGTAAATGGCAATAATAATACACTGATACCAGATTCCATACAGAAAATGAAAATCATAAATGGAATATATCATGTCATGCATGATGACTCTCATAACATACCGAGTCCTCATCACCCTCACACACGTCAAGCCTATGTAATAACCACATATTCTTCCAAGGCGATAACTGAATGATCATTCTTCGACTCATTTAATTTTATATTCAATGCCATTCACACTGCGCCTGTGAGAGAAAAGTGGATTCGCAGCACCGTGGCCTCAAACAGAGATGGTACTTTTGTAACGGCTTTTCACCATTGAGACTATGTCCTCACTCATAATTGATGGGTCTTTCACCTCGGGGAATTTTCCTAACTTTGGCTGATACCTAAAATAAGATATCACTTTTTTTTTTATCAGAATACTTCGGAAGATAATTCTAGCAAAGCTTTCAGACTGTTTAGGTATAGCTATAAGCTAGAAATATGAATTTTCGAAATAAATTTGAGACCAAATGAAAAATAGAGATAAGGGTAAAGGGTTTACCACTGAGGACATAAATGGTATAAATCAATAAGTTAGTATGCAATTATGGAATTTAAGAGATTAGTAATAATTAGAATATGGTGAAGAAGTTAATGTAAAAGGGAGAAACCTATGACAAAAAGGTAACATAAAAACTGAAGTAAATGGTTTTTATGTCTTGGCCAACATATCTTGGCCAAACATAGGATTGAGTGGTACTCCAAAATTAGTCTCATCTGGGGGAGAGAAACTGAGAGGAAGGCATGGAAGCACAAGAAGAGGGCTGAGAGGAGAGGAGCCAAGGCTGATATAACCATTAACCTTGAGTATGGAACTTGATTTTGGTATGGATCCTCGGGTTTTGTCTGCTAATGGTTATTTGTTGTACTAAATTAGGTTTGTTAGATTTCATCCTAACCAGATGGTTGAAATTGTGGTTAGGCAAAACTCTAAATGGCACAAGAAAAGGTGAATCCTCTTTGAGAAGGGATTCATGGTTAAATTGTAAGTAAATGAGTTAGTTTAGAACAAACTTTAACTAACCTTTATGATTTGGCTGTATGGATTGGTAAAACTATTAGAGGTTTCGAAGAAATCCATGATGATTTTTGAAGAAATATATGGAAATTGGAAAGAGAAATTGAGTAGAAAAGAGATTCCAAGGTGAATTTTGAATTGTTTGATGTGCTCTAAGTATGTGGTTAGATCGGGATCAAAAGTATGGAAAATGTGAGAAAACATTACATTCCGGGCATTCCCGAGGATCAGATCGTACAACTTGAACTCAGACCGTAGATAACTTTGCTCCTCGTCATTTTAATAAGCTGCAATCAGAGTAGCCAAGTCTCCACCGGCAAGAACTTGTTCGGCCGCCTTCCTGTTCCGACCAGCTCGATTTTGGCCATAACCTGCCTACATCCATTCGGATTCGAAAGATTCATGGCCACGAAAAATAGACTCCATGAGAACAAACTTAAAGAGTAGGCATCGCCAAATTTGATCCCAAGTGGCCTAAAAAATTCACCTAAATTGGGGCCATGTGCAAGCCAAATTCTGGTTCCAGCTTTGAAATATAGATAGTCCGGTTGTTTTGATTTAATCCCGAGTTCCTGCAATTCAATCAAGAAGATTTAATTGAATAGAACCCTTAGCACCTTAGCTTTAAATGATTACAAGGACTTAGGGTGTCAAAATATGGCTAAGACCTCGGAAAATGAGTAATACCAACAGTCCTGAGGGTAATCGGTAAATCAATTAGTTGGCAAGGAAAATGCCATAACTTTAGTCTGATGATCCATCGATTGATTCCACTCCTAAGCAAAGTAGATACATGGAGTAGTAAGAATATATGAATGAGGTGTGATTCTACATACATCATATACTTCGAAGTAATATTATGAAGTGCCAGTAAGTGAATAGGTATGAAATAATGAAAAATGAAATGAAAATGTAAAGATGTGTCTATGAAACATGAAAATGATTATGGAAAGGAAAATGAAAAATGAATCTGAAACATGATTGTGAACATGCGAGGCAATATGTCATGAATACATAAATGTGGTTATGATATTATTATCACTATGTTCAGAAAATGATAATAAATGATAGGAGTATATGCACATGAATAGAACAGGAATGAGTATTTATGGAATAAGTATACACAGAATGAGTATACGCCAATGAATTTATGAATGAGTATTTATGAATGAGTATACATGAATTATAGAGTATACGGAATGAATATGTGAATGAGCATTTATGAACAAGTATACATGAATGAGTATAAGCCAACAATCAAGAATCGAGGTTTATGAACTATATACATGAAACGAGTATATCACGTGAACGAATATGGAACAGATATTTAGCGGAACGAGTATACATGAATATATAATGCGAATGAATTATGTGAATGAGTATTTGCGAAATGGCATATGCTTAACGAGATACGCCAATTAACTTTATGAATGAGATTTATAAACAGAGATACATGAATGAGTATAATGGAATAAGGAATGAGATTTATGAATGAGTATAAGGCGAGCAGGTACGGAATGAAAAATGGAATGAGCTTATGAAATAATGTATTTAGATTGAGTAAGACCTTGAAAAGTGATAATACTTGTGCGATTATGAAATTGAAATGGACATTTGAAAACCGGTCGAATATGAATGATGATAAAGACGGATTCATTAAACGGAATCCGCCAAAATGTGAATTAATTGATATATCGAATGAATCACCGACGGATGCACCAATCGGATCCGGCCACGGCGGCAATTTCGAAATTTTCCTGTAACGTCCCACTTGGCGGATGTACTACCGCATCCGTAAGTGATGGCGATGTATTGAAAGAATGTCCTAATTTGGCGATCACCAATCGATCCGTCATGATGGTATGATATTTAATTGATGCATTACATGCCGGATGCACCAAACGGCATCCGCCGCGATGGAGAGAACTGGTCAGCGGATACCACGCGGTTTCGATGCGCCCAAACGCATCCGCCAGCGATGAGAACCGAATAAGTGATACCACGCTGCCTGATGCACCAAACGGAACTGGCTATGATGGAGAGAACCGGGACACACCCGATACCACGTCGGTACCAAACGGATCCGCCATGGATTTGGAACCGGATTAAGTGATACCACGTATTCTTTGATGCACCAATCTGTAATCCACAGCCGACGGGGAGAGTTCGGCACTGGACACACGGTTCTGGATACCAACGTAACTGGGCCATACGGGGAGAACCGACATAATACCATACGTCGGTGCACCAAATAGGCATCCACATAGATGGTAATCACCAAACGTGCAGTAATACATCATCGATGATGCATATGGACCATCAACGGAACTACGTAAATGTGAATTAAAATAGTCAGCTGAAATAAACTAACAATGACGAGTAAATGGATTTTTATGTGTGATATTAAACTTATAAATTGGATTGTGAATGAATCTGTTGCATTGAGAATGGGCGATATGATATGGTAAACGATTCTCAGATATTGGTGCTACGCAAATTAATAGTATGAGTTTATAGATAAAATGGCATTATTTTGTAAAATGCTATTAAGTGTACGTTATGTGTCCTTGAATCTGTAAATGGTCATGGATTGCCCGCAAGCATGCTTTCGCTTAATTAAAAATGTCCAAATAGAATATAAAATAACATAATGGAAAAAGATAACTATTAAAACGCTCCGAGTAAACCGGCTCCAGCCTCGATCCGCCAACCGTGGCCAAAGTCGGGATTCGGTCGCTGGTAATTTTTAAAAGTAAAATTTTATGAAGACAAATAAATTTTGATTGAAAACGCTTATAAACTGCTCACTTTATCCGCGTAATCGCCGGGTAGGGATTCGGTCGCGACACTTTTGAAAATGGTGTTTAATAAAACTAAAACTAAAAAGGATTTAACGCATCCTAAGATCGCGAAATGTAATTTTTAAAGGAGTTGATTGGTGGCTTCGCCGTGATAAATGATAGTAGTCTAATATGTATTGGTATTATTTGATTCGACCGTATGTTTGTTATGACTTCATATGCTCCGCGATTTTTCCATCGCATGGCGTTGTTTTGAATATGATCCGATATGCATATAAGGTGTAGAAGATATAGAATTGAAACTTGTAAAAGACGTGATACATGGATGATAAGGACCGTGAAATGATATGGAATATAAAAAGGATAAAATCTACATGTATACTATGATAATAATGAGCAGTCGCATAACTACAGGCTTCTGCGAATCTTATAATAGAAAAGTATATGTAAAAAGATAGTGACGCAAGGACATATATGGCTGGTCGCCATCGTCTATATGCCCTACTCGTTTAAAGCTTAGTACCGGGTGTTCAATCCGTAGGTACTCAAGAGGAGATAAAGAGGATGTGATATCCTACACCAAAGAAGATAAAAGCCATCCCCGCAGATAAAGCTCACCAGACGCCCGCGATCCTCGATGTTTGTATTAGATATGTGGTGTACGTGATAAGAAATGGGACTTAGTAAATGTGTATAAATTTTTGAATGGGATACCACTCCTGGTAGTTCATTAGTAAAATGTAAATGATTGTCAAGTTATGAAAAATATCGCTTGTATAAAAAAATAAATAAATAAATAAATAAATAAAAAGGGTTCCAAAGCGATATGGTTCTTCGCAGACTCAAACCGTCTGGATTCACAACGGCAAAGGCCTACCGGAATCGGTGAGCATTTACCATTTCCGATTCCGTGGCATCATTTGACGTTGTCCCATTAACTAGAGCCTACCCAATCCAACACTACAAACGCAGTTGTTAATTAATAATCATGTACCGCGACACACCATTGAACACCAAAACACAAAGGTTTGCACTGGTTATGCACTACAATCACTCACAGAATGTTGGGCACAGCGTGGCATGACATGCAATTTGCGCCATTCTTCCATATGGCAACATCTGGCGATCTGGCGAATAATTATTTTCTACAATATGATTTGATATTATTCGTTAACCATGTTAAATACATCAATCGAGAGTGATGCATTAGCAACGATCATTTTTCATATTAATAAATCATATGTTATTCCATTTTTCGTGAATAACATACAGCTAATACGTGACACGGACTAACATGGGTCCGTAAATGAATCCCGGAATTTCTAGTCTTGAACTGCTTGAAAGCAGTCCATAAATAAAGTCCGGACTGTCTAAAAAAAGTCCCGAAAAATTCAGCTTGATTATTGACCCGAAACTTAGCCACACAGGGTATCAGAAGATGATCCCGAAAGTCTAGCTTTCAGTTCCAAATCTTTAGGACTAAAATGCTCGGCCATTCCAGCCCCAACCATTCCAACCATTTGAATCGCTTTTAGATGAAAATTAAGCCAAGTAAAAGAAAAACCCCTACCTCTTGGAGTTTGTCGAAAATCCCCGTTTCTGGTCTCTACTTGCAGCTCTTGTCGTGAGGAAGGACTTTTCCTCTTGCTTCGTCGAAAACCGACGGTCCGATTGTCGAAAAATCTAAAGAAAAGGTAGAGCTTCTCTCTCTACTTCTGCTTCCCTCTCCTTCTCTTTCTTTCTCCCTCTCATTTTCCCTCTCCCAACCGGTTTGGTCAAGCTTGGGTCAAGTGGGATGTCCTCTCTTGCCACATGTCACACTCTCATTGGCTCTTTTTGGATTTCCCTTATTCACTTATCCTAAATTTTGGATTTCCATCCTCTTAGGTGGTGACACATGTCCCACATGGGTCGCACTTAGGCTTGTGTTTGACTTGCTCTCCTTTTGACACATGGCTCCCTAATTGTGACGACCCATTTCTCGGGGGTCCGTTGACAACCCGTCAACTTGCGGAATATTCGTGGATGTTGAGTAACTCGACACCACTCATGAAAATCGGGCAGAGTCTCCTTTGTACGAGGAGCTCTACCTAAGGTACAACCTGTCCTAATCACATAACAACCTGTCCCAATATTTTACAAAGACCACACCGGGTCCACATACGAATAAAAATGAGTGAAAAGGCCACTTGGGCCAATGCATTAATACTCACAAAATTACATTAACTATTTACCAATAGTTCAAGATTTATTACAATACTCTTAACCAAAACATATATCAAAATTTAAAGTTAATACATGTTCTACAAAATGAATGCCAAAACATCAAAGCCCACGACCCGGCTTTCTTGAAAATCGACCTTTAAGAGCGTAGTGCTTCTCGAGCTGATCCACATTGCACGAAATAATGATCCATCGACCAGGTGAGCAATGCTCAGTAGTGAAAATCTCTTACATGGGTTACTCCGCTAAGTGCACATGCAATGATCCAACATAAATACACCTCGAGCAAATACGTGATCTACTTGAATGTCACACATACCCAATCTCGTGTCTCGAGTCCTCACCGACTCCCTCACGCGTGCCTAAGCCAATGCGAGAAAAAAAACCTCATTTTCATTTATTTCATGCCATGCACTCAAGCCTAATTTTCTAGGTTGCCCCGGTGCATATGAAATGCATTATGCCATTTCAAAACCACACATGCCAATATATCACTTACACATATATTAACAAAATTTACATACATGCCACATGTTATTTAATTCACATCAATATCAAAATTAGCTCACTTGAGCTAATTATTTCATTCAATGGCTTACACACAATTATATTTGTATATAATTCCACATCATGTTAACTGATTCGTGCCACGGTAAATTTGTGTTGGTCGACAAAATTATATTCTATATTCCTCCCTATTTAGTGAGTATTTCACTGCGATGCAAGTGATCAAGGTCGGAACACGGGGATGGGTTTTCTTGTCTGAATGATTTGAGTGAGAGTCGAAAATGGTGAATTAAATTTGGAATTTTAGGTTTGAGTAAAAACAATGGGTGGTTAGTTTATAGTTTGAAAGTAAATAAAATAAAATGTAAATAGACTCCTTGAAGCATTGGGCCACTTGAGTTTTAAGATCCTAGGCTAAGCGAGAGGTCCAGGGTTAATTTCCTCGCGTTGGGGAGGATGACATAAGTCATCTCGACGGATCTTCATTGGCATTAAAGCCCTAAACCTAATTTTCCTTTGATAGAAAGCATTTATTTAGCATTTATGGTTCAGACAGGTGAAAATCTATCTTATTTCGTCCCTCTGATGATTCGTGGGTAACTAATGAGTCTCGATGGATCTAAAAATAGAATCCACGAACCACTAAAAGATTGCAAGTATTGATCAAAATGGATGCACTTGCAGTGAAAACCCTAGCCCCTTAACCTACCTCGATGTTCGTAAATGGCAACTAATGGATATTAGTGTATCAATAAGAGTACACTAAACACAAAAGCAGCAAGTATTGTGAAGAAATTACATGTCAAGCTTTAAAACTAAAGTTAGAAAATTGGGAACCAAAATATAAAAAACATACTGCGTGAAAAATAGAGGGAACCACCGGTATAGATCTCACCCCAGCTGACCTTTTACTTCCAAGAAGGAAGTGGTTTTAGCTAGCTCATCCTCAGTTGTCATGGAGGGTGTTTGGCAACGAAAGGAGAGAAAATGAGAGAAAAAGCCAAAAACGGGGCTTGGAACCCTAACTTTATTTACGGCCAAAATCCGTCGTTCAACGATTATCAAAATGGCTTATGTAGCCTTACAAACCCAGTAAATACAATCCCGATCGAACATAAGTGGAAAAAACAAGGGTAGAAAGGAGAAAAACCAAAAATTATAACAAAAACAGCGTGAGATGTAGGAGAACAGGGGCTGCGGGAAGGAACGGTCTTGTTTTGGAGTGAGCGATTACTGCCGGGAATGTTTCTGCGGTGGTGTTTTTCTTCACATTTTGCTCTTCTTTCCTTCTGATCTTTGATCTGCAATGTTGAGTTTGACTTGAATTCTTTGTGCTTAGATCGACTCAATAATTTTGACATAATTAGCTCGCAAAACTGCAAAATTTGCCACAAAATGCGATCAATAAAATTGTAGGGACCTTAATGTGCAAATCGGGTTAATTAGCATGATTAGTACACAAAAAGCACTCAAAACCTATAATAAATAGGGATCAAAATAGCACTTTTGGGCACTAATCAGCACCCCAACCTACACATTTCTAGTCATGATGTAATAAAGAAAGAAAGAGCATACAAAGCGATATGAAAATTATGTTACAAAGGTTGCGAGTTCAAAGGTTGTGAATGGTAATGCCTAACCTAAGTAGAATAATCGATCTTAGTGTCCAATAACTATCATGAAGAATGAAGGCCATACAAAATTGAGTAATTAAAAAGAGGCCTCCTTCTTGGTGAATCAACGAGAAACTTCCACGAAATCTAAGTGTTTTGTTTGATCGGCTCAATGATAAGCTGTCGGAGTGCGCTCCCCACTGACTTTAGCTACAACCGCGACCCTAGCATGCTAACCCTGACCTAAATAGATCGGGACCACCTCTTATTCCGCAATTCTTTTTGTATTTGTAGGGTGCAATCTTGAGGAATCGCGCCATGAGTCCATTATGTGAGGGATCTACCCGATGTTCCCGACGGAGGGAATTAAGGCTTAGGGCACGAATTGCAGGATCTTTCAACCACAAACTCTTGAGTTTCTGGACTTCGAATGATTTCAGACTCCGGCACCTACAACTTGCTAAACTCCACCCATCCACCCCATGTAGCGAACCGCAAGTCGGTGACTCCCGACCAATGAAGGTTTAGGCAGGTACTTTAAAACTTTACGCCATGCCACCCCTCGGACCGTGCTCGGAGTTTCAAGTGACGTTGCAATTTTTATTCTTTTCTTTTTTCTTTTTTTTTTTTTTTCTTTTCTTCTTTTTCTTTTCCACGGGGATCTTAACCTATTAGCAGCGGTCAATGAAACTAGGGTAGGTTATGCAAAGTAAAGGAGAATTTGTAGTTTTCATTTTATCATGAAACCTAATGTGCATTGTGTGGTTAGCTAAAGGTGGAAGAAAAGGTTGAAAGCGACAAGAATTTAACTAATCATCCACTCAATTATGCATGGAACCAATCTAACATCAATATAATTGGACAAAGTTTCCAATTTTTCAAACCCTTGGGTTTAGGCAAAACACCGCAAAAAATTTTGGTTGCAAAGCGGGTCCAAATTTTGAAAAAGTAAGTTGTTTAGTATAACAACTTTATAGAAAGGGGACCCAGCAAGCCACTGAACATCACAAAATGGGCTTGCTCAAAATGATACAAAAGAATAAATACAAAAATCCACTTCCTTTACTAACTCTCCCCCGGCAAAACATCTCGATTGTCAGGAAATGGGACTCGGATTGGAAAATTAGAGAAGGAAGTGTTACCTCCTTGATGAGATGTGATCATTTCTGTATAGGAGACTTCGCAAGCTTTCCATCGACACCTTATGCACTCCGTTTGGGCTTCAAATAAACAAGTTAGGAGAAGAAAAGAGAGGAAAAAAGTGACCAGTTGGACAATTTTTAAAATTACACTTTCATAATAATCTCAAAAATGTTCTTTCTAGTCATATTTGGATTCTACACTCTCTAAGCTTTCCAACGGTACCAAGAACTAAAGCAGGTTCGGATGAAAAGTTATGAGCGAAACAAAATTGGAGGTCAAAACTGTGGGGCATAGCGAAAATTTTCGCTAGGATTGCGAACTCGGCGGGATTGCAATTCACAATCATAGCTGAAAATTGCAATCTAGAATTTTCGCTATGAAAGCATTCATGCTACTATTCTATGTGAAATTTTCAATTTTATATGACTCAAGATTTATTAAAAAGTTAGCGAAATTTGGCTAACTAACGAGAATTTTGCCCAATTTTCGCTATATAAGCGAATTTTCTCATTTCGCTACAATTCTTGAAATTTTCGCTAATGTTGCAAAAAGAGTCTCTTTGCTCCTTTCTTCCATTACGAGGTTTCAAAATTTGCACACAAAGCGCACCCAATTAACTGCAAGAAAAATTAGGAAAAATTACGAAAGCAAAAATTAATTCTAAAAACATAAATTAACTAAAAAGTAGAAAATCTAAGAAGAAAAAATTAGTGAAATCAAAATAAAATCGATAAAATAAAACAAAGCAAGAAAAGAATTAAAACAAAAATTAGGGGCGTACTCCCCAGGCAGTCTTTAGGCCTTTGGAAATTTCAGCGTTGCGAACTCGGAAGGAAATGTCGGGGTTCGGGTGCTCAGTGACCGGCACGAAGATAACCACTATGCCATGCAATGTAAGAATTTGCTTGTGTGTCTTTGATGTAGTAGGGAGGCTTTGTGCAGTGTACTAATTTCCTAATGTTTTGCATCTACTTAGGTGATGGGGGTGGCCTTGAGTGGTGGATTGCTTGAGGGTGAATTGTCTTTGCTTGTGTGAATTGTGTTGTTGGCAGGGTATACACTGGAGATGGCATTGGGCTATTGGTGGCTTGGGTAATGGGATTTTGGGGCTCTTCCCTTGGGCTCTTTTCGATTACTTTCCTCACACTCAGCGCAAGGGAAAGAATTTCTTCTTCTTTTTCCATAGCCCGGCATATCGCATACCTAATTGTAGGGCATCTTTGCAGTTCCTCGGGAGGATCTTCCTACGGGTTCCTCTTTCAATTCCTCTGAAGCAGTGAGCACATTCACCGATGAGTGTCGATCAAACACTCGTCCTCGATTCTCCTCCTCTTGTTGAACAAGGCGGTGGTGAGCTTTGAGATGGATTCTGCGGGATGTCGATTTTTTGGTCGATTCGCTTTGGAAGCATCGATTCCTTGTTCGGGAGCCCTCGGTGTCTCAATTTCCTATTAGCCTAAACATTCCAGCTGCCTATTATCCTCTATGAAATTGTACTTGTTTGCTCAAATTCGGGATAGCGTTCCAACGGGGATAAGGGTGGTGGTTATTCTTTGGCCCGAGAATGGGGGCATAATGAGGTTGGGAGGTGCATATTGTGGGGTTTTGGTTCCCATGAGAATTTGTGTGATTCCCAACTATGGTTGTAAGTACTACCATATATGTTGAACTCATCCCATTGGTCTCTGTAGTCCCTCATGGACATGTATCCTCTAAGTTCCCCCTCAGCCGTCGCGACGTATTGTTCTCCCTCCCAAGGTGATTTCCATTTGGTTCAATTCAAGTTCAATCAGTACTTGAGGGATTGACTTTATTAGCACGCGCTTAGGTTTCTAATCGCGATAATGGATTCACAGCAGCAAAACGGGCAACACAAAAAACAACACAAACGAAATCACGCTGCAACTGTTTTTTTTTTTTTTTTTTATGAAAAAAATGATGAAATATAAAGAAATTCGCGAAAACTTGTGATGAAGATCGCGAAGTGTTTATCGACTCGTCAAATGCTTAGGCACCATCCCAGACACTTGGCGCCAGGTGGTCGTGCCACGGTGGTGAGTGAATCAGCAAAAATTTATCTTCCTATATTCCTCCTGTGCGTGGTGACTCTTGCCCGGTATAGTGGTCTAGGGTCGAACACGAGGATGGGTTTTCTTCGTCTGAAATGATTTAGTGAAGTCAAAATGGTAGATTAAATTTGGATTTTTTGGGTTTGGGTAAAAAGCGATTAGGTGGTTGGTTACCAGCTGAAGTAAATAAAATAAAATGTAAAATAGAACTCCTTGAGAAGCATTAGACCGCCAGGTTTAAGATCTAGGCTAGCGAGAGGTCCTGAGTTAATTTCCTCGCGTTGGGAGGATGACATATAGTCATCTCTCTGACCAGGATCTTCATTGTATTAAAATCTCGCCTAATAATTTTCCCTTTGATGAAAGCATTTATTTAACATTTATGGTTGACGGTGAAATCTATCTTGACTCATCCTGATGATTCGTAAAGGGTAACTAATGAGTCTCGTGGATCTAAAAATAGAATCCACTTGAACAAAAGATTGCAAGTATTGATCAAAGTGGATGCACTTGCGGTGAAAACCCTAGCCCCTTAACCTACCTCGGTGGCTCGTAAATGGCAACTAATGGATATTAGTGTATCTAAAACAGAATACACTAAACCCCAAAAGCTTGAAGCCAGCTAAAATTACATCAAGCTTTAAACCTAAAGAATTGAAAATTGGGAACCAAAATATAAAAACTCTTTGCGTGAACGGGAACCACCCGGTAGCCTTAAGATCTCACGGCGGCCTTTTACTTCAAGAAGGAAGTGGTTTTAACCGCTCATCCTCAGTTGTCATCTTGGAGGGTGTTTAGCAACCCGAAAGGAGAAAAATGAGAAAAGCCAAAAAAACGGGAGAAGCCGGAACCCTAACTTTATTTGACAAAAAATCCGTCGTTAGCCAGTGTAAAAATGGCTTATGTAGCCTTACAAACCAAGTGAAATACAATCCAATCAAACATAATTGGAAAAAACAAGGTAGAAAGGAAAAACCAAAAATTATAACAAAAGAACAAAAGCGTGAGATGCGGGAGAGCAGGGTGCATGAAGGAGCAGTGGCGGAGGTAGGAGCGGTGCGGGAATGTTTTCTGCGGTGGTGTTTCTTTACGTTTTGCTCTTCTTTCGCCGATCTTTGATGCGCAATGTTGAGTTTGACTTAGTTTCTTAGGTGCTTAGATCGAGCTCAACAATTTTGGCACTCAATTAGCTCATAAAGAAATTGCAAAATTTGCCACAAAATCGATCAATAAAATAGTAGGGACCTTAATGTACAGGAAGTAAGGTTGAAAATTAGCATGATTAGTACACAAAAAGCTTTTCAAACCTATAATAAGTAGGGATCAAAATAGCACTTTTTGAAACTAATCATTAACACATTTAATTACATGCATTAACATATTATTTCTCACACGATTCCAAGCCATTCAATTCAAACAATATTTTGCTTACAACACACATAAGACATTTAAAGCTGACAGGCAGCCAGGGACTATTTTTAACGGTCCCGTGAGCAATGGGTTGTCAGGTGGTGGGTAGCCATCACAGCAATGGTTCGGCTGCTGGGCGAAATCCATAACCATTTCGACCCAAAAAACATCAGCCATAATTATTGCTAATCATCACCTGACCACCCAACGGCCCCTAAAGCTGTCCCAGCGGGTTCCATATATTCCATGATTAGGTCCCGAGTTTCCAAGGATCATAACGACCACTCACGGACTGAATCAGCAAACCATTAATACGGCTCTTAAAACCGAAAATAACCGAGTAGGAGAACACCCCTACTTCTTGGAGTTGTTGAAACTCCACCAAATCGGTGTCCACGCGTAGCCCTCGCCGCGTAGAACAACTTTACTTCTTGGCGTGACCAAAGAGTCGAGCGGTGGGAAATCCTAGAGAAGGCGACTCTCATCTCGCGGATCCGACCTTAACCTATTACTTGCGTTTTCTCTCCATTTTGGAGAAAAACTATTCCCATTCTTGTCTTATACTCATTTAACTTTTCATTAATTCCCATGTGTCCTTCATTTTTGGATTTTTAACTTTTGACTTAATCTAACCCATTCATTCATCTCTACTCTAATCATGCAACATGTGTCACATGAGTACATGTACTAGGTGACATTTGTCACATCACATGTCTTTCACAAGCCATTTTACGACACCCGGTGTCTCGAAAAACGTGAAATTCCCATTGTCTCGGAATTCGACGAAATTCGACGTGGTAGCTAGATTTCGCGAGACGATTCCAATGGTGAAGTTGTTTCATCATCCAAGATCTAGAAAAATTCCGAATTTTGAACGAAATTACCATTTTTCCCTCTTTTAGAAAATTAGATTTTCTCGGTGTTTCACACTAATAGCCATCCAACTTGTGCCAAGTGTCACTCGTTACTATCGGTGCCTCGAAAAACATGAAATTAAGTATCACGAGGAAATTCAGGGTTTTGCTAGTTTTGCGAGGCGATTCCAACGATGAAGTCGTTTAGTCATCGAGATCAGAAAAATTCCGGTTTTTCAACGAAATTTCTGTTTTACCATACCAAAAATTGAATTTTCTCAAAGTTTCGCAATATACATCTGACTCACGATATCAAAAGGACCCTCATGTGTTGCTTCATATCCTCACCCATTGCCTCGTCCTCGTTTAGATTGTCCTTGATCTAATGGTTGTGGTGATGACATAATCAAAGATGTTGGTTATTGAGTAGATAGCTCTGCCTCCTCAATATTAAATGGTAACTCTGAAGATGTATGAGGTATTTCACTAGGCATAGTGAACACCTTCTAAGGTGGTGGGTTGACTTGCATATGTGTCACCCCCTCATCACAAAATGAAGGATCTGTTAGATATGGGCTTGATGATGGTCGATCCACATTACAACCCCCTTTAGAGGCTTCACCTCTGACCTTGTATGAACCCTCACTTCCTTTATTTGTTCCCTCCTATCTCTAAGGGGTAACTGTGTCACATCTAAATTCAAATTCAAATTACTCCAAATTCAAATTTTCTTTTGAACTAAAATAGAAAATAAATAAAAATATCTTGAACTATAATCTTGTAATCATAGCTAATTCTTACCCAAAAAATAAAATTAAAATTTATTACATTTCACCATGTTATGGCTTCGTGTGTCTATAAATAAGCGTGACCTATAAATTATTTTTTAAAGTGTCATGTTTGTTAGCTCTAGAGAGGTAAAAATGAAAAAAAAAAAATAGTTGGAAGATTGAATTGACACATGTGCATAGTTGAGGGGCAAAAACTCTCTTTAACCCATGTCTAGCGTTGTTAAATGGGCTAGCCCAATCCTTTTTAGAGGCAGGGACCAAAGAAAGCAGTTTTGGACTAATCTGATCAATTTTTATTTGGACTAGCTTTCGACCAACCCAACCCAACTCATTCGGGTTGCGGGCCAAAACGAGCCAAAACCTTAAAAATGCTAAAAAAAATCATTTTACAAATTATATTATTATTCAAATAAAAATTAATAATATATAAATGTATAATAACAATTAATATATAAAATAATTGAGTCTAAACAATATAATAATATTAAACTAACTTAAATAAATAAATAACTGATAGACCTTTGTCCATGTACCAAACTAACTAGCTAAATAATATTAAACTGAAGTAGTAACAACTTAATAACATCTCTGAAAAAAAAAACTTCAAAGTATGAAATGAAATCTCATATACCTCTAATCTTCATTCTCATCCTCATTATATCAAATAATAACATATGACTCTATATTAGAAATATGTGCATCATAGATGCTAGTTGAGTCATCATCATCAATTAATTAATTTATTAAAATGTTAAAAATATAAATTTTATTTATATTTAGAATAAAAATATTTTTCCCAAAAATGCATCTCAATAGTATAATGAAATACCCTACTTGTTTTGAAAATTCATAAGATACTTAAATCACATATTAGAAAGAAATAAGTGTATAACTTTTATATTTAAAAATAATATGTTGTTATTAAAACTAGTTTTAAGTAATAAAATTATTTAAAATATGCGATAATTTAATTTATTAAATTTAATTTAATTTATAAGTGTGACGACCCATTTCACGGGGATCCAGATTTGACCACCATCAACTGCGAAATCACGTGTCTCTATCATGAGACCCATACATGGTAAATGTGGCCTTAATCCGGGATGTCGGGTTGACAACACTTATGAGTGCCATTGGATGTCGGGTAACGACACTACTCGCGAAAATCGGCGAAGTCTCCCTTTATGCAGGAGCTCTACGGGTACAAACTGTCAACAACTTTACAATGACCACCACGAGGTCCACATGCGAGTAAAATAATGCCATGGGCCTATCAATACTCACAAAAATACACCAACTATACCATAGTTCGAGAGTTAATAAATCTCTTAATTCAACATATATTAAAATTACAACATTCTAATTCATATTTATACAACAACATCAAAGTCACAAAGTTGGCTTTCTTCTCAGCAGCCTCAATGAGTCATAGCCTTCACGATCGCTCCTTGTACACGAAATGATGATCCCTCGACAAGGTGAAGGCAAAGCGAGTAGAGATAATTTCCTACATGGGTTACTCCGCCCTAAGTGCACATGTTATGGCAAACAATCACATTGAACGTTTCCTTGAACCTACTCGAATGTCACCATGCCCAGGCCATGTCTAGGAGTTCTCAGACTCCCTCACATATGTCCTAAGCCCGAATGAAATTAAAATAATCGATTTTCAAACAAAAGCTATTTGTTCTTGAAAACACACTACCGAGTTTTGGTAAAATATTGGACAACCCTCCGAGGCAAATCAGTTGGATAACCCTCCGAAACAATTCATGGGCCCCTCCGACGTGAATTGTTAGACAATCTCCCAACACGATTCTCCGAAAAATTTTCCATAGAAATTCCTTTCACAAACATTTTCATTTTTGTTTCATTTCATGTCATGCACTCACACCTAATATTCTAGGCTACCCCAGTGCATATGGAATGCATTATGTCAATTCCAAATAATTTATGCTGTCTGATTCACATGCATATATTAACATAATTTACTCACAACAATCATGATATTCAATTTTCACATCAATAACACCAAAATTGGCACCATGGGCTAATTAGCAAACATAACTGATTCATTTGAATCACTTACAAAACACATTTTCACAACAAGAAAATCACGTCACTATTCACATGAACAGTGAAACCCTTGGGTTACTATTCACGACCACCAAATTTGCGATTTTCTCCACTCGATTCAAAGGTTTTTAGACCGAATTTACGGCAAAATCAAGCCTCAGAATATCCTTAACCATAAATATGGCTCTTAGCCGAAAGAATATCCTGAAGTAGAAAGATCCTACCTCTTGGGGTTGTCGAGACTCCACGAATCAGTGCCGCAGCGTATTGCTTCACTCGCCGTGGTGACTTTGCTTCTTGCTCCGTCGAGAACCGGCCAGTCAGAGCAACACTTGAAATCTAGAGAAGGAGCTCCTTCTCTACAAAAATCACAAAATCCAGCACTCTTTCCTTTCCATCTTGCACGTTTTGGTCTTCCAAATGGGAAGACAACTATTTTCTTTTTGTCCTTTTCCTCATTAAACATTCAAAAATTTATCCATCATCCCTAAGCTTTGGATTTTGACACTTTACAGCGTACAATCTAGGCGAGTCCATTTCCATCATGTCTCTCTAATCTTGCAACATGTGTCACATGAGTACATGTAGTAGGTGACTTTTGTCACATCACATATCTCTCAAACCCGTTTTACGGCACCGGTGCCTCGAAAAACGTGAAATTCTGACTGTCTCGAAATTCGATGAAATTCAGCGTGTTAGCTAGATTTCATGAGACGATTCCAACGATAAAGTCCGTTTTGTCATCCCGAGATCACAGAAAATTTTGGGTTTGTGAAATTACCGTTTGCCATTTTTGAAGTAGATTTTCTGGGTTTTAAAGTAAGTGGCCCATTGGCCTACCTGACATACTCACGAAATAGATCCAACTATGTTACAATAGTTTCAAGAGTTGTTACATCACTCTTAATACAAATATGTTTCAATTGTAATGTTTCATACATGTTTTAGAAAAACGTAATCAAACCCACATTTCAGTTTTCTTCTTAAAAGCAGCCTCTAATGAGCACCGTCTTCCCAAACACTCCCTATACATGAAATAATTTTCCCTCAGCCAGGTGAAATAATGTGCTAGATGATTGAATAGATCTCGCGGTTTGCTCCCATGTGCATATCAATGGCAAACACACATTAGTGAATTCATGATTCCTACTTGAATGTCTACATGCCCAATCCTGACACACCCCCACCCCTACTAGTGGCGGGTGTCACGAAGCCACCAGAGCTATTTGTTACTTCCAACGACTAGAGAATCCTATGAAGCGAAGCCGTGTTGCTTGCTAAAAACTCGTATAAATTTTTTTTTTTTTTTTAAACTTGTGATTTTATAAAATTTCGGCAGCATAACAACTGCATACATGACATATCCCAAAACCTGTATATACATTTTACACTTTCCAAAATATGGCAACCAACATAATCTTTCAAAGAGCCTTAGGCTCATCACATTTCCATGAAAACCATTATGTACATACATATATCAAACTATACAATTTCAAAGTATTTCCTTATAAGTTGGTTAATACGACCTTCATACAATCGAGAGAATCCTGTCTGCTCCAGGAAGTGCATGCACGGAACACGGGAGGCCTTTCTTTTCTTTGTACCACAGTGAACAGGGCACGGGCGCCGACCGCGCAGTGGGTTTGGACACAAGGTCCGCTCCACTAGGTGGGAAGAGCCTTGACTCGATTCCCTTTAGGTAAATATGGTGGAATTGACATGGGTCTCAAAATCACCGTAATTTAATTGTAGCGTTAACCTATATACTCGATATGTGTACCCACGATCTCCTTTAAATGCCATGATCATTACCTAAGTTTTTAAACAGCCGAATCTAAAATGCATGAATGATATCCTAATACCATAGTGCACATCTGAATACCTCTGACAGAGTAACCTTTGCTTGGAAACTAGGGATTTTAGTTAGGCCTGTTTTCGAAAATATTCTTTTTGTTTGCTCTTTGAAAATGGTTTAATAATTCAAAACCATTGTTTGCTTTGAATATGGTTTGATAATTTAAAACCACTGCTTTCTTACTAAACTCATTGCTTGCTTTTTAAAAGTATGGTTGAATAAATCAAAACCATTACTTGTTTGCTAAACTCATTGCTTGCTTTTCAAATATGGTTTACAATCAAAACCATTAATACAGTGTAAGCAGGTTTATAATAATACATAGTATTTGAAATAGGTTTAGAACACTCACCTTTTTGTTTGCAAAACTTGAGCACGACTCCTGACTTTCGTCTTTGCTTTGCTTTACACACTCAAACGAATACGGCGAAAACATTAATCGCACAACGTATAGTAAAACTTAATAGCCGCACATAAGTCACTTTAGGAGTCACACAATATTCATATAAAGCCAAATTAACAATTTACCCTTGAGCCTTTAAAAAGCCCTAACAAAAAAATAATTTGGTAAACCTTTTCCAACAATACTCTCTGGACTTTATTACCCAAAAATTATTCAAACGGTCTTCAAAAATTATGAAACTCTCAGATCAGTACTTTATATATCCAATGACATCTCTTTAAATTTTCAATTTAAAATTCCTTTAAGGAGCGCAAATACATAACACAAGTTACTGTGATTTTTTGATGCCAAATTGGTTAGCTCAACTGAATCACCTCTTTGTTATCCTTGATTTGCAGGGTCCCAACTCCATAAATTGGAAATTGTTTCTTCACTCATTTGAATCTATGGTTCTAAGGTTTCTTCTCCAAGTGGAATCACCCAATTTGGATCACCAAAACTCAATTTATTGTATTTTACATCTACATTACTCAATTTAGCTGAGCGAGAATACGCACATAGCTCCACTTGACAAATTTACACAGGCACTTCCTTTAGATAACTTATTCCCTAGAAGTATATTTTACCAGAATTTTGAATCACTCAATTTGGATAGGTAAACTCCACTTATGGCCAAGAACACTGGCAATACCCAAAGCCAGAGCATAATCAGTGTGAGCTGAGGCTCACCTTTGATCCGTGTTGGGAGCTTTAAGAGCTACAATTTGCTCTTGGTCCCTTCTATAAATTTGTAAGCCCTATCTCTTGCTGGTTCTTTACCAATTGGGGGAAATCAATTAATTTGGATGATTATAACTTAATCTATAGTAGCAAGAAACAAAACGAGGTTTTACGAAATTTGTGAAATTTCCTTTAAAAAAACCCGACATTCTCACTTTTTACAACCATTCCTCAAAACCAACATGGAATTTGCAAAACAACTCCACCACACTTGTATTAATTGGTTTAGAAATTCTTATAACAAACCCTAGGTGAAAATCAAGAACTCTTACTCGAGTCCACCAATTCATACGACCCATAAAATTTTGATGGATTCCGTGTTTATTATACCGATTAAGGTTTCTTTGAAAACTTCAAGAATTCTAGGGTTAGGATAATCTTATCTCCTAACAAAACCCTAGGAAAGGAGCAACTAATCATCCATGGAAACCTTGCAAATTCATATCAAAACCAATTAAAGGATTCCATACCTGTTCTTCTCTCTATTCTTCTTCCCTCTTCTTCCTCCCTCTTCCTCTTCTTTTCTCTCTTCTCGACCTTCTCCACGTTTGCCTAGCAAAAAGGGAGACCAAAATAATTTAAGGTTTGTCTCTCCTTTATATTATCATTTATGCATTAATTGCAATTAAGTCCTCCATCTCTTTAACATTTTGCCCGACTTTGGTTATTTCTATTATGGCCTCTTCTTCTTTGATTATGGTTTCATATCCCATTTGATCAATTCTGAATTTTACCCTTGTTCTCTTAAAACATTCCGGGTTCCATAAATTATAATTTCACAATTTCTTCCAAAAAAATACTAGGTGACATAGTGCTCATGTATTGCCCTACGATTTAAAATGCAGTACACCCTCTCGGGGCCCAGACATTACAAATCCTCCCTCCTTTGGGAACATTTAGTCCTCGACATGAACAAACTAAACTCGAAAAGGAAAGGAAAATACCTCGTCGAAAATAATTAAAGATCTTGATGGCGCATCTGGGCCTCACGGCTCCTAGTAGTACCTCATCTCATGATTCTTCCATAGGACTTGCAGGGGATCACCTTACTCCTCAACACCTATTCCTTGCGATCTACAATGCACAGGTGTTTCCTCGCGGTAGATTCTCTTTTAGCTACCTTGTTTGCTCTCTCCGGCCCATGTGAAGGATCGGGATGTACTTCCTTAACGCCGACACATGGAATGTGTCAGCTGAATCACCTGATAACTCGAGGGTAACTTCAACAGTAAGCGCTCACGGCCCCACCTTGCTCCTGATCTCGCAAGGTCTATAAATCTTATCTTTGAGGCTTTGCCTCACGAAATCTCGAAACACCCTTCGGAGAAATCTTTAAAGGCCGGTCACCTATCTCGGGCGCAAGTCTACGACGGTTGTCCACATAACTTTTACGTCTATCTTGCTTTCTTTAGTTATCACGAACAACTTTCACTTTCTGCGAAGTGATCTGCACTAGTCGAGGCCTACTAGTCTTCTCTCGTAACCTCATCCCGGCTGCTGAGTCTACATTCCTACCATAGAGTGCCTTAAATGGAACCATCCCTCTGTCTTCTTTGATATGTCTGTTGTTGTAGAGCGAACTCCGTTTAGTGCGAATGAGTATCTGACTCCACTTGAGATTCAAATCCCACCTGAAGCTCTGGCCTTATATCCTCCCCAATGTCTGAATGGTCCTCTCTGACTGGCCATCCGTCTGAGGATGAAATGTTGTGCTGAAATGAAGGCGAGTACCTAAAGCTGTTTGCAAACTGGGCCAACTTTTCCATAGAATCTTCAACATTAATTGGCAGAAAATGAGCAGACTTCATCAATCGATCAACTATCACCCATATAGCATCATCTTTGCCTTTGAAAGTCGTGGAAGACGTACCGTCCATAGTGATCTTCTCCCATTTCATATTGCAGACCAGAATGGCGTATCTTCCTACGGGCCGATGCTGCGCCTTCCTGGCAGCGGAGTTAGACATCGAGCGAAACTTGCAATCTCTTTCATACGTCCCATTCGCGATGTGTTCTTTCAAAGTCCTGTACATCTTGAGTACTACTTGGATCCATAGCATACAGCGGATAGATATGCTTCTTCCATAATTTCTCTCTTATTTCGCCATACTTTGCTTTACACATTCTACGGCCTTTCACTATCATCGTCATCTCTAATTTGAAACTCTGCTTTCCTTTTCTATCTCTTCCTTAAAAGCAATAAATGTGGATCCTGGTACGCCTGCTAGAATCGATCCCTTTAGGAGAGTCTAACATGAAATGTGGCTAACAATGCTCTGAATCCTCGGCCTCAATATCACCCCTAAAGCTCTTAAGATCCTGACGGTGGAAGATAACCTGATCTCATATGAGAGACAAAAGAGGCTTCTACGTGCTTCTACTCAAGGCATCACGCTCGACATTAGCTTTTCTGGATGGTACTCAATAATCTGATCGCCCAGTCGCTTAATCAACTCAATCTCTTTGCTTTTGCCTCGGGTTTAACTCTTTACGGGTGAAAATATATTGAGGAACTCTTACTTGATCATATAAGATCACGCAAGGAACACCATATAAGTAATGTCTCCATATCTTGAAAGCAAACACAGCTGCTTTGCCAAGCTCTAAGTTGTGTGTAGGAAGTAATTCTCCTCATGCTTCTTGGTACATGCAGAGGCATATATAATCACCCTATCATTACGCATCAAAGAAAACCTGATCAGGCCTTCAAGGGAAGCATCCTTTTGTAAACCTAAGCCCATCTCTCTCCCATTGGGCAAGTAGAACTGGAGCTGAAGTCAATCTGCCATGACTCCTCGAAACTCTCTTTCGCGGCATCAGCCCGATCATACTTGACATCTTTCCTTGTCGGCAGTCGTAGGCGGTTATCTTAGAGAACCCCTCGACAAACTTCTGTAATGCCTTGCTAAACCAAGAAGGAAGCCGACCTCGACACATTCTTTGGCGGTTTCAATTTACCCGACTTCTATTTTAGGGATCCGCTCACCCTCATTTGAGATCACGCATGACGCTAGAATGTCACCTGTCGAGCTGGCGCGCGCTCCAGCAGCATCTGCTTTGCCGCTACTCTTGAGGTCTGCAACACAATCCTCGGGTGCTCACGAATGTTTCCTCAGGCTGCAGATACGCTGGGATATCATCGATAAAGACTATGAAAAACCTATCCAAATAAAATTTGAATAAGGTTCATCAAATACATAAGCCCATTCTTGGGGCGTGGTAGGCAAACGGCATCACGAAACTCGCCAATGGTAAGCGTGTCACGAATGCAATCTTAGGTACATCCTCCTGCACCCTCAAGCGTGATACGACCTCAAGTCTATCTTAGAGTACACTCGAGACCCGCGCCCAGGTTGATCGAATAACTCATCGATCTAGGAGTGGATACTAATTGCAGGATGGTAACTACGTTAGGTTGCTTGTAATCTATACACAATATGAGCTCCCCATCTTTCTTTTCCGCGAAGAAATGGAGCTCCCCATGGGGATATGCTCGGTCGAATGAATCCCTTACTTAACAATTCTTCTAACTGAGCCTTAAGCTCTCTAAACTCTGCAGGAGCCATCCTATAAGGAGGAATGGAAATAGGCGTTCGATCCACGGGATCAAATCGATAGTGAACTCCACCTCTCTATCTAGAGCCAATCCTACAATATCATGCAAGGAATACATCGGGAACTCTCTACCCAACTGGAATCTCATCACTAGAGTCCCCTCCTTCCTTTATCCACCACATAAGCTAGATAATAATGACCCTTATAGCGACATTCTCTGCTTGTTGCTAGGCGGAGATCATAATGGAAGATAACTCTCTGCGTATTCCTCTAAACTTTACCTCCAATTTCCCAAGCCTATGCAACTTTACTTCCTTTTTATAACAGTCTAATGTGGCCTTAGGCGAGAACTGACCAATCCATCTCTGAGAACCACATCAAATCCCTCATATCTAAAGCTCTGAATCATTTGGGACTCTGTCCCCCGATGCCGAACTCTCTTATCTCGACTACTCTATCGAGAATAACGGATCTCAGCGGAAGAACTCTCATACAACCCTCTAATGGCTGGAGTCTCTATCTTGAAGCGATCAGAAGGCACGGATGCAAATGAATCACGTGGCTCCTGGGTCGGCTCAATGTATATGCATCATGATGGATAGAAATAATACCGATAACCATCTGATTGCATCATCCTGTGAGTCCTGACATAAACCACAGCTTTGTCTGGTCTGCAATGCACGCATCCTGGGGCCTTGCCTGCTGCCCTACCACGGTCGCTCTACTTGCGGTACGCCTTGCCCCTCTGGCAGGAAACCTCTCACGAAGACCTTTGAGTGCTTATGCGTAGGGGTAAGCTAAATTTGGCTAATGATGTCTCACCTTGCAAATCAAGCGAGGGGCACTCACTGTGGGAAATGGCCTTCTTGGCCACAATGGAAACACCATGTACTATATCTCCTACACTCCCCATGGTGTCGCCTCTGACACATATTGTAACACCCCAAATTATACCCTAACAGTTTTATAACATGTTTAGGGTATAATAAAAGTAACAGTATATTTATCAGGAGTCAAAATAAAGATAAAAACAAAAGTAGGAATATGTAAGTTAAATTAAAAATAATAAAAAAGAAGATTTGAGGCTATTGTAAAAATATCATAAATTGAATTGCAAATATTAGAAAGTTGGAGGCAGTGAAATCAAAGAAGGATGGGATCAGAAAAATAAAGGATAGACAAAAGCATATCTATTTTTGGAGTGGAGAAAAGGAAACAAACACGGATAAGAGAGAAGAAGAAGAAGAAGAAGAAGATCACGGGTATGGATACATGTCATGGGTTGTAATAGATTTGAATATGGATACATGTCTTGGAGTTTGTAAGGATTTGTGTTGTTTACAGTGCAGAAGGTTAGATACATAGTTGGAACATCTTGTGTATAGTTTAGGTTTGAAACTCCCAATCTCATTTACTTGTTAGGATTAAGTTGAGAAGAGCTACAGGATCCTAGATATGTGTTTTAGGAAGGGTCACAGTTCTGAGTTGAGCAGAAAATTCCTATTTTTGATCATATCACGATGTAGGACCTTAGAACTGGTTTTTGAGTAAGAAATAAAGGGAATTTGGCAGTAAGTCCTTCTGATAAATTGTATCCACATCAATGAACTTGATGTTAGGCTTTTTAATCTCTCAATTTGGACCTCTGTAGACTAAGTTATAGTCTTTTTACTAAGGTCAGCCCAGCTAAATCCCGGTCGGGTCGGTTCACGCGGTCGGGTCAACTAATGGGACCTTAGGCAATTTTGAGTAAGAAATAAAGGGGTGGCAGTAAGTCCTTACGGTAAATTAGCCCATCAATGAACTTGATGTTAGGCGCAATTTCTCAATTCAGTCGTAGACGAGTTATGGCTTTTTCTTTACGAGCAGTCGAATGGGTGAGAGGTCGACCATGGGGTCGTCCAACGAGGTCGGCCGGACCTCATGCGGCGAAGTCGGCCACACTCAAGCGGCGAGGTCAGCACCTTATCATGCAACGAGAGGTCAGCCAACCTCATCACACAGTAGAGGTCAACAGACCTCAATCCTGTGAAGTCGGCTCGTCGATTCGGGTCAGTTCGTGCGGGTTATTCTGCATGGCCTCGGCTTGATCATCTCTCAGCCGTTTGACTGGAATTTGGGTGTTCTTAGATACATGAAAGCCCATTGAGTTAAGAATACATTTATATGCCTGAGGAGATATTAGATGTCAGACCAAGGTGTTAGATCGAGCTCTTCCAGGTCAGGTCAACTCGTCAGTTCAGGTCATCTCGTCTGGGTTGACTACGCATGACCTCCAACTTCGGAAGGTCATATCTCTTTCGTTTGAACTCCGATTTGGGTGTTCTTGGACTCTATGGAAAGGCCATTGAGTCAAGAATACATTCATATATGCCTGAGGAGGATATTAGATTTCAGACCAAGTGTTAGATCCGAGCTCGTCCAGGTCAGGTCAGCTCGTCGGTTCGGTCGGCTCGGCGTGCGGGTTCCATTCACGCATGACCTCGACCGGAAGGTCATAACTCCTTGGTCCGAACTCGGTTTTGGGTGTTATTTGACTCTATGGAAAGCCCATTGGAGTCAAGAATCCATTCATATTCCTGAGGAGAGAATATTAGGTGTCGCACCAGGTTTCAAGCCAGGCTTCGTCTGTAGAGAAATGACTCGTGGGTTCGGTCGACACATCGGGATTTGACTCGTATGACCTCCAACCCCGGAAGGTCACCAACTCCTTACGTCAGAACTCCGATTTGGGTGTTCTTGGACTCTATGGAAAGCCCATGATCAAGAATATATAGATGTCAATTAGGTGATCGTCGAGCTCGTCCAGTCGAGTCAAGCTCGCCGTCCGAGTTCGAGGTTTATTCTGTATGACCTCCAGGCTTCTGGAAGGTCATAACTCCTTAGATCCGAACTCTAGATTCGGTGTTCTTGGACTTTATGGAAAGCCCATTGAGTCAAAAATACAGCCATATATATTTTGATAAAAGTGGAACTCATATTAGTTCCAGAAAACATGAAAAACAGTAGGCCTGCGAACAACCATAGTTAGTCATATTATAGATTTATAAATGACTCATAGCATACATGGTAAGCATAGTTATTTATACTATAATGAGATATGAAGAAAAATTCAAATATATGAATAAATGATTGTATAAATATATCACATATAGTACCGAATAATAATAATTATTCGGGAATATGAGATATATCTTGTTATAAAACACATATTGATTTAATACCCTTAGAACACTGGTAGAGGATAGATGGGCATGCCCTGACGGGAAAAAGAGTGCGGCATACAAGAGTTACGATGCTCCGAGGCCCCAGTTTGGATCGATGAGATAGATCCTGTTTGGATCAGGTGGCCCGAAAGGGTCACCATAGCGCATCGGGCCCTTATGAACCCGCTGCGCCTTCGGGCCCTTATAGACCTTGTTTCACACGGTGGCGTCTGAGCGCCTTCGGGCCCACTTATAGATGGTCATTGTCTCGTACAATGATAACAGCGCCCGGACCCTTATAGACAAGCATTTCATACGATGAAATCTGGCGCCTTCGGGCCTTATAGTTTCACGTATCCACTTCTAAGGTTTATGCGGACATGAAACACAAAAGAAATTGACCATGAATATGTCTGAGTAAATACGAGAGAATATATGATATGATGATATGATATGAGAAGCATAGCCTTTGCCTATGCGATGATAGTATACGATTACAAGAACAAGTAAAGTATAGATGGCGTAGAAAGTATATGGAAGATATAGAAATGAAACTTGTTATATATATGAGAAATGATATGAATCTGTAAATGTTATATGTGTTATAAGCATTTGTATAGAATTGTGGTGACCCTTAATAGAGGTCATCCATGTGTATTAATTCCCACTAAGCGTAATGCATGAATTATTAATCAGTGTAGTCTGAAGAGAGGAAACCGGAAGGCGGGATCATGGCTGGGTCAAAGGCCACAAATCAATGGTGCTTGGAGGACCTTTAGGTCTATTTTGTATATGAAATTTTGTAAACAAATGTAAATATTGTAAATGTTGGGCATTTCCATATATGAAGCTTGTACATATATATTTTGCTTGTAATCACGTGCCACTTAATATAATACAAGTTAAATGTTCTTTGATATATGAATATGAACTAGCTTAAGTTTATACGTGAAGGAAAAAAAAAAAATGACCCTCCTTGACACCACATCTCAGGAGTTGGGGCGTCACACATATGACCCAGGATGGGAGGAATGCTGGGTGTCACTCACGGCTTGGCGGGGGCCTCAGATCCTGGCTACAAGTAGGCTCCCAGACACGCACCTCTGCCCGCAGCTACTCTTGCTGTTTGGACTAACCGACGGAGCTACATTGGGGAAGTGCACGGTGCACTCTTAACTCCGCTTTGCTACTGCGATACATAGCCATAGTACTTTGCTCAACTCCTCAGGCGCACCAGCTAAGTCCCTCATCTGATACGAGAAACCACGGACAAATGCACTTTGATCGGTCTTTGTAATCACACGAACCTTTTTCACTTCAAGACTTCATCAACCTGTATATATGGAACCAATCTAACTTGTTCTGAGAACCTCTTCTCATATTCTAATACTAACATGTTCTTTTGCTCTAATTTGAAAAACTCCTCAATCTTCAAATCCTTGTGACTTTGAGGAAAGAATATGTCAGTAAACTCTTGTTGAAACTAGTCCCATGACCATCAGAAAACTGGAAAACAAGACTCTCTTCTCATCCGTGCAGCCCATAACTCCGTAAACCTTGTTTACTTTGTCTAACCATAACCAGGCTGCCTCTGGATCGCCACTTCTGTCATATGGCTTGGAGCCCGACACGTGATGCTCTCTCGATAGACCTCCCGGGTGTAGGAACTTCTCTAGGTAGGCGGTGGAAGAGGCTCATCATTTGTGACAGTCGCTATGGCCACTATCCCGAAGGCAATACATGCCACTTGCTCTGATCAAACCATCCTGAACTAGAGGCTCCCTCTAGTGGCTCACGGATGGTCGGCGACTTCTTGTTGGAGGTGATTCATGGGCGGTAGTGGAACCTGGCCTACGTGCTCATCTCAGTCTTGTAGGACACTCGGAAACCTCTGGAATGACTATCCTAGGACGACCTCTACGTCCTCTACGACATGGTATATGTTGCAAAAGAATTCATTTATTTAATACTTTTTGAATCACCTCATATGTAATATTGCTTTGAGTTTGAAAATGCATGTGGTTGCCCGATCTTTGTAAAAAATAGTGTATCTGAAAACTACGATGCTTCATAACATAGGTTCTAGCCAAGATCATACGATACCACCTTGTGTTGGTATCGCGCTCCTAAGCCTTAGGTTATTGTATACCTATCACACGATACCAACTTGTCACACCCCACCCCTACTAGAGCGGTGTGTGCCGGCCGCTGAGAAACCCTGATCGTTACTTCCCGACTGACTAGAGAATCTTATGAAGCGAAGCCGTGTTGCTTGCTGAAAACCCGTATAAAATTTTTTTATTTTTTTTTTTAAACTTGTGATTTATAAAATTTCGTGATATAATTGCATCTATGGGACATATCCCAAAACTTTTGTATATCGGAGTTTACACTTTCCAAAATATGAAACCCAGCCACAATCTTCCAAAGAGCCTTAGGCTCATCACATTTTCACAAAACTACACTATGTACATAAATATATCAAACTATACAATTTCAAAGTATTTCCTTACATAAGTTGGTTAATACAACACTAATACAAAAGTCAGGAGAATTCTAATCTGCTCCAGCGTCCGGAGTACCTATACCTGGAAAATAGTTTTTAAAACAGGAAAATAAAGAACTAAACGAGCTCAGTGAGTGTATACTTTATAAAATGTTTACTTTTTCGTGAAAACATCTCAAAACTGTAAAACTCTCTTTTACAGGATATTTTCCAGAAGCCTTGCTTGCTTACTTTAAAGTTTCTAAAACTTTCTATACTTGCTTGCTTTTCTTTGCTTTTCTTTAAAAGTTTATAAAACTTTTCTCAAATCTCTTGCTTGCTTGCTTTACCTTGCTTTGCTTTAAAAGTTTATAAAACTTTTCTCAAATCTTTTTCTTTAAAAGTTTATAAAACTTTATAAACACTGGGCTTACAGGCTCAGCAGCATACTTTAAAATAAAAGCGAGCTTAGGCTCGGCCGCATGCTTTAAAATAAAATGGGGCTTAGGCTCGACGTTTGCCCAAAACAAACACGGGGCTTTGAGCTCGTAGATGTACCGGTGGTTGATTTTCAAATCTGTATAAAACATGCTTATAAATCATCAACACTTCAGGCATCTTAACTGTGTACACAGTGGCTCAAGAGCCTAGGCATCGACCGTGCTAGTGGGTTTGGACACAGGTCCGCTCACCTGATGGAAAGAGCCTTGGCTCAATTCCCCTTTTTCCTGTAAATATGGTGGAATTGACCTAGGTCTCCATCACCATAATTTAGTTAACGCATAAACCCTATATACTATAGTACATGCCACGGTCTCCTTTAAATGCCATGATGCATGACCCAAGTTTGCCTACAGGCCCGAATCCCAAAATGCGTGAATGATATCACTTGTGCATGCGTGCGAATCTGCTCTACGGTAGCATCTTTGCTTAAACTAGGGATTTTAGTTAGGCCTGTTTTCGAAAATATTCTTTTTGTTTGCTCTTTGAAACATGGTTTAATAATTCAAAATCATTGTTTTCTTTGAATATGGTTTGATGATTTAAAACCATTGCTTGCTTACTAAACTCATTGCTTGCTTTTTAAAAGTATGGTTGAATAAATCAAAACCATTACTTGTTTGCTAAACTCATTGCTTGCTTGAAACATGGTTTAACAATTCAAAACCATTAAATACCAGCGTAAAACAGTTTATAATAATACACTAGCATTTGAAAATAGATTTGAACACTCACTTTTTGTTGCAAAACTTGAGCACGACTCACGGCTTTCCCGCATTTGCTTTTAGCCTACACACTCAAACGAATACAGTGAAAACGTGTCGCCTGCGTATAGCGTAAACCGCGTACTTCTGCACTTGATCCTTTTAGGGTCACACAACATTCATATAAAGCCAAATTAACAATTTACCCATAAACACTAAAAAGCCCTAACAAAAAAACCGGTCATTTGGTAAACCTTTTTCCAACAATACTCTACGGACTTTATTACCCAAAAATTATTCAAACAGTATTCAAAATTATGAAACTCTCTAGATAAAGTCCTTTATATCAATGACATCTCTTTAAATTTTCAATTTAAATTCCTTCTCTAAGGCCCTCGACCACTGCTCCTGATTACAACAATTTTCACTTGATCTTAAGTGGTTAGGCTCAAGATCACCTACTGTTATCCTTAGTTTAAGGGTCTTAACTCCCTTACATTGGAAATGGTTTCTTCACTCATTTGAAGCTATGGTTTCTAAGGTTTCTTCTCAATTGGAATCTTAATATGGATCACCAAAACTCAAGTTATTGTATTTTACATCCATATTACTCGATTTGGCATAACGGAGAATCTGCCACGTAAGCTTTCGCGGAAACCACAAATTTCTGGGCACTTTGGGGTTACAAGGAAAGAACGAAAAATTTTCCATGCACTTCCTTTAGATAACTTATTCACTAGAGTCTTATTTCTTACGTAATTTTTGAATGTCGATTTGGATGAGTGAAACTCATATGTGGCTCTTCTGTGATACCAACCGAGCACAATCAGTAAAATTTCACATAAGAAACTCCACCTTTCAGTCCGTATTTGGGAGCCTTAGAGCTACACAATTTGGTCTTGGTCCCTTCTATACATTTGTAACCCTATCTCTTATGTGGTTCTTTACCAATTGGAATCAATTCATTTAGATAAGTATAACTTAATCTATGGCAAGCAAGCGGGGTTTTACGAAAATTTGACAGAATTTCCTTTAAAGCAGCATTACTCTTTTTTTTACAGCATTATCAAAACGACATGGAATTTACCCAAAACAACTCACCACACTTGTATTGGTGGCTTAGAACTTCTTACAACAAACCCTAGGTGAAAATCAAAAACTCTTACTCAAGTCCCTGATTCATCTGACCCGTAAAATTTTTGATGGATTCATGTTTGTGTATACAATTAAGGTTCCCACAGCTTCAAGAATTCTAGGGTTAGGGTCAATCTTATCTCCTAGCAAAACCCTGAAATGAGCAACTTTAATCATCCATGAGCACTTGGAATTCACCTCAAAGCCAATTAAAAAAGTTCCATGCACAGGGTGCCTCTCCTTGCCTTCCCTCTTCTTCCTCATATTTCTCTTGCTTTTTCTGTCTTTGCTCCTACCTTCTCCATGTTTTGCCCTAGCAAAAAGGAGACCAAAATGAATTTAGGGTTTGTCTCTCCTCCTTTTATATTATCATTTATGCCTTAATTGCAATTTAGTCCTCCATCTCTTTAACATTTGCACTTCAACTTTGGTTATTTCTATTATGGTCTCTTCTCTTCTTTGATTATGGTTTTCATATCCCATTTGATCAATAACAATTTTACCCTTGTTCTATTACAACATTCCGGGTTCCATAAATTATCATTCACAATTTCTTCCAAAAATCTTCTGGTGGCCTTAGATCTTTGTGTGTGCCCTAGTTCTGTCTGGTCACATTTTCTCGGAGACGGCGTTACAAATCCCATGTCTCGAATCCTCATGAGGCTCCCTCACACAACAAAACATGCCATGCATGAAAAGCGTTTCCAAACAAAATATTTGTTTTAATTTTGGGCAACCCTTCGATTTAAATACGTTGGACAATCCTCCAAGGTGAATTTGTTGGGTAACTCTCCGAAACAATTCATGGGCCTCGGCGTGGGTGTTCTGGACAATTTTCTAACACAATTCTTCGGACAACTTTCCGATAAAATTATTATTTTTAATAATTTTACAAAAGAATTCATCGTTTAGACAACCCTCCGATTTTATTTGTCATGCACTCACACCTACCATTCTAGGGTGCCCCGGTGCATATGAAATGCATTATGCCATTTCCAAACAATTCATGTTAATATATATATATATATATATATATATATATATATATATATATATATATATATATATATATATATATATATATATATATATATATATATATATATATATATCAAAGCATGCATATATTAACAAGAAAAATTTAACCTGACAACATGTTATTCATAATTCCTTATGTACCCATGAAAATTAGCTCACATGGGAATTTAATAAACAATTTAAGCAATATTATGCAAACAACACACATGGACAATTTAGGTCAACCATCAACCGGGATTTGTTTTAACGAGTCCTAAGCATTAAAGTGGGCTGTCCATGGGTAACCCACTCACCAAACATCGGTTCCACTTTTTTGGAGGCAAGAAATCAATAACCATTTAGGCCTCATAGCACCCCGAAACCACAATTTGCATGTTATTCAAATATCAGCGATAACACACAAATATAACACACATATAAGGCACACAAGGACCATTTTAGTCGGGGTCGTGGGGACATCACGAAATGGGTCGAAATTTCCGACCATTCAATCGATTTTAGGGATGATCGAAGGCTACTCACGATCTCATACCATCGAACCATTTTTAAATGGCTCTTAAAAGCTAGAAAATAAACCAAGTAGGAGAAGACCCTACCTCCAGGAGTTGTCAAAACTCCACAAAACCGGTGCCAGCAGCGTGGCCCTTGCTTAATTAATGAGCAGCTTTGTCTCTTGACTCTTTGGGAATGAAGCGATCCAGGCTCTCAGGAATTACAGAGAGAAGGTAAAGTTTCTCTCTCTAAAAATCCCTCTCTTTTCTCTCTCTTGTTCACGGTTTGCTCTCCCTCTCTCCCAATGCGGTTGGTGGCATTTGGTCGAAGGAATTGTCTTTTTCTTTGCCACGTGTCAGCCTCTTCATTGGTCGTAGGATTCTATTATCTTTATCCATCGCTTTAGTTTCCGTCAAATTAGGAGATGCCACATGTCCACGTGGGCCCCATGACTCTCCTTGTTTGTTAAGTGCACTTTTGACATGTAGCGGCTGTGAGCGGCTCACCTTATGCCAAGTGTCCAGCACCCCTCTCGGTGCCTCAAAAAAGCGTGGGGGTGGAGCTTTCGGGGTCGACGGGGGCCAGTGTGGTAGCTAGATTTTGCGAGACGATTAAACAGTGAAGTCCAGTTTTGTCGGTCGAGATCTAGAAAAGTCCCAAAAATTTTGGCCAGAAATTACGATTTTACCTTTTTCGAAAATTTGGATTTTAGGACCTACCTGATAAAAGCTACTACAACTTAGTTTTTATCAAAAAGCATACATGTCATTAAATAAAATTTAAGGATAAATACAAAAAAAGAAATTATAAATATTTAAAATGAAGTTAATGAGATAAATTAAAATATATTCAATATTAAAACTGTAATTTATTTAATTCAAATGCATCGTGTAATTTTTCATACAAGATTTTTAAAATATTAAATTATCATATAAATTATATTAAAAAGTTACATCTAAAATTTGAAAATAAAATAGTTAAAAAACCAAAGTTTAATATATTAATCATGTATTATAATAATTATTATTATTATTTTTAAAACTCCTATGCTACAAAAGCAGAGATTTGACTCCATGTTAAAAGCCCAAAATATCGAATGTATGGATG
This sequence comes from Tetrastigma voinierianum, assembly GCA_016808115.1. Taxonomy (NCBI): domain Eukaryota; kingdom Viridiplantae; phylum Streptophyta; class Magnoliopsida; order Vitales; family Vitaceae; genus Tetrastigma; species Tetrastigma voinierianum. The sequence continues at coordinate 168,431 of JAEQBH010001020.1, forward strand.
AATGCCAAAAATCTCAATTACTAAGCTGATTACTTGACAAAAAGAAATTAAATAAGATTTCGGTACGACAGACAAAGCCGCATAGGCGCGGCCAAAAGCAGGTCAAAAGCCAATTTGACTGGAATTTTATTCAAGGCTTAAATTTCTGATTGACCGCCCAAAAATGGGGCTAAAGTGGGCTGACCCATCGAGCTCAACCCATATTACCAGCTCTACCCACGTCTCTTTGGCCGTTTATTCCTTTCCGTTAAACTCGTTTTAATTTAAGTGTTTTTATATTCGAATATAAGCAAAACAGAGGGGCTTAATAACTTGATTTGATAAAGAATTTTAAGTAAAAATATTTTTACAAAGGATATTTCACTAAAAATATTTATTTTCATTTTATATATAAATAAATAAAATGATTCAAGAAAAATTTAAATTGAATTTAACACAAAAGTTAATTTTATATACATTTTAATTTAAAAATAGAAATGAGATTTTTATTTTCAGTTGATTTTAGTAAAGTTGACTACAAAGTAAACTCAAGTTGACATTAATTAAAAATGTTTGATTAAAGGTATCAAAATAGAATAAAGATTTGGTAAATCAGCTTTAGCAATGTCCATGTTTTTTTCTTGAAAATTTACTCATTGTAGATAAAAATGTCATTTTCATTTTATGTATCTATATTTATCTTTGAAAATAAAGAGTTGTTTTATAAAATAATTAGAGTATTTTTGTCCCAACGAGGATAAAAATTGATGAAAAATTATATTTCCAAATTTTTGGTTTTACAATGTCTTTTAAAGCGACCTCTCTGCTCGAGATATGAGTGATTTAAGAAAAATTTCCATTCATAGATTTTCTTCTAATTAATAATTATTAAAAAAAAGAAACATTTGAATACTTCTAAGAATATCCAAATTTCTTACCAGTTACAACACAATAATATTAGAACATAATTAATTAAGCAATTTTCTATTTTTTGATGTCAAAGAATAAATGATCCTGCAGAATTGTATAATTCTCATAGCTCCATTTGTGTTGTTTGCGAAGAGAATGCGAAGAGATCAATGTCAAATTTACAATTTCTTATACCAGAGCAGTATTGTTAGAGTTACTTGTTTGCACATTAGCTTAATCAAGTCACTGTAGAACACTCTCAGTTCTTTTCCTTGGCAGGAACTCTATGATCTCTGCCAAATTGCTTGGATTTTCATAAGGAACGCTGTACATTTTACATGATTAAATTTCTAATGATGAAAACATTATCTCTCCCCTCCTTTCCTTTCTTTTAATATTTTCACAGCCATTGAAAGAGGTGGATTTCTTTTCAGATTTGGATCTCTATACCTTTTACTGTTGTAATTTTTATAAAAATTAATACTCTATGAATCCTAAATTTATCAAAATTCCTTGCAACAGAACTGGTGACATGTTTCTTTTATTTTGACCTTTTCTCTGTATTGCATGCAAAAAGTTATGAAGAAGATATATGGACAGAAATTGCAAAGCATTTGGATGAAAATCTCTGGTGATGCTGAGACAACAAATAAGTGGTTTCACCATTTGATAATGAATGACAGTATGGAGATTTGCTTGTCTGCTTGATCTCTCAGCTCCCAGAACCACGACCGCCTCAAATGGGATCAAGCTTTATGCTTCTGCTTTTGGTAAGAACAGAGTCTTAAATATTCTTTATATTTCAGTTATGTATGGTTCTGGAAGTGAAATAGTATCATCATCTGTTAAATGACTGCCTTGCAGATGGAAGTCACTCTTTCATGTTCCGACAGAAGGAGAAACATATAGGTAATCGTCCTCCCCTTTTTCTTCTTTTTCTTTTTTTTGTTTACTTTGGTTTCAAGGTGAACCAATTAGTTCTCATGGTTAGAGTAGCTGCTTCCCTGGTCTATGGAGACTGTCCTTATGAACAATTTTCAGTTATTAAATAACAACTCGCACTGCTCAAGGAGGAGGCTAATCCAAGACAGTTAAGGCGAGAAATTGTTTAGAAATCACAGATAATAAGTGTATACCATTGAAGTGTTGTAACTTTTGTACTGGCTAGTCTTGAAGAGTGGTGAATCATTGTGTGTATGCCACTGCTTGTGCTTTAGCAGAGTAGGGAAGGATCGATATCAAGAGTCTCAACAGATAGGATTAGATCATTATTGGGTTTAGGGTTCTGCCAACTTTAACTTGGCCCGAATTTTCTTCTATCTTTTTTTTTAAGAGATGGGCAATTTGTTAGATAGTTTCTCATTATCATCATTGTCCTCAAACATTATGAAATCACAGCATTCAAAATATGACTTAAAGTGTATCTCTTGATTCATAAATTTTCATGTGATATTTTTATTGTACTGAAATCAAATAGATTGGATGCAATTGGTGCCCCTTTTTCCTTGATTCACCATTGCTGCTAGCCGAGAAGCTGGATAGCCCTTTAATCCACAAGGAGAAGCTTTAGGGAAAACATTGAGTCCACACGGATTTACATGACCGAACAATATCAAAACAGGGATCTGAATTAGCTGGTACTTCCAGAGCGTCAAAGGATTGTCATTTGTGAAAACTCGACGGCCATCGTCGACTGGATGCATATATATCGATTGGATAACTTTTCGGATCTCTGACCGTGTTGATCATCCAGTTTGTGACCTCAACACATGCTGATATTAACAAAGAATCATTTATGGGTAAATTTAACCATTAAAAAGCCATTTATGTTAATGCTTGAATAAAAAAAATTGCTGGTTGAAGAGTGTGATTGTAACTGAACACATACTGGGGACAGTTCTAGCCAGTTAGCCTAATATAGATGAAAGGCCAGACTCTACAGAATATGGAACACTTCCGATTTCTACTCAAGTAGTTCAAGGGGCAGGCTGTTAATTTGCTAACAGCCATACTCTCTGCATGTCATCTGTCTGACAGGGTGAGAGCCATACTCTACATGTCATCTACAAAATGGGAATTATCTGAAAACTGGTAAAACACCCTATGAGTTATGAAAAGGTCATGAACCTAACCTTAAATATTTGAAAGTGTGGGGGTGTCTTGCCAAGGTTATGTTACCTCTGATCCTAAAAAGAGGAAAATAGGGTCAAAGACTTCTGATTGCATGTTTATTGGGTATGCTAGTAATAGTGCAGCTTATAGATTTCTAGTTTTGAAAAGTGATGTTCTAGAAAGCAACAATATTATTGAGAAAAAAAATGCAGATTTTGAACACATTTCCCACTTTTGAACAAATTTCTCATACACCCACAATTGTGGATGCTGAAAAAATCATATGATGAGCATGTGTGCCCACTAGTGGCGGATGATATGGAAGAGCTCATGATGAGTTAAGAAGGAGTAAGAGACAAAGAAAAGAGGTTTCCTTTGGAGATGATTTTTATACTTACTTAGTGAAAATGAACCGTCATCTTATTTTAAAAGCGATTTCTATTTCCCACGATGCATTACTTTGAAAGAATCCATTAAGAATTAGGCTTGACTCTATTTTAAAAGAATCCAAACATGGGAGTTAGTCGATTTGCGGCGGAGCAAAACCCATTGGTTTCCAAATGGATTTTCAAGAAAATACTTTCGAGATGGTTCCATTGAAAAGCCTGGCTGGGTTGGTAGCCAAGGGTTTTTCACAAAAACAAAATATTGACTATTTTGATACATTTGCTCCTATTACTAGGATCTCTTCCATTCGTATTTTAATTGCTTTGGCTTCAATTCATAAACTTTTTATCCATCAAATGGATGTTAAACGGCCTTTTTAAATGGGGACTTGGATGAAGAAATTTACATGTTCTGGCCCGAAGGGCATATTACACACGGGAGAAAAGAACATAAAGTTTGCAAATTAAACAAGTCTCTATATGGTTTAAAACAAGCACCTAAACAGTGGAATGAGAAATTTGATAATGCTTTGTTGAAAAACGGGTTTTTATCTGTTGAAGTGGATAAATGTGTATATATAAAGTGTACAGGAAAAGAATGTGTAATCATTGCATTGTATGTAGATGATATATTGATCTTTAGCACTAGCCTGAGTATGGTACATAGTACCAAGAGACTTCTAGCTTCACAGTTTGACATGAAAGATATGGGTGAAGATAAGGTCAATTTGGGTGTGAAAATCATAAGGATGGGTGATAGTATAATGCTATCACAAGAACATTATGTTGAGAAAATACTCGAGGTTCGAACATTCGGTACCAAACACAGTGAGTACCCCTTATGATACAAACATTTAATGAAAATGAGGTGATCATGGCAGATTGGGTGGTATGCACAGATTATTGGGAGTATGATGCATTTAATGAACTTTTTCTAGACCTGACACATAGCATATGCGGTGTGTATGGGTCTGACCGATCTCATAATCCCGATAATGATCATTTGGAGTGCATTAGCTGAGCTAATGAAATACTTAAGAATGCGTGAACTATGGTATCGTATATAGTGGATTTCTGTGGCTGTGTTGGAAGGATACGACGATGCTAGCCCAGATCTCTGATTCGGATGAGATAAAATCCACGGCGGTTATGTTTTTACTTTTTCAGGGAGGTAGTGTTGTAGCTTGGAAATCCTCATCTAAGAAGCAAACTCTCATTGCTTCTTTACCATGGAATCGAGGAGATTTATAATCTTGAATCTGCTTGGGTAAAGAAGTGGAGTGAGATAAAAAAACTGCTTATAAAAGAATTCCTTTAGGAATGCAGCCGACACCTTCGGTGTCTATGCATTGTGATTGCCAAGCAGCAATATCGATCGCAAAGAATAAAGCGTTTAATGGGAAAAACAGACATATTCGTCTAAGACATGAGATAGTGAAACAACTGTTGAAAAATGGAATCATTTCCATTGATTATGTAAAGTCAGAAGTGAATTTGGCCGATCCTCTAACTAAGCCTTTGGGAAGAAAATTAATTTTGGAAACATCGAGTGGGGAATAGGACTTAGCCAATAACAGGATGCTTGATGATGAAACCAAACCTTTATGAAATTTGGAGATCCGTGAAGAAGTTCATATGGGTAATAACAAGAACCCTTGTTAATCTGCTACTTTCCAACAAAATGGTCCCTTCCTATGGTGTGTGTGATTATGGTCTTTAGAATGCATAATTTGAGGAGATTTGATTAATATTCTTAATGATTTCATATCCCTTATGGGTGGTACATATAAATGCATTATGTATTTGATGAAATCACTTATATAAGTGTGGAGTGGGGCCACTCCTATGAAGTGGTATGACAAGATTTCTAGAGCACTTATGAATTAATCAGGCACGCGCATGGCCTAATCGCTCACAACGGCGTTGAACAGCAAGAATCGTGATGTGTGGAGTGGCGATGATAAGGTCTACAGTACTATTAAGAGTATACTGGTTCATAGAAGCTATAAGCTTCACCTACCTTAAGTTAAACCTTGTTCATCTATGTTTGGTTCATAGTTCATTGAACACCAAACTTAAGGCATTAACACCTTCTTCCATATTCCAAACAATATGTTTTAAATACAAAAGTTTTTCTTTCTTTTGAAAAATGTGGGGGATTGTTGTAAACAATGGGCTTTTCAATAAAAACAAAAACAAAAAGTTGTGTCCCACATGGAACAAAGACAAGTTTTTTTTTTGAGTTTATATATCAAAACCATTTATGGAGGAGAGCGCCATGGATTGAGAAAAGGGAGGCCTCGGCGCCTGAGGAATGGGCGAAAGGCTTGGAGTACATTGCAAATCGATTGGATTCTTAGTTCATAGTTCATTGAACACCAAACTTAAAGGCATTAACACCTTCTTCCATATTCCAAACAATATGTTTTAAATACAAGAAGTTTTTCTTTCTTTTTGAAAAATGTGGGGATTATTTGTAAACAATGGGCTTTTAAATGCTCTTAAAAAAAAAAGTTGTGTCCCACATGGAACAAAGACAAGTTTTTTTTTTTAGTTTATATATCAAAACCATTTATGGGCTTATACATGGATTGAGAAAAGGGGAGGCCTCTGATGAGCTTAAAAGTCATATATTTTCAGTCCATTTTTCTGATTGATTTTTATATAAAAGTGGATTAATATCTGGGAGTATGGAATAACTTCACCCGATACATTGTGCAGCGGAAATTGAAAAGCCGAAAATGCGGTAAAAAGAAGCGAGAATGTGGGTGAGCAATACTTGCGATATAATGGGCTAAAGGAGGTTCACGACAAAGAGAAGTGCAAAAGGATTAAAAAGAATTTGATGTCGTGAATCTTTATTAACAATCGAAATGCATCTTAGTTTGCAGTTACAAAGGTCGATCCTGGTGAAGCATAATTGAGACAAAGCGAGTACCAGGCGTGAAAGGAGATCAAGGTTAAACAACCCGAAATTGATGAAGAAGAAGAAATGATGTGCGCGGCTTATCCATTCGAGGGTATGACATAATTTAACTCAGTCTGATGGATATGATGTCGCGACACCAAGAAGAAGTCGCGACGGGAGCTAAAAAAATTGACTAAACATTTAGGTCGTTACATCGCTAAAAAGTTGAGTAGTCGCGACCTGACATAACTGAAAGCGAAGCGGTCGCGACATCAGTTTGCAAAGGAAACTAATGGTCGCAACGCCGGATGCACTAAAAGAAGGTACGTGACAAGATCAAGTGCCAGCGACATCAACTTCTGAAAGTCGCGACATCATTGAGTGGTGGCGAACAACATTGTAAGAAAAAGAGATTGCGACAACGCGAGGTTATCGCAGCATGATATAAAGACTTGAGGTCGCGACATCCACTACATAGAAGTCGTGATAGCATTTAGTTAATACCGGCGACATCAAATGCACTTTCGATTAAGATTGCGGCGTCCTTAAATTTATCCCTTTGACATCAAATACAAGAAAAGATGTCACGCGACAAGATCCAAGGCATCGTGACACGGCTCACTTAAGACATGTCGCGATCAAACAAAGACTCTGCGACATGGTAGCGATAGCAGTGCGCGACAGAATTGATGTTGCGGCGTCGACAACTCAAGCTGGGCCATTTTAAGCTGATCCCCAAGGGGAAGTGCATGAATTAGGGACCCACGACGGGGCTCTATAAATGCAGGCACTCTTAGAGATGAGCGCGGCTCGGCAGTGAAAAGAGAGATGGAGTTCTTTGAAGGCTCTGTATTTAATTTTCTTTTCTTTTCTTTTCTTAACCGTTTTTATTTTACGAATTAGTTTGTATTTCATTTAAATTTGGATTTGAGCGTTAATTTGTAAAGAATTGTAGTTGAATGCAGATTTATATTTCTTCAAATTGCTATCTGGTTGTTTGAATTCCAGACAAATTTTGGATTTGAACTACGAGTTTAGTTCTGATGGTTTTCTTGATGACAAGCCAATGTATGGGTATCCGATTGATTTAGAAACCAGCTCCCATTAAGGAAATGGCGCTATTATCGAAAGGAAATTATAACCCTGCGAATTTTATTCATTATTGTTGAACTTCAGTTTATAAATCGACTTGCTTCGGTTTCAGTATTTCCATAATTGATCCCAATGTCTCGGCCTCTATACCCATAGCAGGGTGTTCCAAGCTCACGATTTCCGGAGGCCCTCACGAGGTGACACGAAGGAAGGCATTCCTAGGTGATGGGCAATATGGTATGAGGCGATATTGATAGATCTAATGTGCTGCAGTGTAATTAACTCGATACATCCTCTTCCTCACTTGAAGCAGGAATGAGTTGAGTGAGTTATCAATTTAATACGAGAGTTAAGCTCAATTCGAATGCATTCAATTCAATCCCATGTTAACGATCTAATCAAAGGGAAAGAATGAATTTGTTCTAATTTTGAGGAAGAGGAACCAGATATAGGTGTAAACCCATGCGATGACCCATACAAAGGAGCTAAGGTTTACAGTCCATGTTATGGGTATGAAGTATTGAGAAAGAAAAATACGCAGAACAAGGCTACCCATATTAAAAGTAGTTATCTAGCCCACCGTATTCGAAGAAATATGGTGAAGGTAAGAGATGATGAGCGGTGTGGTTGGAGAGATCCGAATTTGCACTATCATATTCCTTGGACTAGTTTTAAAAATTTGTGATTCGAAAGTAAAAATTACACATTACAAGGCTGTAAGATTGATTCTTCACAATATAGCTTTATTTCAATGTTCTCTTTATGAATATTGTTCAATCTAAATTTGTCATTTCATTATTTCAGTAGTCATTCATTTGTTATTCATTCATGTTATTTTAGGTTTTCATTATTTCAAGGTTTTCCACAATTGATTCAAATTATGCATTATAGTCGAATAATTATAGAACTTGAGTAGTTGGGGTAGTTTAGATTTGAAAATTATGAATCTGTGGTGATATGACACCATTCTAATTTTTCTTTGCATTTATGCATTTTATGGATGAAACAGCAGTAAACAATTTACTCGATTAAAGCAATCTTCGAACTAATCAATAGCTAAGACATATCGATTAAACAAAGTTTATGGCGCCGTTGGGGATCGAACAATAGTGTTATAAATTTGTACATGTCTTTTGGTCAGTCAACGACTCGCGGCGCTAAGGAATGGGCGAAAGCCACAGTACATTACAAATCGGTGGATCCCCTGCATGGTGGAGCTTGGGACACATTTGGTTTGCTCTCAATTAATTTTAGTTTTGCTTTCGTAAATAATACAACGGGTTTATTTTGAATTCAAATTCTACCTATTAAATTTACCTTTAATTCATAACGTTTCGTTTTAATTATTACAATTAAGTTTGTATTTAATTCATAACGTTTCACTTTAATTGTTACAATTAAGTTTGCATTTAATTCATAACGTTTCGCATTAATCCTTACAATTAAGTTTGCATTTAATTCGTAACGTTTTTAAATTAAATCCTTTTAATGACCAACGACCATAATTTTGCCTATAAATTCAAATGGGTTCTAAGTTTGAGATACACTTTTTCAACCTCATTTCTTTTGCAACTTTGAATCTCATTGTTCTTCTCCTCCTTGTTGTTCCTGATCCAGACCTCTCGGTTCTGAAGGACTGTTGGATCCTGGGGAAATAAATTCCTAAGGACAGTGTTACACACACCTCAGTCCTCGATTACGATTCTTAGATTACTGCATCTCCGGTTATTGTTTACAGCTGCCCTCTACATCATTTTATCTGTTGCTGCTGGATTGATATTTATTTATCACATGTTTGGCATTTTATACATAAGTGATTGATCCACATTATTTTGCTTTGTCCCTAAAACAAGTCAGAAGCTAGAGGGCAACTAGGAATGCATCTAATCCTTTATTCCTTAGTTTTTATATGAGGCCAAATTTGTTGGCCTTCCCACAAGTAGGAAAATTTACAGAGCATATTTAGGTATTCTTGGTTAGACAGCCGCTTACTCCACTTAAAACTATTCATTACTGGCATTTAGCATCTCAAATTCTGTTTTAAAGCTCTGCTCAAAGTGGTAACTTGCTCTTTTATGCAGGAACCATGCAGACATTAGATGCCCTAGGCATATAGAGCTCTTCTAAGCGAGGGCTACAGGGACGGAAGCTGGGAGTACCAGATTATAGGATCTCATGACATAAAAAAGCATGCAGATGTTGCTTCTGCAGGCATTTTTGATTTCAAGCACCTGAATGATTCTTCAACATCTGGTAACTCTATATGCTCCATACCAACGTGTCATTTTTTCTTTTGCCTCCTAGTCTATACCTGTCTTTGGGGCAAACATGCAAATTTTTCTGGTCTGCTAACTGCCCACAAGAACCCAATAAAAAATTTGATTACGTTTGCAATAGGGCTTGGAGTGACTATTGTCAAATTTTGAGGTTTCTTTTCTCCTTGACTATGCAGTAATTCAATGGAAGATGGAGAATTTTTACTAATATTTTTCTACTATAGCATCAACTGCTAATAAAAAAAATTAGATATTTCTGGAATTAAGAACCTGATTGTTTCATCTAATTTCCAAAGTGACTTGGCAGGAATCTTTAATCTAAGTCATGGGTGAAACCCAACGATTGGCAACCGAAAGCTATGATAACCTTACATGCTGTTGCAATCAACACAAATTTACAAGAGAATGAAGGTAAAATCTTCCCTATTTTATACACCCTATTTCAATTTACTCTCCAGTTTAAAGTCTTGTACTCATCAATTAGTCATCTTAGGTAGTGATTCTACTTGAAGTGTTTTTAAGAAAATATTACAAGTGATTTCCAGATTCTTAAAAGTATTTCTTAGATTTTGCCAAAGTATTTCTACTTGAAGTGATTAATTATTGCCAAAGTGTTTTTAAGAAAATATCTAGTAGTTTCAGATTCTTACAAGTATTTCTACTTGAAGTGTTTGTAAGTATTTTACAAAAATACTTTTAGGCTAAAATTTTTCCTAGACTTTACCTACAAACATGCTCTTACTTGAATTGAATGAACTGTTTTACTATTCATCTGTCTCTATCAGTATAGACATATGAGTATTATGATTTCACATACAACTAATTTTACGTGTCTTCTTGCCCTTACACATGGGTGAGTCTTCCAAGTAAAAAAAATACCAAGCTATGAAAGCTGGGCCTGATGGAAGTTGTTTCTCTAAGAATCTCACAGCTCCTGTAATTCTTTTTAAATCATATAGAAATCAAAGCAGTTTAGTTTTCTTCAAGGCAACTAACAAGCCTTTTGACATTTTAGTAAACAAATATACCTCACAAATAAATCAGTTCTGTATGCATTTATATATCGGTTAAGAAACTGTGATGTAGTCAGCTTTATAAATAAAATACGAAAATTCAGTTGATTGATTCTTCCCTTTCCATACCTTACCTTAATGTATATTACCATGGCACATCTTTCTGGCCAGAATTTCTGTTTAGAAAAACCGTTTTTAAAGGAAATCAACTTGATCCAAACCCTTTTAAGGCAAAAATTGAGATTCTAATTCCAGAAAGGATTTCCAGCTAACCGAATCTTTCACGGTACTTATATATATCTTCACCCCCAAGTATTCACTACTCTTTATAAAATCATTTGCCGTTCTCTTACTTAGATTTCTATTGATTGCTTTCTTTACGGACTTTCTCACTCTGAGAAAAACCGGAATTAGAGCCCAATTATGTGGCCTTGGTTTGAAAACCCGAGGGTCCCATTGACAACCCGTCAACGCGCGGAATACCTATGGGTATCGCATATCTCGATACCACCATATTGCATCCCATTCACCGAGATCCATTCATGCATATATATTTTAGAAAAACATACAAATTTATCAAAACAGTTGGCTTTCTCACTACAAGAAAAACCGGAATTAGAGACGGAAATTATGTGACACCCCAAAACGCGAGGGTCCCGTTGACAACCCGTCAACGCGCGGAATACCTGTGGTTATCGCATATCTCGATACCACCATATTGTGTTTCATTCATTGGGATCCATTCATGCATATATATTTTAGAAAAATATACAAATTTATCAAAACAGTTCATAAGAGTTCAAGGTACAACTCTCTTATATACAAAATATTACAAGTAAAATCTAGTTTTTTTTTACAAAAAGATTTCTCAAAGCCACAATTCAGATTTCTTCACACCTGCGGTCTCGGATGAGGGTCAGCTACCTGTACATAACCTGCACCTCAATGGGGTCCCACGATGGGATGAGCAATGCCCAATAAGAATAACTCCTACAAGGGCTACTCCCTACCTAAGTGCACATGCAATGCCATGTTCACACAATAATACACACATCAACATTCCTATGAAGAATATGCCAATTCTAAATGGAATCCTATATGTCATGAAATGAGATGAGACTCATCATGCCCCATCTCTCGAGTCCTCACCAACTCCCTCACACTTGCTCATGCCAAGTGTGAAAAACCGTCATTCTCGAGGCCTCGCGCGCATAAGGAATGGGCCGAAAGCCCGAGTACATTGCAAATCGGTGGATTCATAGTTCATAGTTCATTGAACACCAAACTTAAGGCATTAACACCTTCTTCCATATTCCAAACAATATGTTTTAAATACAAAAGTTTTTCTTTCTTTTGAAAAATGTGGGGGATTGTTGTAAACAATGGGCTTTTTCAATAAAAACAAAAACAAAAAGTTGTGTCCCACATGGAACAAAGACAAGGTTTTATTTTTGAGTTTATAAATCAAAACCCATTTATGGGCTTATACATGGATTGAGAAAAGGGGAGGCCTCGCGCGCACAAGGAATGGGCCAAAATTCCGAGTCCAGTGCAAATCGGTGGATTCCCCCCCTGCACCTGAATAGACCTGGGACACATTCGGTTTTACTCTCAATTAATTTTAGTTTTGCTTGCCTAAATAAAACAACGGGTTTATTTTGAATTCAAATTCTACCTATTAAATTTACCTTTAATTCATAACGTTTCGTTTTAATTATTACAATTAAGTTTGTATTTAATTCGTAACGTTTCACTTTAATTCTTACAATTAAGTTTGCATTTAATTCATAACGTTTCGCATTAATCCTTACAATTAAGTTTGTATTTAATTCGTAACGTTTTTAAATTAAATCCTTTTAATGACCAACGACCATAATTTTGCCTATAAATTCAAATGGGTTCTAAGTTTGATATATACTTTTTCAACCTCATTTCTTTTGCAACTTTGAATCTCATTGTTCTTCTCCTCCTTGCCGTTCACGATCCGAGGACACTCTCGGTTCGGGGGTACATTGGATCTGAGGGAAATAAATTCTAAGGACAGTGTTACACACACCTCAGCCCTCGATTACGATTCTTAGATTACTGCATCTTCGGTTATTGTTTACAGCTGCCCTTTACATCATTTTATCTGTTGCTGTTGGATTGATATTTATTTATCACATGTTTGGCATTTTATACATAAGTGATTGATCCACATTATTTTGCTTTGGCCCTAAAACCAAGTCAGAAGCTAGAGGGCAACTAGGAATGCATCCTAGTCAGCTATTCCTTGGTTTACATGAGGCCAAATTTGTTGGCCTTCCCACAAGTAGGAAAATTTACAGAGCATGTTTAGGTATTCTTGGTTAGACAACCACATACTCCACTTAAAACTATTCATTACTGGTATTTAGCATCTCAAATTCTGTTTTAAAGCTCTGCTCAAAGTGGTAACTTGCTCTTTTATGCAGGAACCATGCAGACATTAGATGCTAGGCATATAGAGCTCTTCCTAAGCGAGGGCCACAGGGATGGAAGCTGTTACCAGATTATGAGATCTCATGACATAAAAAAGCAGCATGCGAATGTTGCTTCTGCAGGCATTTTTGATTTCAAACACCTGAATGATTCTTCAACATTTGGTAACTCTATATGCTCCATACCAACGTGTCATTTTTCTTTGCCTCCTAGTCTATACCTGTGTTTGGGGCAAACATGCAAGTTTTCTGGTCTGCTAACTGCCCACAGAGCAATAAGGGTGATTACTTTTGCAATAGGGCTTGGGTGACTATTGTCAAATTTTAGCGAGTTTCTTTTCTCATAGCTCTGCAGTAATTCAATAGAAGATGGAGAATTTTTACTAATATTTTTCTACTATAGCATCAACTGCTAATAAAAAAAATTAGATATTTCTGGAATTAAAGATATAGTTGTTCCATCTAATTTCCAAGTGACTTGGCAGAGATCTTTAATTTCATGTCATGGGTAGGGAAACCCAACGATTGGCAACCGAAAGCTATGATAACCTTACATGCTGTTGCAATCAACACAAATTTACAAGAGAATGAAGGTAAAAATCTTCCTATTTTATACACCCTATTTCAATTTACTCTCAGTTTAAAGTCTTGTACTCATCAATTAGTCATCTTAGGTAGTGATTCTACTTGAAGTGTTTTTAAGAAAATATTACATGTGATTTCCAGATTCTTAAAAGTATTTCTTAGATTTTGCCAAAGTATTTCTACTTGAAGTGATTAATTATTGCCAAAGTGTTTTTAAGAAAATATTACAAGTGATTTCCAGATTCTTACAAGTATTTCTACTTGAAGTGTTTGTAAGAGTATTTTTACAAAAATACTTTTTAGGCTAAAACTTTTTCCTAGACTTACCTACAAACATGCTCTTACTTGAATTGAATGAACTGTTTACTATTCATCTGTCTCTATCAGTATAGACATATAGGCTGTTAAGATTTCACATACAACTAATTTTACGTGTCTTCTTGCCTTACACATGGAGCAGGTCTTCACGTAAAATACCAAGCTATGAAAGCTGGGCCTGATGGAGAAGTTGTTTCTCTAAGAATCTCACAGCAGCTCCTGTAATTCTTTTTAAATCATATAGAAATCAAGCAGTTTAGTTTTTTCTTGAGAAGCAACTAAGCCTTTTGACATTTAATGAAACAAATATACCTCATAAATAAATCAGTTCTGTATGCGTTCATATATCAGTTAAAAACTGTGATGTAGTCAGCTTTATAAATAAAATACGAAAATTCAGTTGATTGATTCTTCCCTTTCCATACCTTACCTTAATGTATATTACCATGGCACATCTTTCTGGCAAGAATTTATGTTTAGAAAAACCGTTTTTAAAGGAAATCAACTTGATTTTAAGGCAAAAATTGAGATTTTAATTCGAGAAAGGATTTCCAGCTAACTGAATCTTTCACGGTACTTATATATATCTTCACCCCCAAGTATTCACTACTCTTTATAAAATCATTCGCCGTTCTCTTAGAGTTCTATTGATTGCTTTTTCTTTTTGGCTTTCTCACTACAAGAAAAACCAGAATTAGAGACGAAAATTATGTGACGCCCGGCCCCAAAACCCGAGGGTCCCATTGACAACCCGTGAACGCGCGGAATACCTGTGGGTATCGCATATCTCGATGCCACCATATTGCATCCCATTCACCGGGATCCATTCATGCATATATATTTTAGAAAAATATACAAATTTATCAAAACAGTTGGCTTTCTCACTATAAAGAAAAGCGAATTAGAGGCCCGAGTATGTGGCCTTGGCGTGGTCCCGTTGACAACCGTCAGCGGGCGGAATACCTATGGGTATCGCATATCTCGATACCACCATGTGCGTCCGGAGTCTAGCGGGATCCATTCATGCATATATATTTTAGAAAAATATACAAATTTATCAAAACACTTCATAAGAGTTCAAGGTACAACTCTCTTATATACAAAATATTACAAGTAAAATCTAGTTTTTTTTTACAAAAAGATTTCTCAAAGCCACAATTCGGCTTTCTTCACCTCTGAGTCCGGATGAGGGCCGGTACTGTACATAGCACACTTTTTGAAAGGGGGTCCCACGACGGGATAAGCAATCTTTAATAAGAATAAGCACCTGAGAGTACCACTGCACTGAAATTAGCATGCGATACCATGTTCACACAATAATACACACATCAACATTCCTATGAAGAATATGCCAATTCTAAATGGAATCCTATATGTCATGAAATGAGATGAGACTCATCATGCCCCATCTCTCGAGTCCTCACCAACTTCCTCACACTTGCTCATGCCAAATGTAAAAAACCGTCATTCTAGATGATATCCAATGATCATTTTCAAAACCAATTTCATTTGTTTATAAACCAAAAGCTTTTTGGATGATACATCACAATGATAATTTTATATTCACAATCCATGCGCTTTTTGTGGGTAGCGGATTTTTGGTGTCTCACCGTGGGCTCCGCAAACCTAGACAATTTTACGGTATTTCACCGCTGGTGTGACACCCTAAATCCGGGGGTCCCGTTGACAACTCGTCGACAGGAATTCTGTGGTTGGGTGACGATACCACCTTTGTTGTGTCCCATTTGCTCCGAGATCCATATTTTCACACCCATTTATCGGGATCCGTATTTTCACAAAAATCGGGTAGAGTCTCCTTTGTTCGAGGAGCTACACTTGACCTCCTATTTGTATAACAATATAATCATAACCCATCCAGAGTCTCAACAAAACTAGTATTGACCCCACAGGGTCCATATGTCCATATCCCCAATATATACATCCCTTTATCGGGACTCATTCATTCACATTTAAATCTAAAATATAAAAATAAGACACTTAATTACAGTCCGTAAGAGTCCGATCATGACCCTCTTACCATAATTACATACCCGACTATTTAGACAATAGTCCCCAAAGAATTTAGTTATAATTCTTTTATACAAAATATTTCTTACAAAAATGTTACTCAAAGGTAATATCAATGCCACACATCGACCTTCTTCATAATCACGGCCTCGTCGGAGCGCCGTCTCATTTAATACACCCTTGTACTGACGAAATTTACAATGAGGGTGAAATGTCAGTTAGAAAATTTTTTCCTACAAGGGCTACTCCCTACCTAAAATTCACATGCAATGGCAACCATGAAAGCGTCCAATCACATTCCATATAAATAATGCAATCCTATATGAAATATTATGTGTCAAGCATGAGATGAGACTCCTCATGCCCATAACCAAGATCTGGCGGCTTCGCTCCACACACGCAATGCCAAGTGTGAAAGCAGTCATTGGTGTTTCGCAATGACTCAACCGATGGAAAACCCTCAATGTTTATTCAATTTTACCGTCTCGTGTGTTTATTTGGGTTCAAATTCAGGGTCTCATGCGAGCCCTTTACCCACTTGACACTTTAGCGAACTTTCATCGGCCCCGAATCATGTCGACCGAGAATAAAATTTGGAACTTTAAAAGGGGGGCGCTCTGCCTCGTCTTGCCGCTTTAAACACACGAAATTTATTATTATTATTTTATGCATCCATGAGTCTCAATTTTGGGCCCGTTGTCGATTTCAGCTCACCACATTCACCCGAGAATGGTGAATAACGATACCATTGTTTGCCTTTTCTATATAGACTAAAACCCCTCGAATTAACATAATTACAAGAGCCTTACGCCTCTTGCATACATGTTACTTTGGATAATTTTATGATAAAGTAGTTTTCTCTTAATTGCTCATGATTTAAAAATAAGGTCAAGTCTATGACCTTTGCAGGAGTGCAGGTCATACAGTAGTAAATGCGAGATGTAAGTCAGGTATCATTACCCACCGAGAGATTGATAGCGAATCACGGATCAACTACCCGACTACTAAAATTTCATACTATTTGGACTCAGAAGCTCATAATGAAGGTTTTATCTAAACAGCACAAATTAAAAATCCCTATACTATTGAATATATTCAAATTAAGCTAAAACAAAAGTAAATGAATAAAAAATAAATTGTCTATAAAGAATGGATTGAATCAGTTTCACGTGAGAAGCGAAAACCATCGATGAAATTCAATGGAGCGGTCGATTCGGCCCAAATCCATTGCTCACATTTTTATGTATGGATCTGATTTTGTCCAAGATTTCCCAATTATTGGGTGGATTTCTCCATATTCGCGATTAGATATCCTTGCTTCTCTGAAGACGAATCTAACCACGGCTTCTGTATTCAAAATTTTCTTGCAAGATGCGGGTGTTTTCTTTCTTAATACTTCACACATTTCTTTGTTGGCAATGAGAACTTTTGCTTTACCTTCTAAGGATTACCATAAAATTTCTACTACTCAATTGGTGGCTTAACCTTGAGATCTATGGGTTCATCCTTTCCTTGATTAGATCTAAGCTAACGAGTTGGAATTTTGTAGATTAAGGTGAACTCTCTACGATTATTTATATTGTTAAATACACCCCTCGACTTCAATTATGGCGAATAAGGGGATTTATCAAAATGAACTCTCAGAGCTCAACAATTCGTCAATGGTAGTGAACATACCCGAGAAAGAATGCTCTCGACTCCCGGGGAATCTGATCTACATGTCGCAGAGGGCATCCTGGATATCAAAGTAAGATACATTCCCTCTACTGGTACTAGGTACTACTATTGGGAACTTATCCATTAAAAACGATACCGATTAAGTAAAAACCGAACCTAAATTAATTCTCCTTAAATTGTGTAGGAAAGACTGTAACTAAATGTAAATCAAATCAGCGAGCTGCGTTAAATTCTTGCATTGTGAATTAAGAAGTAGACCTGCGTCGAGCCATGACCACTATATTCTGCGATAAAGCGAGAAGAAATGAATTCGAATTTGTCTAGATTTCATAAATTTTCAGGCAATAATACTTAAGAAAATAACGAGATCTAAAAATCCGCTCTACTCGTTACACTGCAGTTCACTTGATTCAAAACCGAAAAAATCAAGCGAAAAATAAAAAAATAAAATTCTACTCTAAAATATACAGTTCCTGCTTCTTTTCCCTTTCTTTGAGTAGTGAAAGACGGAAGCTGCTTTACTATTCTAAAGCTATCTATTTATACTGTAAAAAGAATCTGGGCCGAATCGAAATGCTCGGTGGAAATCGAAAAAGCCCGGCTCGCATGTCGCAATAATGGCGACCTCAAGTTGATCGCGACATGGACGACTGTCTTGATTGCTCATGATCGGTCGCGACCTCGCTAATTTGCAGCAGTTTGTCTTTTACGGCTTTGGTCGAGTGGTCGCGACATCGTGTGGTGGCGACTTCATTTGCTCAATGTTCCTTTGAGTGATGTAGCGACCTCGGTTACATGTCGCGACATCGGTATCTTCCACTTTCTCGGCCGAGTTGCGGCGTCGATTTAGTTTGCGACCACTTTGCTGTTTAATATGATGACTTCATGTTGTGACTCTGACGATTCCTTTGAGTCGCCAGTGAGTTGGTGAATCTTCTTGTCTTCATATCTTTCAATTTTATGTTGTGACATTATGATGATGTCGCGACCTCTTTTGCTTCCCATTCATTTTCTTGATTTGTAACCTCGGTTCTAAGATTTGCAACTAATTTCCTTCTTCCCACTTATTTTCCAGGTCGCGACCTCGGTTGCATGTGGGACATCAATTTCAGCACCCTTTCGGCTTTTCTTGGTCGCGACCTAAATTAGTGAATCGCGACATCATTCTGATCCTTGACTTGTAAGGTAGCAAGTTCGAGTTTCTTACAAGTGCTTCTATTGGGCAGAGGCTACGGAGGTTGCGACCTCCTTTCCAAATTCTATCTTTGGTTGCACTTTAAATCTTCTGTTTTATGTCGCGATATAGTAGTGATGTGTACTTGTGAATGGAGACTTGTATTTAAAACTAATTGCAACCTCTTTCTTTTGCAAAGACCCTCTCTTGGCTTCATAGGCCGATTCTTGTGCGACCTCGGAGTGGTGTGCGTGACATCCATTCATATCCTTTTGGTGTCACGACATCAAAGTGATGTCGCAACATGAATTCGATCATTTGATTATTTTTAGTCACCGACCACGACAACAGCCGTAACCTGCTTTTGAGTCACGAGCTTCACTTGTTTGATTTGATTTCTTCTTCAAAGCAAAATTTGTTTTGATGTAGTGACTTTGGAATATTTGACAGCGAGCATTCTGTCGCGACTTAAATTTCGGTGGCGACCTCAAATTCTCTTCTGTTTGTTTCTTGATTTTGCTAAAATTTGAGTTCTGGCGTATTTTCATGCAAAAAATGGGGAAATTTGATCAATTATCCACTTTTCTTGAGCAAATCAACATTTATCTCATAATAAACTCAGAAAAATGGATTAAAAATCTAATGAGTTTTTAGACTCATCAAATTCCCCTAAACTTAAAATTTTGCTTGTCCACAAGCAAAGAAAAGAAAAGAATTGTTGTCCTCGAACAAATAAGCTTAGAAAATTTTAAGGACATTTTCTGATTCATACCTGATCTTTCTCATTCCACCCTTACGATTTGGAATTAAAATTACCAATCATCATTTAAATTTCAGTTTTGATTCAAGAGCGGACATGAGTATGCATATCACAAAATTCTTGATAAACTAATGTATTTTAAGCAGTTTATTCAACAAGTCTTGTTACGTGTGTGTGTGCGGTCTTCAATCCTTTTCATCTTCATGTTGAGATTTGGATTGTCTTAAGGAGTTTTCTTAGATTGTTTGTCAAGAGTCCCATAAACATTTTCCTTATTGATCTCCACTAATGTGAGGTAAATCCAACCTTGAAATCAATGAGGTCTTTCAAGCTTGTAATGTTGCGCTTAGGTAATTGGGTAGATATTGGAAAAATTTAAGTTGTAAATCACCCGGAGTTTCCTATTTCTCTATACTTGTTGCCTTGACTTACCCCTTTTTCTTCTTTGTTCTTCTTTGATTCTCTTGATCTTGCTTTGATTCATACTTCATATTTGAATTCTTTTTGAAATTTCAATTTCCATATGTACTTTATTCAAGCCAGTTCCTTTGTTTCTTGAACTCTCTTTGCTTTTGTTTTTCTAGCATTGGGAATAGTGCAATGTTTTGTCTTCTTAGGCTTTCTATTACTCTTAGAGAACTTTGGGCTAGCAACTCCCATACCGGTTGGCATTAGGGTACTAGGTGTTAAAACACCCCTACGAGCTTATTGTTCCAAGGGAAATAGGCCACAAGACAAAACTTATTCCCACTATTTCACTAGCCTTCTTCACTTCTTCACCTCTTCATTGTAAAAGTTTGAAAATATTTTTCCCCAATTTTGTTTCTTCAGCTATAGTAAACTTTTTCTGAACTAGAAAGCTGATAATATGGGCTCTTTCTTCTTGAGTTTATTGCAAGGAAGGAATTTAGGTTTTTGATTCTTGGTTTTGTTGAAGAAATAAGGCTTACTTGAAAACAATCGAGGCTAGAGAATATGCTTAAGCATATATTGAGAGTAGGCTTAGAAAGCTCAATCTGCAAGGATGACCTCTATCATTTCTTGTTGAATTTATTTTCCACCCTAGATTTCGCCTCAATCAATAATCAAACAAGTTCTAGGATCATGGACTCTCATGATACGGGTATGAATTGAGCGAATTCAGTTTTCTGGAAAAATTGGTAAATTGACAAGTTATGAAGTGATAAATTTAGAACCAAGGTTGTGTATGAGAACAAAGTACGATGGTCATTTAACAAATATGACATGAATGAAAATCATTAAGTGTAGAGGTGGGCCGCATTACAAAATTACATAAGTGACAATTTGCAAAATTAAAGTTGAGGACTTAATTGTAATTAGAAGAGACTTGATATTATAATAATGGGAAAAACAAAACCAAAATTCATTTGGTCTCAAGCTAGGGCTCCACGATTGGTAGAAAGAAGAGAGCCAAGAGAAAGAGGAAGAGAAGGAAGAAGGAGGGAGGAGGAGAAGAAAGAGATCAGGAGTATGTATGTCTTAGGATCAAATTGTATTTTGGATTCCTAGGGCTTTGGTATGGAGATTAGATGCTCCTTTGGTTTAGGTTGTGGCGCAAGATCACACAAACCTTTGAATTGTTGAGGTTATGAGTAATACCCCTAATTGGTGAAAAATAACCATGGAATCATCACCTTTATGTGGTTTATAAAGAATTGGTGGACGCAGGTAGTGTTCTTCCAGATTTTCACCCCTAAGGTTTGTGTTTTGAGGTTCCCATAGCACCAATTTAAGTGTTGTGGAATTGTTTTTAGATGAATTCGAGTTAGTTTTGAAATTATTATGAATTATAGAAGTTGTATGAGTGGTCGGCATCAAAAGTGGGAAAATAAAAATCTGGGCAATTTTGGAAGGTGTACGGTACATGAGCAGTAGTGTGCCGGTACACCACCAACCAAAGTGTCTGGGGTACACTTTGGGAGATTATCTCGGTACACCACGTGCCTTTCGATTTGACCCGATTTTTCGTATTTTGGCCATAACTTGCTCGTTCTTATCCGATTTGCTTGAGTGATTCAAGTGGCTCGTAAATAGACTTCAAGGAGAACCAAACTTAAAGAATAGGCATCGCCAAATTCTGATCCTAAGTGGCCTAAAAATTCACTCAAAGTGAGGCCCGGTCTGAACTGATGCAGTTCCTGACTTTGACATAGAGTAGTCGGGGTTGTTTCGGACGTAACGAGATTTCGGTGCTCCGGGTGGGTGATTCAGTTGGGAATAGAACCCTTAGCACCTTAGCTTTAAAAGATTAGAATGACCTAGAGTCAAACATGAAGTTAAGACCCCAGAAAAATTAGCAATACAAACTGTTCCCAGTGTGGCCGTCATGAGCTAGTTGGCATGAAAATGCCATAACTTTAGTTCGGATAATACGATTGGAATATTCCAATTTATAGGTAAAGTAGAATCTTAGAGGAATAATAATGAGATTAAGTCAAAAAGGTGCAAATACCTGTATAGCCTCTCATAAGTTTCGGCTTTGCCTCGAGCGATATTAGTTTAGTAGATTATTTGCTTAATCTTAAGTGTGAATAAATTGTATTTGACTAGGTCGCAGTGAGAACTGATAACCTAACCTAGGATTGACATCGAGAAAGAAACGAAATCGATAATTGGTTTGTTCTATATCTGATCTTTATTCCAGTTTGTTCTATACTTGTTCTTTATTCTAGTTTGTTCACCACACGTTCTTTATTCTCATATTGCTCTCTATTTGCGAAATATGCATATATATATATCGATTCGAATGAATAGTATTTGAAATGTTTGACAAATATACGCATGTATCACGTGTATTTGAGCTATAAAGCGAATTCATTGCATAAAGTAAATTGATTTGAAACGTATTGAATTGGCCAACATGGCGAATTCTGGCCGAATTCGTCATGAAGGAATAGCAAATATTTGTCTAATCTGAAATCACATTGCTCTTGAATGACAAGCGGAGTGAGGATTCATAAATATAGATACATCGTGAATGTAAACTTCTATAGTCATATGTGAGCCAGGTAATATTGAATCACCGAAATCACATTGCTCTTGAATGACAAACGGAATGATTCAGCAGCCCCAAGTCATTGTGGTATCCTTCTATAGTCATATGTGAGACGGTAATATAGAATGTGAAATCACGATTGCTTTCTTGAATGACAAACGGACGAGTTCGGCTTAGTGAATGCAGCCGTGGATGTTGGATTCTATAACCGTATGTGGAATCACAAACCAAAAAGAGAAATGATGGAAATTGAAAAGTGTATTTGTATAAGTATCTTTACATTACACCGATATTGTATAAAGGCATTTATTTTGATAAATGCATGATTTATATGAGCGAATGGAATCTGAGCGTATAGAACCACTAAGCATGAAAATGCTTAGCGTATTTTATCAATGCGCAGGTGGAGTGATAGACATTAAAGCAAGCCCCAGAGTCGAGGGCTCGAGTCATGGAGAGAATTACGGGTATGTACTCAGTCATATCGTACTCCATTTCTTTCGAACATTGACATTTGTAAAAGCAGTTTGAACTCACGGATCATTATTTTGTAAAGGCATTTTGTTAAATGTAAACGTTATGAATCTTTTGTTAATTGTAAATGTTTGTAAGGCTTGCCAAAATGAATTGCCAGCGAGTACAAAATTTAAATGAATAAATAAGCCAAATGTTTTGATAAGATAATTGGAAATGTCAGGAGTAAGCCAGGACTCAGGCTTGGATCATCAATAGGGTCGGTCGAGAGTTCGGGTCAAAACACTTTGAAAACTAAAATTAAATAAAACGATAATTAAAGGGATTTGATTAATGACTTTAAATGGATTTAAACAAGCGTCCCCGGGGTTTCGGTTCGGACTTGCCAACCGGGTCGGGCCGAGACTCGAGTCGCCTAACCGCTTGCTGTTCAAGCGTGAACTTCAGGACCACAAGGCAGCCTATAAGTTCCTTGGATCAAATGAGAGCACGACATAATAGATTCAGGCTTGAAACATGCTAAAATGAGGCGCCCATGGCACATCTTTGACAACGGTTAGACTGTTGTCAACAAGTCAAACTTGATTGATAAAAATTAGAAACTTTGTTTAGAAAATTCCTCATATAGTAAGGAATCTAAAACAAACAATTTTTATGATTCAGGCCGGATGAATGAGGAACCAAGCGAGAAACACGACAAAGTGTTCTAAAACAGGGCTTCAACCAAGCCACCCCATTTTATTAAAATGAAGACCATAGGATTCACTAATTTATAAGCAATGCAGCCACCTAGATCCCTAGAACCAAACTGAAATTCAGTTACCTAAATCCCATGAACCTAGCTGCAAATTCAACTACATAAAGCCTCCACATACAACCACTGTTCCTAGAAAGTCATGTCATTCATAAAACGTCCCAACACAAACTTATGGGAATGAACCCAAGTAACCATTCGCAGATGCAATGCAAAGAGCTCAAACCAATCCCAGGGAGACAAAGAGAACTGACACTTGCAATCACACACCTACATTAAGCTAATAATCACGAACTTGCTCATCCAACTCAATACACAAGTCAAGCAGCTGTTTCGGAAAACTAAACCTAATGAACCGGCTGGTCCAGTTTCCTAACCGGTTCAACCAGTTGAGAGAAGTTCTACAATTTGTCAAGACCTTTCTCATAGAGTCAGGAATCTAAAAAAATAAACATAGTGCAATTCGACTGCGAGACAGGTATCAGGCCAAGCACAAAACAAAGCTCAGTACCTATCTTTGCTTTATTTCGGGCTTAAGATCCTAATGAGCAGAAGCTGGTCTGGTTTCCCAACCAGTTCAGCCGGTTGAGGAAAAAACCTCAAATTTGGTCAAAAAATTCATTAAAGAATAAGGAAAATAACAAAACAAACAGTGCATGATTCTCAGCTCGAATGAGTGAGAACCAACTAAAACAAACAATTGTGTTTTCTAAAACCGGGGTTGCCTAGCAGAAATTGTTCACTGGCTCCCACGTATGAGTGTGAAAACCAATCCAAATGGTTGAGGAAAATCCTCAAATTTGGTCATAAAATTTCTTAAAGAATAAGGAAACTAAAAAAACAAATGGTGCATGATTCTCAGCTCGGATGAGTAAGAACCAACTGAAACAATCCGTTGTGTTTTCTAAAACCGGGGCTGCCCAACAGAAACTATTGAACCGGTTCCCACGTATGAGCATGAAAACCATACCATTCAATTCAAAGGAATGACACCCATGGAAGTCCCCATAAACATCATCACATACAAACCTTGAAGGTCTCATGAGATAATCAAAATGAAATAATACACGAAGGCCAGTAGGCCTTCTACGAAAGCGAAAACTTAGCCCCGGACCATTTGCCTTACTTAACAAACTATGTAGGCCCGACCCGAGCAAAAGATATATTTTATTCAAGGATCAAAGCAAAGGGAAGAAGATGAAATAGAGGTGGATCCAGGGTCTAGTTCTTACCTGCTTCCACCGAAATACAAAAATCGAGATAAGCATCAAGAAAAAATCATAAAATGTGCATCAGAGCTTAGAAAAAGTGCCAAAGGTCCTTTACAATCTGATCTTTCTCTCCTTTTATACTGATTCCCACCTCAGCCTCTGAGCCCACCTCCGCCACTGAGCCCACATTTCCCTACTGAGCCCACCTAGTGTTTTCCACCTTTAAACTCCGGAACGAGCTCCATTAGCCTTGAAACCACACTCCCTAATAACTCCCCTCACCACTTCCCCATGCAAGTTAACTCTCTTAAGTTTCAGACGCTTCCACCGCAAATATCCCCATGGATTCATGGTGGGCTGCATGTAACTCAAGACAAAGCCAAAATGGACCCAAAATCACTTCCCCAAGACTGATATAGGAGCATATGGAATTTTAATCCATATGGGATTTGGGCTCTACAAATCGCAAAAACAGCGCTCCACACAAGGTGGCTCGATGAACGGTTGAGCTTGGATGCCAGCAGTCGAGCAGTTGAGGAAAATTATGAAATTTTGATAGAATGTTTCCTGAATAATAAGGAGACCAACAAAAAAAATGGTTCACAATTCCAAGTTCGGATGAGGGAGATATGATCAAAACAATGAGGAGTGCTCGCTAAAATCACCCAAGCAGTGTTATATATATGCGCCACAGCCAGACAGTCAAACCGGTGGTCAAACGGTTGAAAAAAATTATGAATTTTTAATAGAAACCTCCTTGGAGAATAAGGAATCCAACAAAATAAATGACGCATGATTCCGAGTTTGGACAAGGGAGATACAATCAAAATAAGCTCAAGTGCTCTGAATTTACATACTCCAATAAGCTCCGATTGAGCTAAAACCTCGAGGGGGCCCACTTACTTCTTATGGCACAATGCCAATAAAAAAAATGTCCACGATGACACTTTGAAGTGAACTACATACACACTCAATGGACCACATACAAGCCCACTTGAGGCTCGGAAATCAACTAAGGTTAAATGGGGCCCTAACAGTGCCATATGAGAACGATAGGTGAGTGTGACACCCATAGGATAAAATGTAAGCATTGAGGGACAAAATTGAGGGTCTAAAATATGCCCGTCTTCTTTGGAGTCAGATGAGCAGTGGATTGAGTCTTTGAGGTACAGAGTGATGCAAGAGTGAAATAGCTCTGA
The DNA here is from genome assembly GCA_016808115.1 of Tetrastigma voinierianum. NCBI lineage: Eukaryota > Viridiplantae > Streptophyta > Magnoliopsida > Vitales > Vitaceae > Tetrastigma > Tetrastigma voinierianum. The sequence goes on from JAEQBH010001020.1 coordinate 194,761, forward strand.
TGAAAACGAATGACCCGACAATTTGTCCCTTTAATATCGGTATGACGAGTCGCCCTAGACTTAAGGCTTAGAAACCCGGACGCGATGCACGGGAAGATGAGTGATCCAGGCACAATGCTAGAAAAGATATTGTAATCCAAGCGTGATGCTAGAGAAGATGAGGAATTCGGACATGATGTCGGAAAAGATAATGAAATCCGGGCAAAAGCCTTAGGAAGGAGTAGAATCAGACGAGTCTTGAAAAAGTAGGAATCAGGAGCGAGTGGGAGGAAAAGTCACAGTGAGTACGAGGGGAAGGGTTGGATCAGAGGCGGTATCGGAGAAAGGTAGAGTCAGGTGATGTAGGTAGAATCCAGGCGGTGCTCGGAAGGTAGAATCTGATGATGGGAAGGTGGAATCAGGCGGAGTGCAGAAGAGGGTCAGGGTAAGTCACAGGGAGGTTAGATCCGGGCGAGTATCGGAAAGGTGGAATCCGGGCGAGTACCGAAGGTGGGGTCGAGGCCAGTGTCGAAAGGTAGAGATCCGAGTTGGAGTACCCGATGTGAATCCAGGATTGAGTCTTAGAAAGAAGTAGAAATCCCGGCGAGTACAGAAAGGGTCAGGGTGAAAGGTACTAGGAAAGGTTGGATCAGGGCGAGTCAGAAAAGGTGAGATCTAAGCGAGTGCCGGAAAAGTAGAAATCCAAGCGAGTACCGGAGAATGGTAGAATTTGAGTGATCACCAGGAAGGTAGGATCGACCGAATCACTAGGAAATGTGGAGTCCCAGGGCCGGTGCCGGAAAGGTGGAATCAATGAATACAGGAAAAGTAGAAATCAGGGTCTTGAAGAAAGGTAGAATCCGGGAAAATACCGGAGAACCACCAAACTAAAAGGGGATAGGGGATGCCAAAACTAAGGCTCTATACGCCTAAACTGAATGGGGATGCCCTAAAATGAAACTTAGAGCAAAATGGGGAGACTCGGGATACGGCCATTTGGGAATCTTGACCTTGATAGAGCCAAAGGGTATGCCCCCGGTCATGACGTCGGAAAGTGTTGATAATATGACAAGTGAAATCACAAGCACCACTAACAAGATGGAAAGAATGAGGTATGCCCACATGGACAATCACGTGATGATGAAAGAAGAATTGTGCCCCGATCTAGGGTATCAATGTCATGTCAAAATCCCATGCGCGCATGGTCAAGTCGGAGGCGAGGAAAACATCACAATCATTCATTCAGAAAGAATGTCCATTTTATCCCTGACATCCAGCTATCCACAAAACTAATACTAGGGTATGCCTAGTGTGCACATCTGATATGCAGTTGCCTCGATGAAAAAAACTACGAAATAGATTTCTAAAGACTGGTATGAACAAGTGAATGTAGGGAGCATATGGGGTATCTTGGTGTGCACCCTACGGATGTGAATATCGTGAATGACCTGAGGCACAGCCCCTTAAAGCACTCTATTGTATGAAGAAACTGGTACCCTTAGGGCATACTCAAACTTTGATGCAGAAACATCTTTAAGCGAAATGGGCTACTGTGTACATGCATAAGAGCAGAAAATGACATGAAGAAAAGGATGGGGGTATACTAGTGTGAGCGTGTATCAAGCATCAAGATAAGGCGCTATCAACGGTCCTAATTCTTTGTATCATCTGTATCTGATCATGGACTTGAGGCAAGCAAACTGGATGGAAAAGCAATATGTGACCCTCGATACTCCCGAACGAGAGACACATCGGCGTCATTACTTTCAAATTAGTAAACGAGAACCTGTCCATATAAAATGCTTCGAAGCAAACACGATATCTCATGGTCTCAGGGTGGTCTTAAGACTCGGACCATAATGTAGGCTAGGGGTGAAAGGTGAATGACAAGATGGGAAACAAAGGCCCAAATACCTAATAAATACTGCCAAATCCCTGTACGCACAATATCAAATATCAAAGAATCATGTGAGCAAGGTATTTACGACCAACATACGAATGAACAATGTCAAGCGACAAGTGAAGTGCACCAAAGGACACGTTGCTTAGAAGCGAGAGCTGACGATCAATAAGAGGGTGAAGAGTAGAGGATAAGACAAATGATGAATGGATAAAGCGAGAATATGGAGAAATAAAGGCGGGGATCTGAGTGTAGCGATGTGTGGCTTGATGACCGACAAGCTCATCCCCGGGAACGCCAGAGTTGAAGCAAAGTCGGTATAAGATGGGGTGGTGATGCGGGTAATGATCCACGGACCTAGTGCGAAGCTGTGACCTCATTCCCAATGTGTTGCCGGATCCATGGAAAAATCATTGTAATGCTCTCACCCCAACTCTCAGAGATAATAAATCTCTCAAACCCAAATGACCTTTGATGATCCCAGTATATTTAACAGACGATACCAAACAAACACTTTTTTTTTTTTTTGGTGTGTCGAACAATAAGGGCCAAATGCCATACTAGCATAATCAAGCAAAAGAACCTCAAGCTGCTCCAATCCCAAATGGTCCCTCAACCTAAGAATCCCCGGATCAAAACCTATAGAGGCGGAGCGAAGGGTGTAATGAGCAGTGGTAATAAGGATGAGAGCACATCATCATCACCGCAAAGGAGATAAAAAGTGAAGCGAATAGAGATGATAGAAACTAGACTCAAAGGCGACGGTGTGAGAAGCAAAATAGAAGAAAGAAACAGGTAATGATGCGAGAAAGAGCGAGCGAAGAATGGCACAATGCCATGTGCTCACGAGATCAATTAATAAATAGCGCATAGGGGTAGGCCCCACAACCCAGTCGAGAAAAGTGTATCTGAGGCTAAATGAAAGAATAGATCATAATAAAGCGCATGAGGCTCGAAAGGGCTGCGTCGGATATATCAATGTATAGGTGTGCAATAGGAATATGGTACACTCAAAGTGATGGCACGCTACATCCTCTAACCATGATCTCATGTAAAACTTCTTGTTGATCACGTTGGTGGCTCACATGGCGATTTACATCCCGAAGTCGTCGACGGGATCTCCTTCTCGAGTCAAATATGGAATGTATCTGGCCCACTCAGTCAGTCTAAACTTACCTCTAAGGTTGTTGTCCAATCCCTCGGGACAACTAAGACTGGTGCCTTTTGAAACTTCTTGGGCTTGACCACTTTTTACGAAAGCAGGTCATCTTCCTCGATAGGCACAAAACATGATCTGGCGCCCTCGATCTCCTCTCATCAAAAGGATGTGATCAATAGTTGTGTCGGCCTCACGATATCACAACTGCTACAGTGTTTACTCTCAAGAGATCTATTTCAATCTCAGCGGTATATGCCTCCATACCATACACCAAATAAAACGGGGTAGCCCGGTGGGGTGCGAAAGTGTCAGATAACCATGATAAAGGAAGCTTCTTTGACCAATCCCTAGAAGTCTCAACTATCTTTCTTAAAATCCTCTTAATATTCTTATTTGTGGCCTCAACTACCCAATTAATCTATGGCCTATATGCAGATGATTGATGATGCTGAATGCCATACTCTTGGACTAGTGTATCCACCTCACCCTCACGAAATGCTCTCCTACATTTGAATCAACTCATGGGGACCCCATATCGGAGTAGATAATAATGTGCGATCGATGAATTTTGCCACTACAGCCATTGTCGATCCAGCATAGAAGTAAACTTCCACCCACTTGGTAAATGGTCGATGGCAACTAAAATGTTCATGCCACTAGAAGACTTGGCGAGGTCTTAGATATATGATACTTATACTAAAAATGACGAGGGATGAGTGCATGAAACTCAAGGTGGCTTACGATGTATCAAGTCTAATGCATTTGACATTCCGGACATCTCTGTACAAACTTGCAACAATCTGTCTCTATGGTCAACCAAAAGTGCTTGATCCTCATGATCTTACACATTTAATATGACCTCCCGTGTGGGCCACAGAAACTCACACGTAGTACCTCTCTCGACACCCGATCACGCAGAGCACGGTCTAGACATAATAACAACAGGCCATCTAAGACCTCCTATAGAGGGTGTCTCCGCAAATAACAAATCTAGTGGCCAATTGTCTCAATGCTCTCTTATCCTTGGCCATGGCCAACTCAGGGTAAGTGCCATATAACATATTCTTTGGATATCTTTGATGCCATAGCCTTATCCACGATCCTCGATATCTCACAATCAAGCAGCGGTATGCGGGTGCAGACCTGGTCTCAATCAATAGTAGTCGCATAGTCACTCTTACAAGGATTTCAATTACAGAAGCCAAGGTGGCTGCGTCGATAAGCGATTATTTGCTGCAGGCGGATGTAAACATCTCAACTCATCGTATGCGCGGCCCGGTGATGCAGGCAAGCATCTTTGAGGCTTGGCTTCTCATCTCGAGTCCTCGAATACCACGAGTCTGGCTGAATAGCAAGTTGGAATCGTGGATATCAAATTTGTCTAACCTCAAGATCAGAATGTAGTCTCTAGGCGGTAATGCAAGCCTCATACTGACTATATTATTCGTGTGTGTTGATCGAGAATGTCAACCGGGGCCCGATCACGGGAGCCTGATCACCTACGGTGATATCAATAGGATACCAATGCCAAACCCTAACTGATTGGCAACACCATCAAACTGTTTGCCATCCTACAATCTTTGGTCGAAATAAAATGCTCATCAGGGAAATCATCGTCAATCGATCTATCAACGGATATTGGCAAAGAAGCCAAATGATCTACAACAATGCTTCCCTTTACCGATTTCTATGTCACATACTGAATATCAAACTCTGTCAATAGAACCAACCATCTCATGAGCCTACCAGTTAGGACAGGCCTGTCAAACAAATATCTCAACGAATCCAAACGTGAGACCAAGAGTATGGAATACTCTATCATGATGTCATCTCTGGTAGCTAAACTAATGCTAAGCGAGGCGCTCAATCATGATGTATCCACACTCATATTCGACATCCTCTTACTGAATAATAAATAAAACACTTCTTCCCAATTATCGAAATTTGAGCTAACATGCATCCAAGCCATGTTTGAAGCCCGACAAATCTGAAGTAAAGAAAGAGGTGCCTTGGTGTGGGGAGCACTAAAAGCTGCAGAAGGGCATCATAATGCAGCTTATCTTGACAATCATCATTCAATTGTAATTTGATTCTTCCTTAGAAGACAGAAGATAGGCTCGGATATGTCTATTAATCTAATAATAAAACAACTGATGTATTACAATCTGCCTAGAAAGCCCTTAATCTCCTACGTCTGGAAGCGAAGCATATATCGGGTATGGCTCGGATCTTTTAAGATCGACCTCTATACTCCTTCGCTAACAATGTAATAGTAATTTTCCAGTCACCCCAGTGCGCTTCGATTCAATCTCGGCTAAGCTGCCGGATCTATCTCAAAGAATCTACCTTAATCTTCTTTAGTGATGCATACTGTCTCGGGACTTCACTATCATGTCATCCACATATACCTCAACATCTCTATGCATCATATCATGGAATAAAGTAGTAGCAGCTCTCTGATAAGTGGCTCATGCATTCTTCAACCCAAATGACATGACTCGATAGCAGTAAGTACCCCACTCAGTGATGAAAGAAGTCTTCTCCTTATCCTCTGGAGCCATCAAAATCTCATTATACCCGGAGAACCCATCCATGAAAGACAACATAGGGTGCCCTGCAGTTCTGGGTTCGTCAACTTCTTGTATCGATGTGTGGGAGGGGAAAATCATCCTTAAGGCTGGCCTTATTCAAATCTCGAAAGTCAACACAAACTCTAACCTTGTCATCCTTTTTGGGAATAGGGACGACATTAGCCAACCACTCAGGATGCTCGATCTTACGGCAAGAATCCAACAACGAGTTGCCACGAGATCTCCTCATAACGCAAGCTCCATCGGGGGTGTTGTCTCCTCGATTCTGCTTATCACGGCCTAGCATGTGAATGGGCAGGTGATCTTCGCGAGACTATGGTGGGAGTCGAGGCCTAGCATGTCCTCCTCGACCAATGCAAATACATCCAGTAGCACGAGTAGGTCGATCAATCCTACTCCTCACATCGGAATGGGAAAGAGGCCAATCCCAATCTCCACAGGCTGTCACCAGTGCCCCAATCCTATCGACTCTATGCTGCAGTAGATTGTAACTTTCCTATCCTACGTATCATAATCCTTTCACATTGACCACCTAGTGGGTCATCTGTGTCTCCCATCATCAACATCGCATACATGTGTTGTGGATTGTTGGTGCAATCGGAAATCTTGACCTGACAAATGGCAAGAAAATACTCATGTCATTTACCATTAGAAATGTCATCGAGGTGCCAAACCGGACAGATGTCGAAGAAAAGGTGGGTCCATGAAGTGGGACACTCCCTCGACAAAAGCAGTGTCATGAGTAACATCGGTGCTTATGAGTCCATCGCCATTATACTTAAGCAAAGAAATCCCAAACACATCAAGCGGATCGGGGCTGGGCAGGAAGGCAGCCCAGGATCACGTGATGTCGGTCATGTCCATCGACATCGATTACAGCGTCATAGAGTGTCAAATCGGTATGTCCCGATCAGCCAAGAAAACTCCAGTATGTTAAAAAGAATGGGTGGGTGTGTGTCAGGATATAGCCAGTGCCGATCATGTCCATCTCGTCCATGTAAGTATCAGGAAGAGTCACTCCGTCAGTATCATCCCCCAAATCCATAGGTAGAGCATAATCAGGGACCTTCTCAAGAAAGCACACGAAAAACACACTGGCTCGATCTGGTGATGGGGGTGCAACTATCACGGCCTCGAGTAGCTCGGTGGTCTTAGAACTCAAACACATCAGTCCTAGGGCTTACTGAATGCCCCGAATCTCAACCATCCCCGAAACGTGGTTAACTCCTTCTATGTAGGGTCCATGCTCTGATCCTCTAGTAAAATAGTCAACCAACTAAAAAGTGTATGGGCAAAAGGGGTAATCGAATGGGACCCCGAACAAGCGAGCTCTCACCTATCTTGGTGCAACCATGCCATGTGTCGTGCATTATCCTCATAAGGTGTGTAACCCAATCCATATGGTATGTCATGATCAATTATGCAGAAAGCAAGCTCACCGACCACTTCTTTGGCGGTGACCCCCAATCCCAAACAGGTCATATAAGACATACCTTTCATCATCACGAGTACCAAAGTGATGTGATCCAAAGAACATAGGTACCATGTCTCTGTCGTCATCCTCTAAGTAATGACACGGACCCTGCGTGAAAGAAAACTGGTGGTCTGAGTCGTCCCTCAGCCCAGTTGATTTGTAACACTGGCTCATAAAATGTAACAACATCTTTGTTAGACTAAATCGTGATAATGTGCCCCTCGTGTATGAACTTCACCTTCTGATGAAGTGAATATGGTATAGCACCCGCCTCATGAATCCAAGGGTGGCCCCAGCAGGTTAAGGATGGCGAATCCTCGAACACGGAAAAACCTGAGAATATCTTACCGGCCCTTATCATGACATGTGTAGTGAGAGTACCCATAATTGTCCTCTGAGTCCCATCATAGCTACGGCCGATCTGTGGATGGTCTAAATCGGAATGGTAGGCTCGAAGCAATGGCGATAACGATGGACAAGCGTTGAGGCGGGCCCAGGATTTGTCGGCGGGATAGGCGACACCTACGTTTAAACAACATTCGATGAACAAGGGCGAACGTAGTGCGATCCTCATGTATGGTAAATCATCGTCAGAAAACACTATGCATGTAGCCCAATCCGCCATAAGAAAGTGGATCAGTCCCCTTGAGGTGGTAGCAGTATCAACTCTAATATGATTGAGAGCTATGATCAATGCGTCTCTATGTGCTGGATGAGGCGGTAAGCTCCAAGTAAATGGCGCTGAGTTATCTTGCGGTAGCACAAAAATCTCATCATCCTCCTTTGGATCATCTCTAGCATTAGTACCCGTGAGGTCTATCAACGGTGAGAGTGAGCTACCCTCCACTCCTACGTAACAATATGAACATCTCATGTATTAGCCCACATTACTCCTCTGGAACATAATTAAGTGTGTCATGGCGAAACATCTTCATGGAAGTATCTTAGTGATACTATTGTCTATCGGGGAACATCATCTGGAATCAATCTAAATGGCCTAGAGACTTGTTGACCATGGGTGTATCAACCAAAGTCTAAGTCTACATACAAACAAATTTTTACGAGGAGCCTCCATCTCGTCCCGTCATGAATATCTGTCTCCCGAAGCTCAATTGAATCATATGCACGGGGTAGAGGCACAACGCTAGTGTCATGAGTGGGGAGTAGTGCGTAGTCCTCCCGAGGCTTCCCACGAATCGGCGGAGCCCTAAATCGAGTCAGGTCACAATGGCGTGTACCTCGATCTTTGCCTGACCTATACGTATCATGAACCGCTCTAATGATAGAGCTGTGAAGATCTGTCCTAAATCCGAGTGGGGTAGGCTATAGTGGTGGTCTAGGTGGTAGTGGAACAATCAAACCCCCTTCAACCAATCTTTGAAATGCTCGACTCAATGGCATCCCGAGTTGTGTAAGTGTACGGCAGAACCTCGGTGGAGGTAATGCTATCTTGTTGATAAGTGCTTGTACGGGATGGCCTACGAGGGGTTGCTATGTAGCGCTATCTTGGTGTGGTAGATGTAGATAAGTAGGCCTAGTTGGCCTGAAAGGAGGCGGTTGTTAATGCCGATCCGTTGTATCATCCCATTAAGGAGTGTTTAGCGCGAAATGGAGGTAACATAGGGACTGTGTCTGTCATGCCAATGGCACCAACATCCCGATGAATGCGGGTCGACCGACTTCTTCCTTTAGTGCGGGGAAGGGTTTTCCCCGCATCCTCGGATATACCCTCCTCGATGCCGTGGGGGCTGAACGATGATCAAGTTTGTTTGTGGAAGCCCGTGGATGCACAGCTCAAGCGGTGAAGGCTGCGCATAATCATCTTTGATCGATCGCGCTACGGGGTCCTCTATAATGCGTGCTATCTTCTCCCTCCAGCGGAGATGGATGAAGTGACCCGACTCTGTTTGGCCTCGCACGAGTTTCAAATATCTTTGGATAGTCCATTTCTGAAGTTTTAAAGAATCTTATCGATGGCTCTATCCCCGAATCAGCTCATGTCTTACACCTCAAGGTCGATGGGGAAAACCAGCGTTGGCGGCACCATCGACCAGGAGGGAAAAGCATGATTATCTTACTCATCCAGTCTATGCGGGTACATAACAGGCCCAAACAAGCGCCAGTGTTGAATCACGGGGCACCACAATCCCGTGCCTCTGATATGCATGTAGAACTCCGTGGCAAGTACATGATTGGAAGGTCATCATATCACGATCCCAATGAGCCTTCCCTTAGAAGCAGCAGAGACCTAATCCTCTTCTCAATCTTATCGATACGAGCTTGGGTGTCATGAAACATTCCGGTCTGAGGCGCAACAAAATGTGGTGCAAATTTAGTCGACCATGAAAACAGCTCATTCTTGAGGAGCTGATTGAGCAGTGAAGGTGAGTGGTGAGGTGGGTAGCATAATCTGCTATATCTGTTAGGTCCGTAATGATGTAATTGGTAGTGGGTGTGCAATAAGGTGTGGAGGTTGCTCCCAAAATCGACAGTGTGCGGGCTGATCCATCAAATCTCTATCACGATCTAATATAGCATCACGAAGTGTTGCTATGGTATCAGTAATCTCAACCAATTGGTCAACAGTAGCGTACTAATGGTCCATATCTCTATGATCTGTCTGCTCTTATTTGCGTGGATCGATCCTCTAACCGATGCCTCTAGTGGTCTGAAGCTCGAGAGCCTAAGTCGATCTCGATAAACAACCTATAAAGGAAAGGGGTAATTAGGTCCTGCCAGTATGTCGATCTTGAAATCAATGGGTGATATATGTGACTAAAATCCTCGAGAGAATGCACTAACATGTGATATCAAAGTTAAGCGATATATGGCTTCTAGCGGGAGGCGGGGATCGACATGGTAATACCTCGAGTACAGGTGGCTCTAAATGACAAAGAAGAACAGTCTAAAGCTAGATGATTGTACCCCCGAGGAGGAAAGCGTAACCTAAGATCCCTAGCAGGTAATAAAAGCTATTACACTCGCCACGCATGTATCCATGAAATCCATTTCCTTGGGGGGCTACAGGTCTTCATTATAACACCACAGAAATACCTCGTCGTTTTGTATGTTTAGGGTATTTGTAGGTATAATTGAATTTTCGTAATTTAAATTCAAAGCATTAATGAGAAACCAGGCAATAAGCAAAGGAGTAAATTGTACTTTGTCAAGCAGGACACAAAGTCATAATATAAGAAGATGATATGCTATTATAGAAATGGCATAAGTTGTGGTGCAAATAGAAGGGAGTTTGAGGACCAAAGTGTAATAAAAGGAAAATTTTATCAAATGGGATAAGACCAAGTTGGTCTCTCATTTGGGAAGGAGGGCTAGGGCATTACGTGTAGAGAGGAGAATAGAAGAAGAAGAGGAAGAAGAAGAAGGGGAAGAGAATTTCAAGTATGGATTTGTACGGATTACTATGGTTTTGTATGGACTTTTGGACTTTTGTATGGATTGTATGGATTACTATGGGTTTATATGGATTTGTATGGATATTAGTTTGTTCCATTTCTAGGGTTTAGTTAAGAATCCGTTAACCCTAGATTTATTGAAAGTTGGATTTAGTAAAACCTAGTTTGTACCAGAATGAGTATGGAATTCTCGCTTTGAGTATGGATTCAGTAGTTTATGATGTATGGATACATGTTTAGGTGTTAGGAAGTTAACATAACTTACAAATATTTTGAGTTTGGGTTTTGGAAAAGCCACTAATTGTCTCTATGTTTGGTTTTAGTTTAGGTTAGAACACACTTGGGAGATGTTTTTAAGAAGAGTATATGAGTTTTCTTTTGATTTTGGTCGGTTACGGAAAAGGTGATCTCATCAAATCAAACATTCGGGGTCTGCGCGCCAGATCTGATCACGACAAGTCCACGCTGGCGTGGATGCAACGGCTGGCCCGAGAGAGAGGGAAACTGGACAAGTCTCGAGTGTAGGCGTATGAGCTTCTGTTGTCACGACATATCAGTCTTGCAGCGACATGGCGATTAACTACGCCATGGCGTAACCTTGTTCATATGTGTTTTTTGTCATATGTTTTCTATTATGTTATTCGAGGACTTGTCTATTGGACTAATGAGGCCCCTATAAGTGTATGAAAAGGGTCTGTTATGTTTTGTAAGGTAAAAAAAATTAGATCGTACCTCGCACGCACCGGCCAAAAGCAATTCAGTGTTGGCAAACTTAATACTTACATGATAAGATGACAGTTCTGAACACACCTCAGTTGTAGAAATTTGCACCTAAAGCGGGATGTTAGTGACACGGCACCTCTATTACATGGCGGGCACATATAGTACTTGGGTACTCAGTTTAGTCTGGCACCAAATCTTAGATCGTTAGCCGGCACATTTAATTATACGATTCTCTCACGATTAGTGCGCTTGACACTCTCTGTCGGTGTTAGGCACTCTGCTTTGTTTTCTGACACCTCGTGTATCTGGGTACCTTCGAGTGTATTATTGTGTCCTACTCATTTCTTATTACTAGTTTATGTAGTCCAAGAAACAATTATATGATAAGAGTCGAATAGAATAAGAGTGAAGTAATGAACATTGAGTGCTTGAGATGTACCCTCAGTGCCTCTACCAGTATAAAGTTTTGTGTAGTACCTACGGGTACCTCCTATACATGTATAGGCCTATAACTCCTATGAGAGATGCTGAACAAGTATGGCTTTGCTATAAGTACTAGTATGTGCCAGTTTGTTATATGAATTCTGAAAAATTTATGATATACGCTTTATTGTATATACGTGCATTTATGTACTTCTTGTAAAGTGACCGTGTGTGTATGCGTATAGGATTATATGTTTCCATTAAGCGTTAAGCAACGCGGTTTTATCCGTGTGTCTGAGGAGGAGGACGTCAGAATCTTACGCATCTTCATTGGCAGGTTCTATCCACCAGTAGGTTTCTTTGCAGATTGTGTAAATGTAAATGTACATTTTATATATGTATATGTAAATGGGACTCGAAGACTATATGTATTGACACGTGTACCTACGGGGTGAGCAGTTTTATTTTAGTATCTTTGTATATGATATTTAGTTCAATTATAAAGACTTGGGTCCACCATTATGCGAAAAAGCAAGTAAAGAGTCCCGGTAACAAGGTTTGCACACCACTTCACCGCCTAGGTGGGAGTTAGTGCGCCGTCTAGGGTGTGCGGTATGTGTAGCAGTAAGAATTCGCGGGATGTGCATAAGGGCTTCCTTAATTATTTGAGTGTCATATTGATATTTTGAAAGTTGTTTTTAAGGATAAAATTATAAGTTTCAAATCATTGTGGCACTTTTGCAATTAAGGAAAGTGGAGGTGGAGTACAAGTACGGAATTTTAAAGGATAATAGCCAATAATAAGTGCAATAATGGATTCGAGAAAAGCCTAGAAAATTCTCTGATCTCGGGATAATGGCAGATTTGTGTAGTTAAATTCGTCTCACAAAAATCTAGTGACCCGAAAAGTTTCGTCTGAGATGCGAGGCAGTCGAAATATTTTACGAATTTCTGAGTGATAAATCGCCAGTGACTTTAGGGATGGGATTTTTACGAAAATCTCGGAAGTCAGAAAATGGCTTGAGTTAAAGTCCATTTAAAATAATTGAACTGAAAAGAAATAAAAATTTTTGGGATAGAAACATACCTGAATTAGGCAATATAAGTTATGTATCCAGTATTAATAATAATAATAATAATAATAATAATAATAATAATTGAAAATATAAAATCAAAGAGTCAAGGAGACCGGACGAGAAGAGTGGAGAGCGTGAAGGAAGGCGATTTTATTTTCTATTTTCAAACTACTCTTCGCTTCTTTCTCGGTTATGTAAATCGGAAGATTTTGTGTGAGAATTAAATGAAATTGGACTTCGTGATGAAAGACTCACAGCATTAGGCACCAAAGTCTTAGCGTTGATCAAACTTCAAGAGGTAGAAAATTTTTCATATTTGTGTTATTCGAACTAAAGGCTATATAATGGCTTGGAAATTTTCTTAGGGTCGTGAAACCCAGTAAATTCGATCTAAAATTTTAGATTGAGTTTGGAATTTTTGGAATATTTTCGAATGATCACAGGCTGAATTTTGGGGCTGTTTTCGGACCGGTTCGGGTGCGAGAAATTTGAAGGATTTTATTCGGATAGTCAGAACATAATTTTAGAAATGTTTTTCGGGTGTTTTAGACTTTATGGAAAGCCTTTGAATCTAGAATATGGCCATATGCTGTGAATGGCATTTGGGGCCTATTTTCTAAGGGTGGTGGCAACTTTTGAGTGAAATTTCTTCAGTTGTGTGACGAGTGTGGTCTAATACATGGATGTGGCATGGGGTAAAGCGGAGCGGAGAAATTGTGGAGTCGTGGTCAATTATTGTAAAAGGAAGGTGAAGGTGTTCTAAACTCTATTTTCAAATACTAGTGTATTGTTTATAAATCGTTTGCTTGGTATGTTATGGTTTAATTATGAAATATACTCAAGCGAAATAAATGGTTTTAGAATCTTAAACCATATTTCCAAGCAACTGATAGTTTAAAGTGTTAAATATATTTTAAGCGAAACAAAAATTATGTTTTGTAAAATGAGGCCTTATGCGCCCCAGCTAGATTATGGTAGTAGACCAAGGTCTTTCCATATAACTAGGAAAAAGTGATGTGGGCCAAGGCCCTTCCACCTAGGTGATGTGGACCCAGGTCCTTCCACCGGCACGGTTGAAGCCCAGGCTCCTATGTTTACTAGGATACAGCAAGCAAGAAATGCCTCCAGTGGTTCATCTTGATTTATAAGCATTTTACATATAGTTTTAAAATCAACCACTTGTAAGCAAGCAAGCATTTTATGAAAAGCTTTTAGAAACTTTAAAAATAGCGGTGAAAGCACAAGGCTTTGTATTTATCGAAAAGTTGTTATAACTTTTAAAAGCAAAGCAAACAGCGGTTATTGAAAAGTTTTAGAAACTTTTAAAGCAAGCGGTGAAACCGAGCTCCCGCATTTATGAAAGTTTTATAAACTTTTAAACTAAGCAACAAACGAGTTTGAAAAGTTTTAGAAAATTTTATATAACAATAATAGTGAGTTCGGAAAATGTCTTGTAAAATATAGTTTTACGATGTTGAGATATTTTCAAAAAAGCAAGCATTTTATAAAGCATACACTCGGCGAGCTTCGTTTGGCTCATTATTTTCCTATTTTAAAAGCTATTTTCAGGTGTGCCCATGACATGTGGAATGAGAGTGGACATTAAGTTCTCACAGCTTACATTATAAGTGTTGTATTAATAGCATGTAGGAAATACTTTGAATTTATGCAGTTGAGCATATGTATGTACATAGTTTTATTTTGCGTGTGTGACAGGAGCTCTTTGAAGAAGTGTTGTGGTTGCCATGTTTTCAAAGTGTAAATTGTATATCTGAGGTTTAGGATATATCTTATATCAAAAACTCAATTATCTTAAAATTTTATAAAATCACAAATTTAGAAAGAAAGAAAGAAATTTTATGCGGTTTTTCGTAGGCAACACGGCTTAAGCTGCAGTTCTCTAGTCGTTGATAGCAGTGGGGTTTTCTACGTGAAGTGGTAGGCTTGCCTTCTAGTAGAGTGAAGTGTATGAGTTGAATTATGGGCCAGTAATATGATAACTGAGGCAGGAGAAATGATGCCAACACGAGTTGGTATCGGAATGAGATCTTAGGAAACTGTGTTATTAAGCCCCCGTAGTTTGCTTATACCTTTATTTTTATATACTCTTGCGACCATGCATTTTCAAACTCAAAGTACATACATATGAGTTTCAAAGTATTAAACAATTGATTTTTTTGCAAATACAGCACTATGTGATGGAGGGACGCCGAGGGTCGATCAGGAGTCATTAAGGCTTTGAGCGTCCTGGGGTGTGAGAGATGAGCACGTAGTTAGTTCACTACCGCCTCCATGTGGATAGGCCTCTGCGGCGGGCTGGTGGACCATCTAGGCCACCGGAGCTCAAGTCTTGGGGTGTTTGTGGTAGGCGGGTGGCTGGGTGCTCGGATAATTTGGCCATAGCGACTGGACAGCGGTCGCGACTCACGTACCTAGAGGTTCTTGAAAACACAGGAGGTCGATAAAGAGGCATATCATGATTCAGGTTCGGCCCAGATTGGCGGGATCAGAGACCAAGTTCGGGGTGCAAGACTCAGGATTGGGACTCTTTACCACAGTTTTTTTTTAAAAGCCCAGGGCGGGTACGTGGAATTTTGGCCCACATCTTATAACATAATCAAAGAACTACCACCGAGGTGGTGTCCATCAAAATCTATACACATTTACGAGTCCATTTACAAATACAAAGCGTACTTTTACATTTACAAATCGGGCGCGGAACCTACATGCTAGTGAACCCTTACAAGTGTGTTGGCCCATTTGTATGCGGATGTTCTTGACGTCTTCTTACGTACCTACGGATTAAAAACCCGTGCTAAACTCGCTTAGTGGGAAGCATTTCTTGTACATATGCATTTAACGCATAAAACAATAGCAGGATAATCTCATTCATGCATTTATATTATGAGCTTATCTGATGCTTCTTCTTATAAATGAACATGCTTCATTGGATCTCAGTAGGATTACGGATCTTATTCTTATCTGAGACATGCTTACCGGCTTATGTTTATTAGGACTCGTAGGAGATTCAAGAACTATGCGTGAGACTTATGTTTATTCGGGACTCCGTAGGAGTCTGAACTTAGACAACCAGCTTTATGTTTATTCGGGACTCAGTGAGATTTGAGCATACTTATTCGGAGACTTATGCAGCAGGTTTTATGTTTGTTGGGGACTCAGTAGGGATTCACAGGAGACTTAGACAACCAACATGTTTATTCGGGACTCAGTGAGTTTACGAGAACTTGTCTTATCTGAGGACTTACACTAGGGTTGGGAGGTACGTAGGTATCACGGAGATTACGGGCGTGTGTCTTTGAGAGTGATGGACTTATTCTTATACAGTACTTGTAAGTACTACAAAACTTATGCGGTACCGTATCTTGCGTACTCACGAAGTATATTACAGTGACGGATCTTATCTGTTATTACAGGGCATATACATGTATTTGGATTTATACATGTATTACAGGCAACTTATACCTGCATTCTGGGATCATATAAATGCATTTGAGATCTTATACATGACTTCTGAGTATATCTTTGTCTTGGACATCCTTGGTCTTAAAGGAACTTATGCGTCTTACAGACTTATAAAGTGTCTGAGACTTATCTTTGAAAGTCTTATGGAGCATATATATGTCCTTCACGGATCTTATTCTTGTCTGAAGAGAGTACCGTAAGTACAATAGAAATCGGAACTTCGTCTATAATCTGTCACATGAGTCGAATCGGGCGTATGTGATACCTATCAGTATGGACATTAGTCCATAGCGGAGTCTGGTCATAACAAATACATATGCCCCATTTTACGGATCAGGGGAGTACTTATCAGGTACTCTTTCCGGACTTATACTTGTTTCTGGAAATCTGGTGTCTTTCGTAGGTACTCTTACGGACTTATACTTATTTTCTGAAGCGTTTTGCTTTGCCGTCACGAGAGTACCGTAGGTAATATAGAACTTATACTTATTTTAACGTCTGAGTACTAAGTGGGTACTATAGAACTTATCAAATACGGGTGCCCGTGGGTACCACGGGACCAATGGTTGGGGGTACGTGAGTCTTCTGAAGAATTTGTCGGATACGAGGAGTGTCGAGATCTGGTGCAGTGGGTGCTCTGGGACTTATTCGAATCTGAGACGGAACTTATTCGAGATACGGGAGTACGCGTACCGTTTTCTGAACTTATCGATCCAGTACCCGTAGGTACTTTCACAGTCATCAGACGGGAGTTAATCAAAGGCAGAGTACCACGCCGTTTTCTGAGCTAAATCGAGGAGGCAGAGCAGAACTTAATTAAATACGGGGGTACCCGTGGGCACTACGGAACATTTTGAATCTGGTACCCGTGAGTGCCTACGAGGCAATGGGGAATTTTGGTGGTGCTGAGGCTTACTCCAGGTGCGGGGGTACCGTTGGTGCCCTCTGAGCTTGTCGAATGCGGGGTACGTAGGTACTGAGGCAAAGTCTGTTGTTCGGATCTTTACTCTGTTGCTATTCGAGATTCATCATGTCTCTTGTCGACTACCTAGACTAATCTTAAGAAATAGTAGGATGCGTTACAATAGGTACCGAAGGTGCGATGCGATCCCGGGGTGTGGTGATGATGAGAATCACTGAGGTACTAGCGGGAGTCTTGTGGCACTAATCGGAGCTGAGGGGAGTGCCGTAGCGTGTCGGGAGTACCGAGGGTACTTCAATCGAGAATCTTGGGAGCACTAATCGGGAATCATGTTTGTTCTTGAAGGGTCTGGTAGTCATGAGTCTTATATCTTTCATATATTCTTGTTCACCAAAGATCATCTTTTCAAAAGTTGGATCGTTAATCGGATCTTTCAAGCCTCAGTTGCTGGCATTTTCTATTTTGCAGCTAGGTCGGTTTAACGATTTTACACTCCCGGACTGTTTGTTACTCTTTTTCCGGGTGCGCTTCATATTTTGACCTTGTGTCCTTATACTCCTTTAAGCTAAGGTCTTTGGGGTTACATTCCAATTGGAATCTTGATTCGAACACAGAAACTCAAGTTACGTTCGAAACAACCAGGACTACTCTATGTTCAAGCTGGAACCAGAGTTTGGCTTGCATGGCCCTACTTTGAGTGAATTTTAGGCCTCTTAGGATCATAATTTGGCGATGGCTATTCTTTAAGTTTAGTTACTCCTTGAAGTCTCTATTTGCAGTAGCCACTTGAATCACTCAATGGGATAAGAAATGAAGTTATGTGCAATCGGCTGGTTGGCTTGGGAAGCTTGAAGGGTTATGCGGTACAGACTCAAGTTGTACCGGTGCAGACTTGGCAAATGACCAGAACCTGAGTTTAGCTGCCAGTCTGAGTTCAAATTGTACCAAAATTTTCAAGTCCTTAATGCCCATAATGTGTGTTTCTGCACTTTTCCATACTTTTGATACTCAAATCAATTCTACACTTCAAACACACATCAAAACCATTTCCAATTCACCTTGGAATCTCTTTTCTATTCAAGATTCTGTGTTTCAATTCTTATCATTCTTTCAAAGACTTATGGTAGTGCTTTAAAAACCCATTCAATATGATTATAACTCTATACACAAATCAAACTCAAGGATTTATTAAGTTTATTCTAAACCCTAATTCAGTACTCTTAATTAACCATGAATTCATCCTCAAAGAGAGGATTTCATGAGCTTCTTGTGCCATATGGGGTTTTACCCACCTTACTTGCCATCATTTTTGGGTTAAAATGAAACCCTAGCAAAACCCCATGTTTGGGGACAAACTACAACCAACCAAGCATGGCAATTCATACATAATCTCTTAGAATCCATAGCCAAAGTTAGTTTCCATACCTTGTTGGCTTGATCTCCTATCTATCTTCTTCTTCTTCTTCTTCTTCTTCTTCACTCTTCTTATCACGGGTTTTACTCCTTTGGAGACCAATTTGGTCTTTAAATCATGGATTTGTTAAGGCCATGTTTAGCCCCAAAGACAAAAACCCATTTTTTGGCTTTTTAACTTTTTATTTTGCATTTAGGCCTGCTCCTTCTATTTATAAATAAACTTTCCTTTATTTCATTTTGGCCCGTAGTCTCATCAATTCGTATCTTTTGCCTTTTTGACAATTTACAATATTGCCCATAAGTCTTGTACAAATTAGGGTTATCTAAATTTTCTTGTTTAGCATTTAACTCCGCGAAACATTCAAATTGGAAACTTCTGAAAATACCCCGAAAACATGTCGAAAACATTGCAGATTTATATTCGGCGTGTTCTGACGAGAAGGTGGCGCGAGCCGTATGGCGATGGCGATCCGGGCGACTGGTGCGTTGAATGAGTAAACAAGGTTTCGCAGGAGTTATAGGCTGAGATGTTCAGAGAGTCTTGTTTTCTAGTTTTTTGATGGAAGACAAGAATTTGGGGATTTGTCGGGATGCGTGGATAGGAGGTATCTGATGGTATATCGGGGGACCCGATTTAAACAAGTTTACTAGCAGAATTCTTTCTCGAGTCTGAGATTGAAAATTAGGAAAGAGGAGCAGGGAGAAGAGAGAGAGAGTTCTATATATAATAACAGCTGTCTCGATATCAGATATGACTCTGAGATTAAATGATTGGTTCCATATATTCGGTATTAAGTCACGAAGTGCGGCGATTTAAGTGGGATTACGGCCTTTGGATCGAGAGTTCATTTGTATGTGGTTCCTTAGAAATTATTTGGGGATTTAGTTGAGGCCGCTCGAGGTTGAGAGAGTACTACAACTATGTCGAGTAGCGGGACCGGTAAGAGGAGTGCGGGCACTTCCAGCCCGAGCTTGTCGGTCACGTGAAGCGGGGCAAAGGTGCGAGGCCAAGGTGCGGGTCGGCGCCTCTAGTCGAGGATCGGTGGGGCCCCGGTTGCAGCGGTGGCACCGGAGTATTCCTCCACGTACGTGATGTGTCAGGCGACACTTTGGGGAGTGTAAAAATTCGAGAACATGGTGTTTTCCCTTTGTGGCCGGGAAGATCATTTATTAAGGAGTGTCCTCGGTTGATTGGTGCGAGACGCCAGTGCTTGGCCTAGCTACCCCCACTTTGAGATGAGCGCTAGTCTTCGGGAGGAGTTCCCGGCGGAGGAGCCCGGTGCGAAGCGGCCGGGTAGAGGGCGGTGTGGCATAGAGAGCGGGAGAGTAGAGTACTTAGAGGAATCACGGGAATGAGAGACCCGTTCTCAAGCGAGGGACATGTTTGTGACTCAGCAAGGTCTTGATGCGACTCGAGATGTGGTCATAGTATTTCTATCTTTGATCATGATCGTATACATTGAAGTGGACAGGGGCCACGCATTCGTTTGTATCCGGGCATTTCTTAGATCGCTTCCGGATAGGGGCGACTATTAGAGGGTTGTGAGAGTTTCCCTTCCGCGGGGAGATCAGACAGTCTCAGACGGTAGTCAGTAGTAGAGTTCGATTGGAGGACGGGGGTTGCCCGCGTGGATCTTGTGGCCCAGATAGCAGAGGGGAATTTGATGTGGTTCTCGGCATGAATTGGCTATCTCGCCATAGAACCAGTGTAGACTGTTATAAAAAGGAAGTAAGTTGCATAGGCCAGGGAAATTGGAGGTTAAGTTTAGGGGAATACGTAGATAATTATCTTCCAGTATGATCTCCGCTATGGTAGAGCAGAGGATGTTGCGTAAGGGTTGTCAGGGTTATTTGGCTTATGTGGTGGAGACGGGGAAGGAGGGGAATCTAGTGGATGAGATTCCAATTGTTAGAGAGTTCCCAAATGTATTCCCAGATGATATTGCAGGATTACCTCCAGATAGAGAAATGGAGTTCACCATTGATTTAATCCCAGGGACTGAGCCCATTTCCATTCCTCCTTATAGGATGGCTCTTGTAGAGTTGAGGGAGCTTAAGGTTCAGTTGGAAGATTTGTTGAGTAAGGGATTCATTCGGCCGAGCATATCCCCATGGGGAGCTCCAGTTCTCTTCGTGAAAAAGAAAGATGGGAGTTTGCGATTGTGTATAGATTGAGGCGGTGACGAAGTTACCATCATGATCGATATCCACTCCCTAGGATCGATGAGTTATTCGATCATCGAGGTCTGGTACTCCCAGGAATGGAGCTTGAGGTCGGAGGTATCATCAGGTTGAGGGTGCGGGAGGTGATGTACCTAAGGCATTCAAGACACGCTACCGGGCATTATGAGTTTACGTGATGCCGTTTGGCTTGACTAATGCTCCGGCGGTGTTTATGGATTTGATATGACAAATTTATTCAACCCGTATTTTGATAAGTTCGTCATAGTTTTTATTGATGATATCCTAGTGTATTCAAGTAGCCCAGAGGAACATTCAGAGCACCTGTGGATTGTGTTGTTGACCCTAAGGGAGCGGCAGTTGTATGCCAAGTTGAGCAAGTGCCAGTTTTGGCTTATTGAGGGTGACATTCTAGGTCGTATGATCTCCATTTGAGGAGTAGTGTGGATCCCAGAAAATAGAAGTTGTAGTAAGTGGAAACCACCAAGAATGTGTCGAGGTCGAGAAGCTTCCTTGGTTTAGCAGTATTGGAAGTTTGTTAAGGGTTATCAGGGATAGCAACCCCATGTGGTAATGAGGAAAGATGTCGAAATATGATTGGGTGGATGCACGCTACTTGAGTTCGAGGAGTTAAAAGGTAGATTAACTTCAGCTCCAGTTCTAGCTTTGCCCAATGGGAGAGATGGGTTTATAGTTTACAACGATGCTTCTTGGCAGGGCCTTGGTTGTGTTTAGATGCAGAATGATAGAGTGAGTGCATATGCCTCCTAGACATTGAAGAAGCATGAGGAGAATTACCTTACACGACTTAAAACACGGCGATCGTGTTTGCCTGAAAGATAATGGAGACATTGCTTATATGGTGTCTTGCGGGATCTTTTTATCATAGAGTCTTCAATATATTTTCACCCGAAGAGGATTAAACCTGAGGCAAAGAAGATGAGAGCGGGTTGATTAAGATTCTGACATCTTATTAGTACCATCCAGAAAAGCTAATGTAAGTAGCGGATGCCTTGGTGGCAGCGAGAGGTTCTTTATTCCATATGAGATCAGGTTATCTTCATTGTTGGTGGATCTTTGGGGTGATATTGGGGTTGAGGATTCGGAGCCTTGTTAGCCACATTTCATGTTAGACCTCTCTGATGGATCATATTTGGACGAGGCGGAACACCCAGGATCCACGGATGATTAAGCAGGAGAGATAGAAAGGGGAAAGAAATGAGGTTTCAAATCGAGAGATGACGACATGATAGTGAAAGGGCCCAGAGAATGTGTGCGGTATGGTGTTTGAAGATAGACATTATGGAAGAAGTGCGTTCCTTCTTGCTTATCATGAATTCGGGTAGTGCTAAGATGCGGGACTTGAAAGAACATTGCAATTGGAATGGGATGAAGAAGATCACAAGTTTGTCTCGGATGCCTAACACATGTGGTGAAGAGCGAAGCATTAAAGGCCGTGGGGAAGATCTGACTACTCGCATTCGGTATGGAAATGGGAGAGAAGATCCTTGGGATTTTGTGACGGTCTTCACGAACTTCAGCTGACCACGTGCTATATGGGTGATAGTTGATCGATTGTGAGAAGTACGATCACTACGCCGGTTAATGTCGAGATTCTCACGGGAAAAGTTTGCTTCAGTTCTTGTATGTGGATGAGATAATGAGACTTCATGGGGTTCGGTTTGATAGTTTTAGATCGAGACCCCGAGGTTCACATCAGGGTTTTGGCGGTTGCGAAGGCGACTAGGTACTGTAATTTGACACATCATTTCATCCTCGAGACGGATGTGTCGGAGGACCATTGGACGTTAGAGGATATGCTAGGCTTTGTGTGATGGAATTCGAGGAAAGTTGGGATACTCATTTGGCACTAATGGAGTTCACTTCTGACACGGCTATCGGGCGGTATAGAGATGGCTATTTGAAGCGTTGTATGGTAGAAAATGTGGGACTCCAGTGTGTTGGGATGAGGTTGGTGAGCGGAGACTGGTAGGCCCTGAATTTGTGCAGATCACTTCAGAGAAAGTGAAAGTTGTTCGTGATAACTTGAAAATAGAAGATAGGCAAGAAAAGTTATGCGGTTGTCGTCGTAGAGACTTTAATTCGAGATAGGTGGCTAGGGTCTTGCAAATTTCCCCTGGAGAGGTGTTTTGAAGTTTGTAAGCGGGGCAAGCTCGGTCAGATGTTACTAGGACCTTATGAAGTTGTGAGCAGGTGGAATGATAACACAAGTTAAAGTTACGGAGTTATCGAGTTCATGACATATTCCATGTGTCGATGTTAAGGGAAGTACATCTCAGATCCTTCACACGTGTTGAGAAAGTAGCGGTGAGCTAAGGGAGGAATCTAGCATGAGGAAACACCTATGCAGATTGTAGATTGCAAGGAACGGGTGTTGAGGATTAAAGTAATTCCTTTAGTTAAAGTACTGTGGAAGAATCATGAGAGGAAATGGTTGTGGGGGTGAGAAGTTCGAGATCTGTCCCGGTATCACAATTATTTTCCGAATGAGGTACTTTCCTTTCCTTTGACTTTAGTTTGTTCATTTCGAGGACGAAATGTCTTAAAGGAGGGAAGATTTGTAACGCCCCGTCCCAAGAGAGTGTACGGTATGTGTAACCGTAGGGTCGTAGATGTGCACCAAGGGCTTCCTTAATTATTTGAGTGTCATAGTAGTATTTTTTAAAGTTGTTTTTAAGGATTAAATTATAAAGTTTTCAAACATTGTAGCACTTTTGCAATTAAGGAAAGTGGAGGGGTGAAAGTACAAATTACGGAATTTCAAAAGAATAATAATAATAATAAATTGACATAATGGTTCGGGGAAGCCTAGAAAATTCTCTAGATCTCGGATGACGAAACGGACTACGCCATTAAATTCATCTCGCAAAATCTAGTGACCCAGAAAAGTTTCGTCGAATTATGAGACATTGATATTTCACAATTTACAGGTGAGCTAAATCGTCCGATGACTTAGGACAGATTTTTACAAAAAATCTCGGAAGTCGAAAAATATGGCAGGATTAAAGTTCATTTAAAATAATTGAATTGAAAAAAATAAAAAATTTTAGGATAAACGAGACCGAATGAGGCAATATAGATTATGTATCAAATAATAATAATAATAATAATAATAATTAAAAAAGATAAGATAAAATCAAAAAGCCAAGGAGACGGACGGGAAAGAGTGGAGAGCGTGAAGGAAGACGATTTTTATTTTTCTTTTTCTTCTCTTCGCTTCTTTCTCAGATTTATGGAAATCGGATCGTAGATTTTTGTCGGAGCAAAAGGCAAAGTTGGACTACGTGACGAGGGCTACGTGTGGGCACCAAAATCTTAGCGTTTCGTCAAATTTCAAGAGATAGAAAATTTTCCTATTTGTGTTATTTCGAGTCTAAAGGCTATATAATGGCTTGGAATTTTCTTAGAGGTCGTGAGAGACCGTAAATTTCAGTCCCAAAATTTTTAGATTGAGTTTAGGAATTTTTTGGAGTATTTTCGAACGGTCCCGGGGATGAATTTAGGCTCATTTTGAACGATTCGGGTTGAAATTTCGAGATTTATTCGACGATCTGACGGGAATTTTCAGAAATGTTTTCAGGTGTTTTTAGACTTTATGGAAAGCCTCTTGAGTCTAGAATCTGGTCATATGCCTATGAATGGCATTTAGGGCCCACATATTTTCTGAAAAATTTAATTATAGCACCAAGTGTGCAAATTTCTTTGTTGTTCTGACAAGTGTGGTCTAATACATCGAATGTGTAGTGTAAAAGCGGAGGCGGAAGAAATTGTGGAGTCGTGATTAATTATTGTAAAAGGAAGGTGAGTGTTCTAACTCTATTTTTAAATACTAGTGTATTATTTATAAATCGTTTTACGCTGATATGTTATGGTTTTAAATTATTAAATCATATTTCAAGCAACTAATGGTTTTAAGTATTAAGCCATATTTCAAACAACAATGGTTTTAAAGTGTTAAACCATATTTCAAAACAGAAAAAATTATGTTTATAAGCAGGCCTTACACGCTAGCTAGATTGTAGTAGCGTAGACCCGAGTCTTTCCGCCATATTCTGGGAAAATGTAGTGTGAGCCAAGGTACCTTCCACTCAAATTGATGTGGACCTAGGTCCATGCAAGCGGTTAAACCTGACTCCACGTGTTTACTTAGATGCAATGACAAGAAAGGCCTCAGTGGTTGTGATAAGAATTTTACCGAGTTTAAAATCAACCACTTGTAGAGAAAGCAAGCATTTTGAACTTTGAAACTTTTAAAGCAAGCGGTCGAAGCCAGAATCTGCGTTTATGAAAGTTTAATTATAAAGCTTTTCATTAGCTAAATAGCAGTTTTGAAAAGTTTTGAAGCTTTCTAAAGACGGTCGAAGCCCCGGGCTCCTGTTTATGAAAAGTTTTATATTTAAAGCA
Organism: Tetrastigma voinierianum; assembly: GCA_016808115.1. Lineage (NCBI taxonomy): Eukaryota > Viridiplantae > Streptophyta > Magnoliopsida > Vitales > Vitaceae > Tetrastigma > Tetrastigma voinierianum. The sequence continues at coordinate 219,926 of JAEQBH010001020.1, forward strand.
AAGCAAGCAACGATTTGAAAAGTTTTAGAAACTTTCCTCAGCAAGCGGTAAGGTTTAAGGAAAATGTCTTGTAAAATATAGTTTCTGATTTTGACATATTTTCAGCAGCATTTTATAAAGCATACACTCACTAAACTCGTTTGCTTCATTATTTTCTATTTTTACGTATTTTCCGGAGTATGAGCACTTGGCCGACATTTGGGACATATTAGGATTCTCGACTTCTAGTATAAGTGTTGTGATATTAAATAACTTCATGTAAGGAAATACTTTGGTGTACAGTTGAGCATATGTATGTACATAGTTTTGTTTTGCGAAAATGTGATGAGCACTGAGGCTCTTTTGAAGAAGTGTTGTTGGTTGCCATGTTTCTAAAGTATAAATTGTATATACATGTTTGGATGTGTCTGTATCTTGTTGTTATGCTACCAAAATTTTATAAAATCACAAATTTAGAAAAGAAAAAATTTTATATGGGTTTTCAGCAAACAACACAGCTTCGCTTCAAAGGATTCTCTAGTCATTGGGAGTAACGACTGGGGGTTTCTCTGGGGTGGTCGGCAGACCTGCCGCTAGTAGGGTGGGGGTGTGACATCGAGGGTGTGACATTCATTGCTCGGATATCTGTCATCTCCATAGTGCTCTAGCCTCCCGATATAGCCCCTACCACAGACCTTTATCCAAATCCCTAGCTTGGTGTGAATATTAGGAATGACTCCCGAGCATGACGATTCATGAGGAATAGTCGACCCGAGACTAGTGATTCGAGGAAATAAAGGATAAGTGCGCCAACAAATACAAAATAGCGAGTCATGCAGGAAGGAGTAGCCATGCAACAAGCAGTCATGTGCAAACAAGCCTACCATAGAATCTACACAATCTAACCATCATGCTGTCCAAGCATTATAGTTAGGTACTAATTAACCATGATCAAGCATGCTAGGAGCCACCCATAGTGAACACCTGAGCACAAAAGAAACCACAAGTGTGGCTACCAAATACATCACAGGTAAGTAGTCATCAATCATTTATTGTATCTCAAGAGTCCTTGGTGTTAGAGAACCATGTGCTCCCAGTATACCCGACTCAAGTTCGAGGTCAGTCCCTCTTATGAAACATGAAGTGCGGGTTGATCCCAGTGGTCGCCCGATTTGTGGACCCTACCCAATCCACGGGCCTGCATGACTCGCCTTTAAATGAAAAGAAAATGTGGGTTGATTTTCAAGTTTTGGAAAATTCGTCCCCAAGGAGGAACGGTTTTGCTTTGGAGTCGCCACTTACTTTTATTTTTATTTTTATTTTTTTTAAATAGGGAAAATGAAGTAAGAACAAAAAACCCCTCATTGACTCCAGTCAGCAAAAAGCGATCTACAAAACTAGATTTCTGGGTCCGGGGATCAGTTTACCTATTAGGAAGGTACCTCATGTGAGGTAGCACCCCTCTAGGCCCGAAACTCGGTCTATGCTAGTGAATTGGGTATGTGGCTCATATGGAATTGAAGATGAATAGCCTCTGGAGCTACGCTAGATGACTCAAATCACACCCGACTTACTTTCGATTATCTAACATAAACCGCTCAACCAATCAAAACAGTAGATTAACGTACCTATGGTCCTAACTGGCGCTACATAAGAGGTTAGTCAAACAAACTCAAATTCACCCACAATGTCCAAAGTCAGGCTTACCCATTGTACACATATGAATGCAAATGCAGCGCAACACGTACACACAGATCATAGCCATACCTTTGTAGGAATAGGTAAGGCAAATAATACATCATACATCATTCATTTAAAACCAAATATCAGATCCCATACCAAAAGAAGGGAAGCAGGCTTAAATGAGCTATGTGGTTTGCTTACTTTAGCACACATTCCTTTAAAATCCCACAAACCAAACCATTCTTACCAATCCCACATTGCTCACACTTTGTTCAAACGGCCCGGGCTCAGACCCTAAAGGCGGCCTACAAGTTCTTTGGAGCAAATAGGAGCACGCCATAATAGATTCGGGCTTAAAACATGCTAAAATAGGGGGCTGCCCATGTTTATCCACGACTGTTGAGCAGGTTGTCCAAATAGAAGTCAACGATTGAAAATTTCTGAAACTTTTGGGAAAATTCCTCATCGATAAGAATCTAACAAAATAAGCGATTTTGCGATTGATTGGCCACAGGACTGAGTGAGAACCATTGAAACACGGCAAAGTCTCAGAACTCTAAAAATAAAGAGGCTATGACCAAGCCACCCATTTTATTAAAATAGAACCATGAATTCAATAATTTACAAGTAATGCAACCACACAGATCCTAAATCAAACTAAAATTCAGTTACCTAAATCCCATGAACCTAGCGCAAATTCAACTACATAAAACTCCACATCGACCCTTGTTCCTAGAAAATCATGCCATTCATGAGAAATGTCCCAACCTGAATTTATAGGAATGAACCTAAGTAATATTTAATAGATTCAATGCCAATGGCTCGAACGATCCCAAAGAATGATAAAATGACCTTGCAATCACACACACATTGACTAATAATCAAGAACCTGTGGTCCGATTTCCCCAGCGATTCGGTAGTTTGAGGAAGAATCAAATTGGTCAAAAATTCGCAGAATAAGAGAAACTAACAAACAAATGGTGCATGAGTTACCATTTCAGATGGTGAGAACCAGGCGAAACAAACGGTTATGTTTCTAAGTCGGGGTGCTAGCGAAAACTATTGAGCAAACCAGCGTATAAAGGCGTGGCTTTGGTTGGAGTAGTTCGGAAAATCCTAAATTTGGTCAAAAAAAAATTCCTTAAGAATAAAGAAACTAAAAAACAAACGATTGCATGATTCTCGGCTAGGATGGTGAACCAATAAATAATCCATTACAATGTTTTCTAAAGCAGTTTACTTGTGGCTGTTGAGGCAAGTTTCCATGTATATGAGCGTTAAAAGCAGGTACCCATTCAATTCAAAGGAATGGCGTATGGAATTCCCCATGATTCATCATCAGCAGCCAGACCTTGAAGATCTCATTAGATAATCAAAATGAAATACCGCTTGAGCATGATGAGCCTTCCTACCAAGGCGAAAGCTTGGCCCTGTGGACATTGCACACCTAACAAACTGTGTTTGGGTCAGCCAAGCAAAAAGATATATTTTATTCGGGATCGAGCAAGGGAAGAAGATATGAAATAGATTGGAGCAAGGGTCTGGATTCTTACCTCTTCCATAACCTTGAGAAAAAAGTCAAACTAACATCAGAAAAATCGAGAAGAAAATGTGCATCAGAGCACAAGAAAAAGTGCAAGGTCCTTACATACGATCTTTCTCTCCTTTTATACTGATTCCCACCTTAGCCTCTAAGACCACCTAGTGTTTTCCACCTTCAAACTCTAGAAAGAGCTCCATTAGCATTGAAACCACACTCCCCAATAACTCTCTTCACTAATTCCCCATGAAAGTTGACTCTCTTAAGTTTTCAGCTTGCTTCACCACCAAGTATCCACATGGATTCATGGTGGGCTACATGTAACTCAAGAAAAAGCCCAAATGGATTTAAATCACTTTGAAGACCGATCTGACATGTGGGCTGATCCATACTGATTTGGGAAGCCAAAATCGTAAAAAAGCGGCGCTCCCACACAAGGCCCGGCAGAAGAACCAGTTCAGGCAGGATGCCCAGCAGTAGAGCAGTTGAGGAAAATTATGAAATTTTGTGAATGTTCCCTTAAGAATAAGGATTACCAACAAAAAATGGTGCACAATTCCAATTTGGATGGGAGATAATCTCAAAGCAAGGAGGAGTGCTCGCCCGAAAATCACCCCCAACGGTGTTGTATATGTCTTTGACGAAGCATTCAAACCTGATTGGTGGCTTGATTGTAAAAGTATGAATTTTAACAAAACCTCCTTGGCGAATAGAATCTAACAAAACAAATGGCATGATTACAGAGTTAAGGACAGGGAGATACCGATCAATAGCTCAAGAGTGATATAGAAGTTGACATACTCCAATAAACTCAGGATTGAGCTAAAACACCAGGAGCCCTTGCTTCTTATGGCACATTGCCGATAAAAAAAGGGTCACAATGACACTTTAGTGAACTATGCGCACTTTCAATGGTTTACAGCACTTGAGGCTCAGCCGACCTAGGTTAGTGGGGCCTATGATTGCCACATGAGACGATAGGTGATCATGACACCCATAGGATAAATGTAGTGTTGGGGGACAAATTAGAGTGCACGACTGCCACGTAAAATTGCATGAACATCAAATCTATTATTTGGGTATAAATATATATACAATATTAATATATGATGAGTTCAATGCCCTTAATAATGTTATCGAGTCATATTCGAGTTAGGTCTATTGACATCAGATAAAAAAGTCAAACTAGTAGTATGTGGCAAATAAATATAGTGGCATACCGATCCATTAGCCAGTGGGACGTATCGATAGTGTACACACACAATGATTTTAAATCTTCAAGTCAGCGACCAGTAGTAAATCTGTGTTATAAAATGTTTTTATCTTACAGCTTCACTGGCTAGGGGGCCGTCATGGTGCGATTTCATTATCTATACACCAAAAATGGTTAAATTAGTTTAGAGCAAAATTATAAGTAAATGTGTGAAATACATTATTTAGTTCAGATGAAATATTGCATATGAAATTGTATGCTTTGAAGTGATCAAATGATTTTAGTAAGTGTGAAATAAGCACATATATAATATATATTATGGACTAGTAATTGTGCCTAAACATTGTTTTTCAAAAAACTCTCTTGTGTTTTAATTGGAAATGAAGAGAAAATTACATAGAAATACTAACATGAAATGTATATAGTTATTTTATCATTGCATTGATCTGAACGACTAGGGACAAAAGCAGGCCAGCGAGTTCAGTCATATTCGAATCATGGAATTATAAGTATAGCTCATCTCATGCATACATTCTATCTTTATGACAGTATTCTGATCTTTTTATAACAATGATGATGATAACAAAAACAATATCACTATATGAGTGATATATCTTTAAGAAGTCCTCTTTACTATATTAACAACCATATAATCTATAAACCCAAAATCTATTGAACTATCAAGCAGCCAAGAAAGACATATACAAGAGAATGTTATACACCACTCTAAAACTATTTTTATAACTGTTTGTTTCACTCTCAGGTTGAGACAACATCAATCATCATAAATTAAACTGTTCACTATATTACTGAGCTTTACATCCACTTGCCTTGCAGTTATCTTATATTTTTTACTAGCTTGTGATTGAGCGATGACATTTTCTTTTAAACCAATTCATTCGTTCACTCTTTACTTGATGCCCATTGGATACTTGTGCTTGGTACTTCATATTTGATAAAAAAAAATTTACCTTGATCATATACTATGTAAATAAAATTATTAACACAATTAGATAAATATAGTTATATAAATAAGTTGAAATGGAAACATACAAAGTAAATACACACTTTTTGTTGTTGTTGGATATTATTTAACTCTTCCATCTCCTTAGTCATACCCGCTTTTAAAGACGTGACAACTAACATTGTTAGAAGAATTAAAGTATCTTCAATTTCTTCCCAGTATTAAGAGACCCCTTAGAGTCATAATATATATCTCTAGAAAAGATATGAACAACTCCTAAAATCTAATGTATGCAGATAACAATGATGGGAACAGAAATCACATTCACCTCACACCATCTTTAAGAATGTATGGGAAAATGGCCCCATATTTGATTAGAATGTCGTCTTCAGGTAAAATACAATTGTTCTTTATGCAAGTTCCAAGAACTTTCAACTTTTTACTATATATGAAATAATCATTATATCATATATAATATAGAATTAAGAAATAATAGATAACAAAGTTTAACTAATTTACTTACATACACAAAAACAAAGTATCAATTGTGGTGAATTTTTGTGCAAACAAATTTGGATTCACTATCCTTAGATTTTGAAAAAAGTATAAAATTGCATCAATGTGCTGAAAATTGAAATGAATAACAATTAATGGGAAAATCAGTTTGGTATATTAATGAATTTTTTAGATGATATTCACATGCCGAATTAAAAGTCATTGTCTAGGAATTAATTGTTATTTAAATCATTTATGGTTAACTTCCATATATTCAAGACTGATATTACATCATTATATCAATAAAAAAATCAAACATTTGTAAATGTACGGGAACACATATAAAATACCATATTATAGTCATTGTTGTAATCAACTGTGTTGTTCATTTTAGTATTCATATATTTCATAAATGTTGTCAATGTCTTCATTGATGGTGATCGTAATTGATCAAATGCTATAGATGACATGCCAACCTTTGACACCAACATTTTCTTTCTCTTAGTGAGAACAATAAATGAGTTTTGTATTATATAAGATTTCTTTGCCTTCCTTCTTTTAAAGACATTTGGCAATACTTGATGTAAATAAAAATAAATAATTATATCCTCGTCCACATAAATAAAGTCGTCACTTGTTGGGGCCTCTTCATTGATCTAATTTTTTCTCAAAATGTTTTGATTTTTTCATGAAGTCCATTAGCATATGATTTCTCATTTAAGCAACATAAGGCTCAAATCTTGAACTTAACCTGTAAATGTTAAAAAATATTAATATATAGAATGTAAATATAAGTGTGGTTCATATATTATCTTAATTATGAATATTACAAAACCTTCAATAACAACTTCAAACCATCGCTTGGTTCCCATATCTTTCACTCTTTTCAAACCTCATTAAATGTTTTATTGTTTTTCCTTCAAAGTTTATGAACATCACAAGAAATTCCTTTAACATAACAAATAATATTCTAATATTATTTAAATAAATTGAAACATGTATAAACAAAGAGTAATTAATTACTTTCAACTTAGTCAACTTAAATGTTGGCAACTTAGAATTACCCTTTTTCTTCCCATTTTTTATGGTTGTTGTTGCTATAATATATGCTACAAATTCCTCATGATCTTTATGTGTATCCTAATCATTTGCATCATTTTCTAATCCTTTGTCTACCTCATGTTCTACTTCAAAATGTTTAACATACTCTTGCTCACACTTCTTCAAGATAGGAATGAGTATGGAATGCAAAGTTAACTATTTATTGAAATTATAATAAAAGTAATTAATTATAAGAAGAAATGATTGTAATACAACTGAATGTAAAGTAAATATGCAAATCCTACCACATTTGACTCAAAGAGTAATTGAATTCAATATACTTGAGGAGATTGCAATTCCTCTCCAATTTAAATTATTGAGAAGCTTCTTCCAATGTGACTTTCATAGTTCATTCCAATCAAATTAATAACTTCATGCGTCCAATTTTGAAAGTTTTGTAAGGCATATGAAAATCCACAAAAGCAAATGCTTCATAAGTTGAATTCTTCTTTCCAAAAATTTTCTCCATATTTTTTTGCATTCTCAGTGCAAAGCCTTTCAATCCAATTAATATTCTAATGTGCCAAATTATCCTCCATGGATACTTGTTAAAATCTTTTAAATTATCAACAAGTTGAAGCTAATGTAAATCTATTAAACTTTTTCTTCTTTAACTAATAAAACAACATGTTTAAGAAAATACAATAATGTCAACTTCAAAATTTCTTCTTCAAGATTTAACTTCCTCACTCAACTTTTCCTTCTTTTTTGTCCTCTTTATACTCATCTTTTATTCTTCACATAATGATATGGAAACCTCCTCTAATCAATCATTACGAATCTTATTCTCTCCATTAAAATATTTATCTCTTATCCTTTATAAATTAATGTCAAATTTTGAAATTTGATCAAATCTCAGCCTTATTATCAATGAAAACTCTAAACCATCAAATTTTAATCCTATTGAACCAACAAGTATCCACATTTTATCTTCTTTTAAGTAATAGTAACAACATATATTATTTATTAGAGACCCATCTATAAGACTGTTCAGAATGTTCAACTAATAGTAACATCTAGTTTAGTTTCACTAGTTCATTTATATTTATTTACTGGATATGATAATATGCATTTTTAGTAGAAATATCTCACATGAATAGACTTAAATCACAAATTTAGTACCTATAAATCTGATATATGTACTTTTGCAGCAGAAAGGTATATAAATAGACTGATATATTTGTATTTTATGATATGAGGTGATGAGGATTATTTCATTCATATGCGTGTAATTACTAATACTCTTGTTATTTAATTTAACAAGGATAATTACAATCAAGAAACTGATTTTATTGTGATTATGACAAACCTTCTCACTTAATGCTTCTATATTTGTCATTGTTGATGAATCACTAACTAGTATAACGTAAGCTTGGTTTTCTCGTATCTCTGAAAAACAAATATAAAGTTTCAAATAACAATTACAGTCATGTTTTTAATTGAATTACATTTTAAAAAATTTCAACAATAGAAATGTCGACCTGTGCTATAAAATTCAACTTTATCCATCTAGATGTTCCATACAAGACCACTTCCCATGAAAATTCAACAATGTTTGAATATGTTTTCCTAATAAATTTCCATAGAAATTTCATCAATAATGCACAAGTTTCAACTATAATCCTCCATGAAAATTCAACAACCTTCACTTCATTTCCTCTCAAATATTCCCCAACTTAAATTTCAGCCACAACTTTTAATGAAACTAAATATGTATACGGACTTATTATATGATTCTCTTTTAAAAATTCAGCAATCAAATCATATGTGTTTCAATCACTATTTTAAATAAATTTCCTAAACCCAACCATCAAGGTGTCAACCATAGTTCTCCTTAAATTCCAGCATTATTCACCTCAGTTTCGACCTCTATTTTCTTTTCATTCTCAACACTCTTTCGTCTAAGTTTTAGCCTCTATTTTTACCACAAATTCAAAAGAAATACATATCTTAGTTTCACCATTGTTTCATTAAAATGAAATTAACAAACATCCACCACAATTTAGCATTATTTTATTAAATTTTAGCAAACATCATTACTTACTTTCTAGGCCTTATTTTCATTAAAAAATGAATTAAAACACCTATCTCAACTTCAACCCTGGCTTAGCCTCATTTTCTTAAATTTCCATAATGTTCAATCACAGATCATGCAATTAGACATAACCAATATCTTTTTAACATAGCCAATAAAAATCGAGATGCAAGCTACATATAAGTGAAGATTTCAGGGCACAAACATCAAAGAAAGAAATGAACAAGTGAGATGTGTAAATAAATGTGTAAAGCAAATATGATAATAACTAAAAGGTTAAAGATCTAAAACTAAAAATAAATCGTAACAATAGAAATTACACATTATTGAATGAAAACCCAAACAAAGTTTGGCTATTCACGTATGAACTCATGTAAAGAGAGAAGATAATAAGAATGATTAGTGTCACAAAGGAGTTTTTAGACGCACCTGAAGCGAGGCAGTCAAAAAATGCCTCGAGGCATCCCAAAAAAAGCGAATAACACATAAGGCGTACGCCTTCTCAACCAAGGTGTAGAAAAGGTGTAAAAGCGTACGTCTTCTTAGCCGAGGAGTAGAAATTATACGTCTCACAAAGATCCCCAAATTAACATTAAAAAAATAAAATTGAAACTGTAAAATATAAATTCAAAACACTCAAACACCCAACCCTAATTGTTTGGTTTTGAAACAAAAGGAAAATAGAAAGGAAAAAAAAAAAAACCCCTTTACATGTGCTTCAAGATCCTTGCTTTTCTATTAAGCGATTTGTCATAATCGAGCTTTGCATCACCTCACCTCAATTCTAAATTTCGGGAGCTCTCACGTCCTTCTAGTAACGCTCCTTCAAGCTCTCTCTTCCCATGTTCTCTTAATAAGAGCAGACTGGTGGGGCTTTGAGCCATCGGTAATCTTCCTATTCAAATGATGGGATTTGAAAATAAGAATATTAGGCAATATATTTATATCATTTTTTAATGGATATTAGAAATTCATCCCTATCTCGGTCTATTCTCTTCTAATATGATTATCCTATTTTTGCATCATATATGCTATCAATGTATATATGCAAATATGTCATTAATTTTAATGTATTTTTTTAAAAAAATGAAGCAGTAAATTAGTCCTATTTTCATACCAAATCAATGTAAAATATATTTTAAGAATATGATTTTCCTATTGTCATAAAAGATAATCTATAAAATAAAATATTCAAATAATTGATAAATCTAAACATCCCTAATTTTATATAAATTTCCAAATAATCTATAATTTATATGGGATAAAACAAAACAAAAATTAAATTATTTTCTTAATTGATAAAATTTGTTTGATGTATAAATCCAAATTTGCAATTTAATTCTTTAAAAGACCAACAATTTCATGCTATAATTCAATTGGAACATATCATGACTCAATTTATAATAACTCATATTATATAATTTATAAAATAATTCTTAATTTAAATTAAAATTTGTATTCAATTATGTCTTTAAATTGGATAAATTTGAAATATCCCTAATTTGTATTCAATTATATCTTTTTAATTTTTATACAAATTGTGTTTTGATTATTATTGTTGCTGTTTTTTAGAATGAATTCCACTAATTCAAGAACCTCGAGAAAAGATTTTGTATGGAAGTATCTATTGAAATTCCCCGAAGATAAATATTTTAGATGTAAATTTGTGCAATCAAAGATGCACGGGGGTCAATAGACTTAAGTATCATAAACTCGTCATGGTATGAAACCATGCAACAAAGTTATTGAAGATGTTAAATTGGAATGCAAAGAGTCATGGACCAATTTCAAGGAACAAAAAACAAAAAGAAATGAATTGCTTTAAGAAATTGGTATGGGTCCAACTTCAATGCATGATAATATTTTGTCTGAAACAACTAGACATTAGGAGTGGGAATGGGAGCGAAAGTGGGAGTATAAATGGGGGTGGAGAACTTATACCTAGGGGACCTATGGATAAATTTACCACTTTACAAGCTAGACAAAGTACTTTAAATTCTAAGTGGAAGCAATAAAAGAAGGAAGTGTAAAAAAAAATTAGTCGTTTTATATATTAAAAAGGTCTCCCTTTCAATACTGTAAATGACCCCTATTGGTTTCCTATGGTTGATGCTATTGCAAATTTTGAGCCGGGGTTTAAGCCTCCATCTATGCATGAATTGAGGATATGGATTCTCAAAGAAAAAGTGCATGATGTAAGTACCATGATGGAAGAACATAAAAAAGTTTGGAAGCACATGGATGTTCAATTATGTCGACGCATTGGACATATGAAATAGAAGATGTCTTATCAATTTTTTGGTGAATAGTCTTGCTGGAACTTGGTTTGAAATCAATTGATGCATCTGATTCAATAAAAAATGGGGAATTGATGTTCACATATCTTGATGAGGTGGTTGAAGAAATTGGTGAGGAGAATGTTGTGCAAGTCATCATTGATTATGCAAAAATTATATGAACGTCGGGATTAGGCTTATGGAGTAGAGAGGCAAATTGTGGTGGACCTTGTGCTAAGCCATTGTATAGATTTGATGTTGAGAATATTAAAGCTAAATGTTCATGCTAATACAATTTGCTAAAGCTAGACAAGTTGTGAAGTTTATATATGATATACTTGGGTTCTTAGCTTGATTAGGACATTTACTAAAAATCATGAACATTTGTCCAACAATTACACGGTTTGCTAATTCATTTCTTACTCTTCAAAGTACTTATAAGCAAAAGCAAGCTATTGTAGCAATGTTCTCCTCAGAAAAATAGTGTTTAAGCACATGGGCCAAAAACCCCGAAGGTGTTAAGTCTTAAAGTATCGTGTTGTTTGATCCAAACTTTTGGTCTCATGTTGCTTATTGCATAAAGACCACTATTCCATTGGTTTGTGTTTTGAGAGAGGTTGATTTAGAGGAAAGACTATCCACATGGTTATATATGAGTTAATGGACTCAAGCAAAAAGAAGAAATTGTGGGGGCGGGAGAGAAAATATAGGCCAATTTGGAAGAAAAATAGATGCAAGATGGACTTCGCAACTTCATCGATCTTTACATGCAGTAGGTTATTATCTTAATCTTCAATTGCGGTATGAAGATAAGTTCTCTAATATGGATGAGGTGAGAAAAGGATTATATGAATGGATGGATAGAATGTTGGGTTTTAAAGATCGTTTAAAAGCTAGCATTCCCGTTGACCTATGGACCAATCAAATTGTGATTTTCAGTCGATTGCAATTGAATCTAGAAAATTAAGAAGTCCTACAAGGTGTGGATGCGTTTTAGAGTAAAACACTGGAGTTGCATATTGTTGTCTCAAGCCGTTAGCCTTACTTGTTGTGCTTCGGATGTGAGAGAAATTAGAGTACATTTGAATCGGTAATATCTCTATTTTGTAAATTTATATTCATATATTTTTATTTTAATATTAGAGAATTTCCATTTCATCTTAACACATAAATTTATTTCTTTTATTATTTGTAGATTCATACAAAAAAGAGAAATAAGCTTGAACATAAAAGGTTTAATGCACTATTGTATATAAGGTACAACACTAGATTGAGAGAGTGAAGTCTACAAAGGAAACAAAATGTTGATCCGATTTTGGTGGATGAGCTTGATTCAAATCATGAATGGATTACAAAGAAAGAAGATCCCCTCCTCCCGCTTGATCTTTGTTGGCTTGAAGATAATGAGTTATTCAATGTAGATGCTATTAGAGTTGTGTCATTCAAAGACCAAGAGACTCAAGCATCACCCAATAACATGGTTTCTTCACAATCCTACAAAAGAAAACATAATGAATTAGCAAGTAAGTACTCAAAACTTAAGCCATAAATTTGATTAATTTAATAATGAACTTATAATGTTTATACATATTTAATACTTTATGCTAGGTTCAAGTGGAGGCAAAGGCAAAGAAAAAGATTTCAATTTATCACCAATTCATGAAGATGAAGTTTTGGATGAAATGAGAAGATTTAAGAGTGGAAATTTTCGTACTATTGATGCATTAGATGATGATAAGATGTTGACATTGAAGAGGATGATTTGAGTTGAAACATTATGACTTTGTTTTGAATTTTTTTTGAAGTTTGGAACCGATACTATGTTGACTTATTTTCTAATTTATGGTTTTTAAACTATGGTGGTAATTTATTGTATTTCTTATTGTTTGAGTAAGTTGTGGTTCTTCATGTGAAGTATGGAAGTAGTTTTATGTTATTTTATTTTATTTTTAATATATTATAAAATAATTATTAAATTATATTTGTCATCAAAAAAGGCTTACGCCTCAACTCTTTGAGGCTTACGCCTCGCATTACGCTTTTGCCTTCAAAAACAGTGGCAATGACAAACCTAACAACATTCCTATCTTTAAATCCAAGAGCAACATCTAAGTAGGGGTCCTCCTCATGAGGCCCCACCACTAAGAAGAAATAAAAGGACACTACTTTTGGTTAAAGGGTCAATTGTCCTTTGGTTAGTAAAATAGTCAATTGTCCTTTAATTAATAAAAGGGGCAGCTACCCTTTGGTCAATAGAAGGGACAATCGCTTAGATTCGATAAATAAAGTTAGCCTTCTTCACAAAGAAATCATCCACAGCGGAGCAAAGAGGAGAGTAAGGTAGAAGAGAAATTTGTGAGAAAGAACAAGGGGTGGGTCTTTCTCAGGTTTAATATGGGATTTATAGTGTAGCTATCTTTGGATAGTGTGACGCCCCAAACCCGGGGGTCCGTTGACTACCCGTCAACCCGCGACATTTCATGAATGCTCTGGGTGACCCACATTTCATTTAAAATCGGGGCGTAGTCCCTTTGTACGGGAGCTCTACCCAAATACAATACTTGTATAAAACCTGCATTTACCTGTCCCAAACAGTCCAATATATGCAATATATATCCAATACGACCACTTGGGCCCATAAACAGTACTCAATATACATACCAATCATGAGTCCAACTATATATCCAATAGTTACAAGAGAGGTAATCAATTCTCCCTTATACAACATATATTAAAATTCTAACATTCTAATACATGTATACACCACGAATCCAAAGCCACAATCCTGCTTTTCTTCTAAACTTAGCCTCTAGGACGAGCCGTCTCCTCATACGCTCCATGTAATTAAAGTGGGGTCCTAATGACGCAAGGAAATAATGCTCGTGAGGAGAATTACTTCGCCGGCTACTCACCACCTAAGTGCAGTAATGTCTACTTCTAAACACATCTGCCAAATGCATGATCCTACTTGAATGTCTACATGACCAACTCATCCCGAGCCCTCATCGATTCCCCACACTCGCCCGAGCCTCAGATGAGAATATTATGTTTTATCGGTTTCGTGGACACCGATGTGTATATATCAATCGTCGCTCCGACGATTGATATATTATCGGTTTGTGGACTACCCTCCGATGAATATCAATTGGGCCGCCCGACGATTGATATTATTAATTGTTTGTGGACTACTCCATGAATATCACCAGCCGCCCGACGATCGATATTTAATTGACTACCCTCCGATAATTAATATTTTTAGACAACTCTCCGAACCATTTTCTAGATTCCTATTTCATGCACTAACTCCTATAGTCCTGTGTGATGTCCCAAAGGCATATGGAATTCATGTATGTCAATTCCAATACAAGATAATTCATGTGATAAATATATAAATATGCATATATTTACAAAATTTAATTCACACACAATCATGTCATGTAAATTCTCATTTCATACATCAAAATTAGCTCACTTTTGGCTAATGATCAAACACGAGCAATTTAATTTAAATCACTGACTCAAACACATATTCACAAAAATATATTTGAGAACACTGCTTCTGAATTAGTGAAACCCTGCTACTCGAAAAATCATTGAAATCAACGGTTCACCTGAACCCGTAATTCACGGCCATTCCCGCCCAATGCATACTCGGGCAAACATTTAATGCACAAATTATCACAAATGCACCCAAACAGCCCGCATCTAATATCGCTGCTCCAATTTTTGTCTCAAATTATCAATTCGGGGTCCTGCCTGGGACCGATCGACGTGGCCCCCTCACCCGCCCTCATTCGAGTCAAACATCGACAAAACACTTAAAATGGGAATAAACCCAAGTAGGAGAACCCTACCTTCGGAGTTTGTCAAAACTCACAAAATCAGAGTCAACGCCAGAACCGCCAGCAGAACGCCTTTCCTTCTCGCCCAAGACGCTTAAATCTGGCTGATTTAATGAAATCTAGAGAAGCTCGAGACCTTCTAAAACCACCATTTTCGTTTCTCCCTTGCTACTGCATCCCCTCCCTTTTCATTTCACGTTTTGCTTCTTTTAAATTTGAGGAGATGAAGACTATTCACTATTTTGTCTTCTTGTGACTTAAATCAAACTTAAAAATGACCATTTTGTCCCTTCTTTTACCAGTTTTGACATATCTCAAGACTATCTCGATCATTCATTTTCATCATTTCACTACTCATACCACTTATGGTACATGAGTACGTGCTATATGTGACTTTTCAGATCAAAATCATTTACTTAAGACCCGAAACGCGACGCCCGAAAATGTGCCGATTCCCGACCGGGGCTCCCTAATTTGACGAAATTCTTACTGGTTAGCTAGATTTTGCTAGACGATTCCAACGGTGCAATCCGTTTTTTCATCCGAGATTTAGAGAATAAATTATGGATTTTTAACCGAAATTACAATTTCGTAACCGAAATTACGATTTTGCCCTTATTCCAGAAATTGGAATTTCTCGGGTCTTACATTCTCCCCTCCTTAAAAGGAATTTCGTCCCAAATTCTGGACAATCATAATCACTCATGCATATGCAACGTACACTTACCATGTACACAACGATATTAAATTTTAAACGACTAAACTACGTACCTTCATCCCTAAACAAGAAGGGATGGGTGGCCCGCATCGTGTCCTCGCGCTCCCACGTTGAATCCTCTACACCGTAGTGCCGTCATAGCACCCTCACTAGCCTCACGGCCCAAGGCCGCAAACCCGACCACGGGCACAACACGCACACTGGTCCCTCCTCGAAGGTCCCATCCGTGCCAACCTCAATCTGTCCCCAGTCCACCACATGAGCTGGATTTGGAGTATACTTCCGGAGCATGGAGACGTGAAACACCTCGTGGACACCCATCAGGCTGGGCGGTAACGCCAACCGGTACGCAACGGTGCCTATCCTTTCGAGTATCTCGAAAGGTCCAATAACCCTCGGCGATAACTTCCCGCTGCTTCACGAACCCGACCACTTCAGCATCATCTTCAAGAAGACGGATCCCCAACCTCGAACTCTAAGGGTCGATGTCACATCTGCATAGCTCTTCCACGCCTGAGTCATGAGAAGACGTTGACGTATCAAGCTCACCTTCCTGGGCAAGTCTCTTAATCAGATCAGACCCGTGATGGAGCTCTCTCCCCACTTCCTCGGTCCAACCTAACGGTGACCTACATGGCCTACCATACAATGCCTCATACGGTATCATCCGTATACTCGCCTGATAACTATTGTCGTAGGCGAAGTCCACTAAGGGCTAATGCTCCTCCCAGCTACCTTTATGATTCAGGATGCATGCTCGTAGCATGTCCTCTAACACCTGTATATAATCCATATAACGCGTAACCCTACACAACCCTTGCTTGGTGTGTAAACGCTGACCTTCCCAAGGTCATAATCACTGACAATCCAATGGACCGTCAACCTAGTCCATGTCATGAAGGACATCCATTTACCGAGCCCTTGCCGGCTCAACAACACCCAATGCAATCTCCAAGGGGTATCCAAATCTTGAGTCACTCCTGACTCCTATCATTCAACTTTAAGTCTACATGATAACCGGTCCGTGTGTTTTCATATCGGGCAACATAATTCTTCTGCTTACACTTCGAGCCTGTTACATTCACACAGAAATTCAGGATATCTTCCCGGGTCTCTTACACCCTAACTCCAGGATTCTCACCTTAGGGGATTAACGACCCTCTTTTTGCTTTGCCCAACACACTTAATTACTCTTCATTTCCTGAATCGAACTATGAGTCTTCATTGGACGTAATCCTAAAGACAAACTCAACCCACACTCACTAAGAGTGGTGAATGACCGTACCGTGCACGCACACCCGACTCGACGCGATGTTACCGTGCACCTGAAAGCAACGATGTCAGACCGGTGACAACCAATCCTGGGCCCACCTACGAAAGTAGAATCTCTGAGATCTCTCACTATAATCTCTCGACCTATCAGGTCAACTCTCACCCTACATCCTAGGGAAGAACATCTATACCTGGCTTCTCTAAAGGCATTAACCTTTAAGCCCAAATCCAATGTCGTGTCGGGTACGACAACCCGGCTAAGGTCTAAATTACTGACAACCCGATGGTTTTCAACTCATCCATGTCAAGCCTGACAATCAACAACCAACAGTCTACCACCCTAAGGTCCACCACGCCTCACGCGCAACACTAACTGCTCCCCGACTTCGACCCACACCTGGACCCTCCGGCCTATCTCAGAGCACGGAGTGCTTGTATAGCACCTCTAATTGAACCGTTCCTCTAACCCCTCACTGGGGTGCTGAGAATGAATCATGTATTCTCTCCGTCTACACGAACTAGACCGTGGCTGGGTCCCAAAGTCCAGATCCCCGTCTCGGGGCAATCCGCCTCACGCCCAGCTCGTCGGCGTAAATAACATATCACTGTCCCGCCCGACCAACCGCCAATCCCGCCCTAGTCCCCAAACCGGTGTGAAGTGGTCTTCTCGCTCTCTTCCCCCAACTAGAGAAAGTTGATCCTCCCTGCTACCAACACCCGTATCCCGAGTGTTCCAAGTATCCTCAATCTCTCTCTCTATGGTCAGGGCCGCCCCAACCATGGAGTCCATGTCCCGTAGGCGAAATCCTACAATCCTGCCCGAATGGACAACTTCAGCCCATTCTCGAATCTCCTATAATACCCAGCCAATCCCAAGAACTTCGGTCTCGTAGGATCGACATTCTGGCTCTACCAACTCATCAACGCTCAACCTTCTAGGTCGACCGACACTCGATCGACACCACGTGTCCCAAAAATCTCACCCCGCAGTTAAACCTCACTTCATCGAACTTTGCGTACGGCCGACGGTCTCAACAATCAGAACACAATCCTCAAATGATACTCATGTCTTTACTCGACCGAGGATCAAAAATGTCATCCACTTAAGACTAATGCATAAACCGATCTAGATAGGGTTGAATATCCTATGCATGAGATCCATGAATGATGGGCCGGCGCATTCACAACCGCATCACCGTAACTCCAAAGTGCCCATAACGCGTCCTAAACGCCGTCTTGTGGGTATCCAGATTCCCTAACCCTCACCGATGGTAACCAAAGGCAAAGGTCTATCTTGGGGTAGACTCCGCGCCTCAACTGATCGTTAAATCAATCAATCCTGAATGGGTACCGATTCTGGATCATAACCGTTCAACTACTCATAGTCAATGCAATACCAAGGGTTCATTCTTCTTCTTCGCAAATAGAACCAGAGCGCCCCATGGTGAAGTGCTCGGTCTAATGAACCCCTTGTCTAGTAGCTCCTCAGGCCGGACTCGAGTTCCTGCAACTCAACCGATGCCATCCTATGTGGAGTCATAGAGATGGGTAAAGTACCAGTCGTAACTCGACAATTAAGTCTACTAATCTCTCCGTGGAGGTAGTCCAGTAGCTCATCCTCGAAAACATCCACATATTTGCACACTACCTCGAGGTAGATCCAAGTCCGACCCTCTCCTCGCCCCTCTTATGGTAAAGGCCCACGAGCCAACCCGCTAACCTGCTCCCGACACTTGACTCGTGATAATCGTCCGTGGCAAACATCGTGCTTGCCCCCCCGAAGAGCAACACGAGTACCGCTTCACGTGTAGCGGTAACTCCCTGCGCTCACAATCGACACATCCCCAGAACCTGTCATCCAATCCATCCCTGTGATGACATCGAACTCCGACATGTCCATGATCTTCAGTCCGCCGTGAGTAGAGTCCCCGAGATCTCCAAACGCAACCCCGACATATCATCCCTATTCTCGCCCCTAATCCCTGTGGAGAACTCACATACAATGGCTCTAAGGTCTCTAGAGGTCCTCGCTCCATTTCCACCATATTTCCTGGGCCTCATTCTCTTAGCCAGAACGCTAATGTCTTAATCCGGCCTGAGGTAATTCCATATAGCCTCTAACACTTTCTGATCATGAACCAATGGTCTACCACCACTCTGATCTCTTTCCCCGTGAATGCTCTGAGGATGATACGCCCTAAACCTCCGGAGGTTATTAGATCTTCCGCTGGCTTACCGCTATACCACCAGGCAGGCAAATGTCAGAATACCTACGCCTCAAAGAAAGGCTTGCTTTATCCAATACCGCGATGTCTCGACTCCGCACTTCGTGGACGCCTCTACGCCCTCGTCCTCATTAGCCATCTACGTATTTTCCAATGGCAACAAGAATCATTTACTTTCGCCTCAGCCTAACTAGTAATGCATGCCAATTACTAATAGACTTGACAACCATGAACTCGGTCTGCTCATTTCCTAAGTGGTGCTAAATCAACCACTCAATTCATTTATTTCGATAAAATTCTAAGCTTTCTTGTTCATTTCAGTATCCAAATCTCTAAGGTCATAGTTCCTAACCTTAGCATTCACCCTTTTCTTATACGCATTACACCATGCATATAATTTCCTACGCAACAATCGCGCAATCACAATTTCCAATGGTAGTTAAATACAATACAATATCTCTCACATAAGTAATGTACTCGAGACACTAATCATACATAAATCACAGAGCACATTGTCCTCGCATTTACGTGTAATGCAAGGAAATCAATTTTATTTAAAATATTGTTTTCAAAATTTTATTTTCAAATTTACTTTTAAAAAATTTCGAAAGTTTGTCTAATTTTATTTGATTTTATTTTAAAAAAATTAATTTACTGCTCACGCTAACCTGCTAACGGATCAACATCGGTAATTGCTCACGATCGCTCATCGTTAATGTCTTCACCCAGACATCTGGGCTGAAAATACATTTTTTCCTTACCAAATCCCGGTCAAGGTAATACAATAAAGGTATTGCAATACAAACTTCCCTAGCCAAACCTCTCCATAATACAATTCTCGCAATACAATGTCTCTTACCTCCTCTCCCACAATACACTCATTAGCTGTGGATACAATCCACCCCAACAAGCCCCGCCAACTTTGCAACACACCTTGGTGTATTGCAATACAGTTCCTAAGCCTAGCTTACTCTGCAATACAAACTTCCTCATGCTGCAATACAAACCCATCAAACTACACCCCCAAAGTTGCAATACAATTGGAACCTTGCAATACAAATTTTTTTTTTTTTCTTTTTACTATACTTGGGCAGAGTCTAAAAACGTTTCTCGTATCCAAAAAAAAAATTTTTTTTTTTTCAAACTACCAACACCTTAGAAAATGATTTTATTCACTTCATCATTTTTTTCATTTTTTCCATACTAAAATAAATTTACAAAAATTCTATTTTCTTCATTTTTCTCATTTTTTTCGACACTCAAATAAATTCTATAAAAATTTATTAATTTATTTTCTTCAATTTTACTACTTGTAAAATCTTAGAAAATTATTTTCTCCTCCTCATAACCAAATAAATTTATAAAATTTATTTTTTCTTTGCTTTCTTTTTCCAGTTTTACATTGTAAAACTCCGAAATTTTTTTTTTCATTTAATTCTGGAAATGGTCCATAATTTGCTCAAAACCTCATTATACAACACTAATCCTAGTGTTCAACCTCAAATTTATTAAAATTTGATTTCATTATCCAATAACCAAATAAATTGATAAAAATTTATTTTATTTCTCCTTTTTGTTCCAGCTTTTACACACTGTAAAAACTTCTAAAAACTTCCCAACACATCATGGTTGTCCTAGGTGCTAACCACTAAGCACACAAACCATACACAGTACATGATCACACATCATTCTAGCTATGGAAGATGCTTACACAACTAATTCATCAAATCACACAAAACACATCAACACATGCATGTAGTGTCCTAGTTTTGTCCCGTGATTTCCTAGGTAATCTCATACCCATACTCAACATCGAACCACACCTAGTGGTGATGTTTTTACATTTCTATGGCCTAAGCCCAAGCCCTCATTCTCTAGGTTTCCACATACCTATACTCCACATCAAACCACCCAAGTGGTGATGGATACCCAACCCGAGCTCCCTAGGTATTCGTATACCTAAGCTCTGATACCAAGCTGTGACGCCCCAAACGGGGGTCCGTTGACTACCCGCCAATCCAAGAATACCGTGGAATGTCGGGTGACCCACATTACTAAAATCGTGCAGAGTCCCTTTGTATAGGGAGCTCTACCCAAATACAATACTTGTATAAACCTGCATTTACCTGTCCCAAACAGTCCAATATATGCAATATATATCCAATACGGCCACTTGGGCCCATAAACAGTACTCAATATACATACCAATCATGAGTCCAACTATATATCCAATAGTTACAAGAGAGGTAATCAATTCTCCCTTATACAACACATATTAAAATTCTAACATTCTAATACATGTATACACCACGAATCCAAAGCCACAATCCTGCTTTTCTTCTAAACTTAGCCCCAGATCGAGCCGCCTCCCGCACGCTCCCGTACCAAAAGGGGGTCCCACGACGGGGTGAGCTGAATGCTCGAGGGAGAATCGCCCTAAGCGGGCTACTCACCACCTAAGTGCAATGTTCCAAATTTTAAACACACATTCAAAATGCAGCTGATCCTACTTGAATGTCTACATGACCAACTCGTGATCCCGAGCCTCACTGACCCCCTCACACTCGCTTGAGCCTCAGAGTGAGAATATTATGTTTTATTTCCATTTGAACTCTGATGTGTATATATCAATCGGGGCCCGACGATTGATATATTATTTGTTTGTGGACTACTCCGAAGGAATATCACCGGGCCAGCCCGACGGTATTGGATATTATTAATTGTTTGTGACTAATTCGATGAATATCAATTGGGCCGCTCCGACGATTGATATATTTAATTTGGACTACCCTCCGATAATTAATATTTTTAGACAACCCTCCGAACCATTTTCTCTATACTCGTCTCATGCACTAACTCCTATAGTCCTAGGATGTCCCAGTGCATATGGAATGCATGTATGCCAATTCCAATACAGTCAAATTCACAGATAAATATATAAACATGCATATATTTACAAAAATTTAATTCACACAATCATGTCATGTAAATTCTCATTTCATACATCAAAATTAGCTCACTTTGGCTAATGATCAAACACGAGCAATTTAATTTAAATCACTACCAAACACATATTTTCACAAAAAATATTTTTGAGAGAACACCGCTTCGAATAGTGAAACCCTGCTACTATTCCCTAAAAATCACAAATCAACGGTTCACATGCCAGTTGAACTCCACTACGCCATTCCCGCCCAATGCATATCAAGCAAACATTTAATGCACAAATTATCACAAAATGCACCCAAACAGCCCGTACCCACACACGGCTGCTCCAATTTTTGTCTCAAAAATTATATCAATTCGTCCTGCCTGGGACCAATCGCACGTGCCCCTCACGGCCTCATTCGAAATAAACATCGACAAAACACTTAAAATGGGAATAAAACGCAAGTAGGGAGAAACCCCTACCTTTCGAAGTTTGTCAAAAACTCACAAAACCGAGTCCACGCGCACTCCGTCGTTGTAGAACGCCTTCCTTCTCTACTCGAAGACCGACCATCGGATTTGTCGCAATCTAGAGAAGTCGCAGACCTTCAAAAACCACCATTGCTTTCTCCCTACTCCATCCCCTCCTTTTCATTTTCACGCTTTGCTTCTTTTTAAATTTGAGGAGATGAAGACTATTCACTATTTTGTCTTCTCAGGACTTAAATCAAACTTAAAATGACCATTTTGTCCCTTCTTTTTACCGCTTTGACATTCACTATCTCGACCGTCCATTTTCATCATTTCACTACTCATACCAATTTATGGTACATGAGTACGCAACATAAGGTGACTTTCGTCAGATCGAAAATCATTTTACTCGCACCCGAACGTGATGCCTCGGAAAACGTCGACCGACCGTCTCTAATTACGAAATTTTACGTATAGCTGATTTCTCATGGTGACGACTCCAACTATGGAAATCTGCTTATCATCCGAGATCTAGAGAATAAATTACTGATTTTTAACTCGAAATTACAATTTCAGAACCTAAATTACGATGGTCTCTTTATTCTTAAATTGAAATTTCAAGTCTTACGATAGTGGTAAACACTTGGTTATTTTGTGTTTGTATTTTCTTGTATTGCCCTGCTCTTTTTATGAGAAGTAGCTATGAAAATTCATGAATTTGCATAAATTTATTACATAATAGATTTTGTATTGGTTGGCCCATGGTTTTTCTCCTGTAAAGGAGTTTTCCACGTAAATCCTTGTGTGATTTATTTTCATATTTTATTTCTCTATTCTAGTTGATATTTTTCCAAGGTTGATCTCGGGGTATTTTTCCCAACAACTAGTATCATAGCCCATGGTTCCTTGGCAACAAAAATGTTAGCAATGAAATTTGATGGAAAAATCAATTTTCGCTTGTGACAAGTGCAAGTCAAGGATTTATTGATTCAGTCTAGGTTACATAAGGCGTTGAAAGGCAAGCCTACCACTGCCTCCAGTGAAGATTCTACAAGATCTAAGGTTTCTAAGTCTAATTAGTTTAGCGAAGATTGGGAGGACTCTATATATTCAAAGCTTCTTTTTTCGCATGACTCATAAGGTTGTGTTTGGTGAAGAATATTCTAGCAAACGTTTTTAGGATTTCGATCGCCATAGGACTTTAGGAAAACTTGAGCAAATGTATCAAGCTAAGAGTCTTTCAAATCGGTTATACCTAAAGGAGTAGTTTCATACACTGCGCATGGAGGAAGGTACTAGGATCTCTAATTACAAGGAGTTTTCCTAATGGCATCAATTCAGATTTAGAGGCTATTATAGTTGTGATCTCTGATGAGGATAAGGCATTGTGTCTTATCTAGTCTCTTCCGACCTCTTATAAACACATGAATCCTATCTTGATGTATGGAAAAGATACACAATTTATTTAGAAGTCACCACCAAACTTATAGCTCGCTAAAGAAGGTCGAGGTGACAAAATGTTCCAACAAATGGAAAATGCTGATGGTCAAGGAAGAAGAAGAACTTTGAAAAGTAGGCTTGCTAGGACGCGGTGGACACAATCTAGGCACATCAAGAAAAAGTGTTCAAAAGGTGGAGCTGGTTCGGCAAATGGCTCTAACTTCCAAAGTAACATAGTAACATTTGATGATAAGATTCTCTAAGGAGGAAATGTGAATTCTCATGGCATGTCAAATGAAGGCCATGGAAACAGGATGTGTCCACAAAGAAGGGTCCACATTTGCACACGAGCAATCGGGGTTTTGCAATTTCCAGCAAGGTGGTGGTGGGAAGATGCTGAAGGTCAAGAACTCCGGGGAAAGCAAAGCAAGTGGACTTACATCATAGTCAGCAAAACGATCGACATGTGCCGACGAAGAAAGTCTTGGAACTGGTAAAAGTTCTAAGTGTTTTGTATACTCGTTATCGTGGAGTATGGTTCTCAGTTTAAGAGAATGTGGTATTTATTAGACAACCAACTCAAAGTTTCGTGAAAATTCCACTTTCAAAAGAAAGCGAGAGCTATGTACGAACAAGACGCTTACGCCTCACCTAAGTAGATGGTGGAGGATTGATGAGTAAGGGTCCTCCCGCTAGGGGTCCACCCTAATAATTAAGAAGAAAATAAAAGTAATTTGTCCTTTGGTTAATAAATGGGAAATTGGGCTTTTGGTTAATAAAGGGCCAATTGGCCCTTGCTAATAAATGGTCATTGGCCCTTGGTTGATAAAGGGCGCTTACTCGTCAATAGAAGAGGCAATCAACCCTTGGTATTCTCGCGATATTAATGAAGTTGTTCTTCTTTAGTAGAGAAAACATCCAAGAAGGAGCGAAGAGGAGAGTAAGGTAGAAGAGAAAATTGTGAGAAAGAGTTAGGGGTTGGTCTTTCTCGGGTTTAATACGGGATTTATAGTGTAGCTATCTTTGGATAGTGGTAAACACTCTGGTTATTCAATGTTTATATTTTCTCTGTATTGTCTCAAGAGCTTAGGTGAGTGATTAGCAATCCCACTGCTACATATTTCAGTCCTGTTTATTGCAGGTTTTAAGCACTTTTTATGTACTAATCAACTTAAATAACCCAATTGATACATTGAGGTCCTGGCTTTCCTACTGATCACATTTTATGGCTATTTTTGTAAGTTTTGTAGGCCAAATAAGCCATTTTCTTCAAGCCGATTCAAACACGACGAACCCGAGTCGAACTCGAAGATGCATGATCATTTCAGAAGACATTTGGAGCAAAAATGCAAAAGAGAAGGGTAGCTGTGGAGTTTGGCAAGAGCAGGAAATTCGCACTCGTAAATTTCGCAGCTGCGAAATTCTCGCAACACTCCAAGCCTCCCCTCCACTACCGCTTTGATCGCTTTTTCACCCGCTTTTTCGCTTGCACAAATCTGCCCTGATGTAATTTTTGGTTCCTTACACATTTTGTAATTTCCTTGGTATTGAGCACCTATAAGCTCACTGCTTGTAACATCAACCAACTTTCTACCCATCAATCACTTCAATAAATTACTCCAATTTCTCTCCTCCCACAAGGTGGTGATTTTTCGCTCTTTCTCCACTTTCTTGTTTTTCTGCAGCCAAACACCCCTTGATGATGACAAACCAAGGGATGCTTGGCTAAACCCCTCTCATCCTTGAAGAGGAAGGCCACTGGTGAAGGTTTGAAGGTAAAAACATTGTCCTCATGTTCATAACGCAAGCATTTATGGCCTTTTATGTTTCTGCATCTCACGTTTAGGTTTGAATCACTGTGATGTACCCCGAAAGTGGCCGCACTTGGCAAGCTTCAAGGCCCAATGGATGCTTATTGCTAGATCCACCGACATGCCCAGCTAGTTGTCATTTATGAGCTCCCTAAAGGTGTTAGATCCAAGATGGTTTTAATCGCTGGAAACATAAATGGCTAATAAATGCTATACATTAGAGAAAACTTTAGGCTTAGGTTTTAGAGCTAAATGAAGATCCGCCTGGAAATGACTATAGGTCATCCTCCCAACGAGGAAAAAATACTCGAGACATGTTGATATCTTAGAATCCTAACCCAAGGCCCGGTGACTTCAAGGAGTTCCCTTTAACTTTATTTCAATTTCTATTTCTAGTTTCCAAACATTCACTTCCACCGCTTTTGCAAAAATCCCGAATCCAAAGAGGAAACACCATTTTCAATCCACTCGCAACCTTCTCTCGCTCGAAGAAAACTCATCCCCGTGTTCGAATCCCAGACCACTATGCACGCAGTGAGCTCGCTACGACAAGAGAGGGAACCTTAGGATACAAATTTTGTTGATTCCGGATACGCCTACTGGCCAAACGAATCAAATGGCGTCGTTGCCGGGGATGGTGCCCTAGTGAGAAAGAGAAGCTGTGAACTTGTGAACTACATCACAAGTATTGGTGAATTTACTTTTTTTATTTTACCATTTTTCCCCATTTACAAGCCACCGTAGGGACTGAATTCAGACTGCATACGTATTTTTCCTTGTTTTTATTTTAACTAACATCAACCTTTCCGGTAGCCTTGTTTTTTGTTGGTTTGCTTGTTTGTGTTGTGTCTATAGCAAATTTACGCAAAGGGGATGTAAACACGCAGCATATCGGGAAAGGGCCGGTCTGGGGCTTGAACAAGTGGTGTGAAATCGCCTTGCACAACAACCAGATGGAGCCCCCACCTGAAGAACAGCAGAGCCAACAGGGGGTTCAAAGGCAGCCCAATGCCCATAGGATCACTGAGGGGATCATGATACACCCACCAAGGGTGAGTGCACCTCACGCATTATTCCCCGCGAGGATGTCACGAGGCCTGACAAGGCTCCCCAAGCCTCAACCTTCTTCATGGCATGGAAATGAAAATCCATACACATATCCGGGAGTCTTTGCAGTTTGTACCGACTTTTAAGGAGGGTGCAATTGATATGGACTAGCCTGCCGAAAGCCTTCCTTTCACCTCAAAGACAAAGCCAAAATTTGGCTTAATTCACTAAGGCCAAGGACCGAACTGGTAGAGCTGCAAAGTGCACTCTTTGGAAAAGTTCTTCAAAGGCAATACAAGACCAACAATTTGAAGAGGCAACCCACCTTTGCGCCATGACAAAGGGGAAAAATTTTATCGGCCGGGAAAGGCATCTTGAAACCATCAACGCATGCCCTCACCATGGCTGACACATGGATGCCAAACCACTTCTACGATGGAATGTCCTCTCCGCCAGAAACAACTTCGAGACCATGTGTGGAGGGACTCTCAAGAAGAACTCGATGAAGCCATGGACTTCCTCAACTATGTCACGACCTAAAGTCAGATGAACCAAATCCCAGGAAATTGATAGACATAGGGCCACCAAGAAACCAAAGGGGGAGGCATATATTCATCAGCGGATGATGTGAATCTCAAGGCTGTTGTCCAATTCTCGACCGTGGCTGATGGAAGAACTTGAAATGAGGAATCGCCAGGAGGTACGTAGTAATAAATACCATGCCCCTCCAACCATGCTTCACTCATAATCCACTGTCACCAAGGAGAGCATTGTCCAATTTCCTCGCAAGGGATTTGACGGCCGAACATGCAAATGTCAGGTCAAAATAGGCCACCACCGATGCCCGTATGGCAACACCTCCACAACCCAATCGAAGAACCACCCCAACCTCTCCGGAAGCCTAAACTCTAAAGATATGTTCCCTGTGCACAAACAGCTGTTAATGCATGGGTCCACCTCTCAACAAACCAAACCTCATCCCCTATTGAGCAAGCTTATCATGAATTTGGAGCAAGGTGTAAGGGAATTTTGCAGGAGCAGAAGCTATTAATGCTCGCTTGAATCAAAGAATAGAAAATGTAGAAAGCCCGTGAACAAAGAATTTATGGGCTCCACAATAGCCTCGAATCGAAAATTGATACCCGCACCATCCATCACAAGTCCGATCATTAACGCCAAGAAAAAAAAAAAAAAAAAAAAAAAACAGGAGCAAGGGAGATTCCCTTCCAAACACGCTAATCCTAGGAGTGCAGAACTGCTTATGAGCCTCGCACCAAAGATGGATGAAGTTAAGGCCATTATCACCTTGAGGAGTGGTAAGGAAATTGAGCAGCCAGTGCCTAAACCTACTGGAGAGACCAGAGAAGAAGAGGAAGCGGAGCCAGAACCATATTCATTAAAGAAGACTAAGAAGAAAACATGCCTCCTCCATTTCCCCCAAGTAATCGAGGCAAAAAGAAGGCCTCAAGCAAGCAGTATCCCCGGCTAAGGCGTAAAGGTGAACATCACCGCTTGATATGATCAAACAAATTCCAACCTATGCTAAATTTGTAAACTAATTGTACGTGAAGAAAGTGGTCAGTATCGATAAGAAGGTTTTCCCCGACTGAACAAGTCGCCCATCATCCAAAGCAAAACCCTTAGAAATACAAAGATCCGTGATCCCCTACCATCTCGCCTCAACATTGGAGGGATCCGCATAGATAAGGCACTACCGGGATTTGGGAGCTGGTCAACCTTACCGCCATACTCTCGCGGTATGCTGCTTAGGCTTTAGAGCTGGCTACCAACATCACCCTATCCTTAGCTGATCGGACAATGAAAATCCCAAAGGGAATAGTGTGGAGGATGTCTTGGTGAAGGTGGATGTTTTATTATCCAGACTGTGTCTCTTGAGCACAGAGTCTCGGGAGTATTGGGCATTAATCTAAGTGCCCATCATACTGGGGAGGCCATTCTCGTCACATCTAATGCCATAATCAATCCGGTCAGAATGGAGTCACGCAGCCTCACCTTCGCAATATGACCTCGAGCTCAACATTTTTCACCCGAGCAACAAGCATAAGTCAAGCAGAGGATGAGGAGTGTAAATCGTATGAAGCTCCAATCCAGGTACAAGGTGGAAAACACAATATACAAGAACTGCAGGAAGAACTGATGAAGAACAATGAAGTGGTTGATGAAGAATTAACTACATCAGTCACTCTTCCCGCAAATAAAGGATCCCACCACCAATTACCCAGAGAGTGTGACGCCTGAATACAAAGGACAAGCCGAACTCAATCGCAGACACCACTCGCAGCGGAAGAGCTTACCCTCCTGTGACTCCCCCTATAACCAATGGATGCATTGCTGGAGTGGTCTCGCAGTGAACCCTCCTAAGCCACCCCAAATTTTTGTTGAATTTTTGTTTGACATTATTTTAAGTTTTAATTAGGATTTTTCTTGTCTTTAATTTTTACCTATTTTTCTTCTAAAATTTTCTCATTTACGAGCTTATTTTCATAAGTTTTTGCCTTTTGTTTAAGTGTGTTTTAGTGCTAGGGGATGGAAGTCAAGCTTTACCAATTTCGCACTCCCGCGAATTTTCGCAGCACTGCATTCCATCCCCTGTTTTAATTTAACTCCCCAAGGTTTCAAGCACTCGCAATCAATTTCTATAATTTTTTTAACTACGCATTTGACTGGGGCTTAATAACATGAATCATCATGTCTTTTCACCTAACCCCTCCCCTATTTAAATCTTTGATTCCTTGCTTTCATTCCACTCGTTTCCAAGCCCCGATGCTTCTATCCCTTCTCTCCCTCCTTGTCGAATCATGGCGAAGACTCGTGACTATTCACCCGACCGGGCGGTGCGCCTGACATCCCTCCTTCTGTCGCCTCCAGCCTCAGAGCACCTCACACGGCGGTCCCAAAGATCAGTTTCTCACCAAGGCCCCTTCAATACCCCGCTCTAGAGGGCCTCGCCGCCACTACTCCCTACCCCCCGCGCTACACAGTATGGGCGCCGCCGGGGTGTGGCTCTTCTCCGTGGCCCCCCGCCAGTGTGAGACATCACACCCGAGTCGTCCCACCCCGCCCGATCCATCACATCTCTAGGCCAAACACGAGGCCCCACTGCCTAAGAGGGCCCCGACCTCAGCCAGTGGAGCCGCCCACTCCGAGACCCGGTGCCACCTCCTCATCGCTCGTCGCCTTATCGGAGCATTATTTGGAGCCGAGGCACATCCCTGCATCCGATTATCAGGTGACCGCCGTGCGACCCGAATCCAGGAAATCTTGACTATAGTGCGAGAGATACGGGGGGTTTCTGCAGTCTCAGGCATTTACCGGGGATAGGAGCTTCGAGACTCCATTCTCCTTGTGCAGCGATACCACCTAGGACCATTCATGACGCCGCATCGATTTTTCTATCCTCGGGTAGTCATCGAGTTTTATCGTGATGGCGTGCAGGCGCGAGCCCGACCCGGCGCTCTACATTTTTTCCATCCCGGTAGGCGGGGATGCCGAACCTCAGGCATCATAGGCTCTCCACTGCTTGGGTGGTCCCTTGACGCGGTGGCTCCCAAAGGCGATGGCCCATCCTCGACCAGGGAGATGGTCTAGTCTTCTTTCTGGGACACTCTGGCTAGGGACTATATTATTCAGGAGGCAGCTCCCACAGCACATGCTATTGATAGACCATATATTGCGGTCCTAATCACATTTCCGCTCCAGCCACATCGTCAGGAGGAGAGGAGCCGTTTGGAGCTTTATACTTCGTATTTTCTAAGGGCTTTTGGTTTAGCCGTGAACGATCGCGACGTCCTTATTCGGCCGAGGAATGAGGGTCGCCGCGAGGGTGCGCGCCAGGCGAGTCCACCTCTCTCCTATTCCAGCGACTCTGTGCTGGGTGTTGGAGCACCGCCGGCTTCCCCGTGACCTCGGTGGAATGACTGATCGCGGGTTCTGAGGGCCACCACTGCGGCTGATCAGTAATGAACACGCTGCCGTGCGCTCGTCTTGGCAGGGGACGTAGGGACTAGCCAGGCTGGCAGTATTCAGTCGCGGACACACCCCCTGCGAGCCCATTGGGAGCCTCCCGGCTCCGGCTTCCTCGGCTGGCCGGTTGTTCCTCTGGCTGCCTACGAGCTCCGGTACCTCAGACCAGGTGCCATACATCCGCCCGAAGCCCTCACGGCCCCCTTGCCCGTTCTTTCGTTGGAATATAGCATTTGGGCGAGAGCACCTCATAGCCTCGTGATTACATTACCATCTCCGCTCAGGGACTTCTTGACCATCATGGTTATTCATACGTTCTCCACCACGCCCGATCATTCGCATTTGCCCGTACGGCTCTCAGATGGGATGACTCGCGGGGCGACCGTGGCTCACACCCGGCGCCATATTAGCCTGAATCGGGCCGTCCTCATGCGGTCTGAGCCACCTCGACCTCCACTGCAACCTGTTAGTATGTTCCTGCTCGGGGCGGGTTGCCATTTCACTCACCGCGATTGACCCCTTCTCCATGTGACCTCTGGTTGGATGTGTTGCGGTTGTAGAAGTGCAGCCGGCCTCCATGGCCCGGCACCTCGGCATCAGGCGGGACGATTCTTCATCGACCAGCATTTGAGGAGGTACCACTTCCCTCCGCTGCTTTCCAATCCACACTCTATTGCGGACAGCCCAAGCGCCTGGGTGGGGGGTTAGTGTTTGAAGTGATGTTCATACTGTTGATTTCAGTTCTTTTTGTATTACCTACTAAGCAAAGCCCATTTTTGCATGTTTAGTCTGCTGATTTTAGTTCTTTTTGTACTACCTGCTAAGCAAAGCCCATTTTTGTATTTTTAGTGGCTTGCTGTTTACTCCATTTTGAAAAAGCGTAAAATTTAGTGAAATACATTGTTATATATTTCATACGACTCCATTTTCTACTCTTTTTGCAAAAGCGATTTTTGCTAATTTTTTTGTGTGGTTTGCCTCTCCACGTGAGTTGAAAAACTAAAAATCTTTGCATAATACCATCAATGCTAGACTGGTTTCATGCATGATTGGGTTGTTGGTGGAGTTAGAAGACCACGGTATTCAACGCCCTTGTCTTCCACGATAGCTAACCACACACCCTGGTGCACATCAGTTTTTCTTGATAAGTGAGAAATTTGAATACCCATGCTGCAGCTTAGGCCTTAGCCGTTTGACCACCTATAATAGGTTAAGTTCCCCGTGAAGAAGGCGATAGAAGTCTTCGAAACGAAAAGAAAGAAAAAGGAAATAGAAAAGTCGGTGCGCTGCCTTGAAACTCGAGCACGGTCGAGGGTCTGGTAAAAAGCCTTTAAAAACACAGTGCCCTAAACCAAGCGGATTTGGGAGCCCGCTAGACTTAGTCTTTCGCTACATGGGTGGATGGGTGGGTTTAGCAAGTTGTGAGTCTTTGGAATTTCGAAATCATTAGGTCAGGGGTGAAACACTGTAGAGTTAGTGGTCGAAAGATCCTTTTGACTTGATGCCACTGAAACCTTAGTTGGTTGGGAGTCATTAGTGGATCCGTTAGGACTTTGGTGGAAGTCGAGTTCACCGACATTGCATCCTGTCTGAGAAGAGGGTGTGAAATAAGAATTGGAGCAGGATCTATTTGGATGGTCAAATGATCTAAGGCATTAGCGATAAGCGGTTTGGGAGAGCGGCAGCGACTTATTAGTAAAAACTTATCACCTAAACATGGGTCACGGGTGGAAGTTCGGGTTGATTTCCTTGGAATGGACCTTGCTACGAAACTTGTTCTGTATGGTATTTATTCTCCCGAGTGGTTTTTTTTTATACGGGGTCCCGATTTTCATCTTGAGGTAGGGTCTTATCTGCTTCACTTTTTGAGCAGACCAGTCCCGCTTTTGCATACACATAACTGCATGATCTTCCTTAACATCATTGCTAAGGAATTTATGATGTGTTGGTTAGGGAGTGATTAATACCCCGAATAGTCTTTATTTTGAGCCTTGTTTATTACGGGTTTAAGCAACTTTGTGTATAATCAACTTAAATAACCAATTGGTACATTAAGGTCCCGACACACTCTGATCACATTTATGACTATTTTTGTAAGTTTTGCTTAGGCGACTAAGTCATTTCTTGGCCCTTCAAACATAGCGGGCAGGAGCCAAACTCGAAGATGCATGATCATTTCAAAGACATTTGGAACAAAAATCTGGAAGAGAAGGAAGAAGCTGGAATTTGGCACGCCATGACCTCGATTTAAGTGGAGTTGCAAAATTTAGCTCTTTGCTCCCTATGGCTGCCAGGTTTTAGCCCTTTTAACCAGCTTTTTGGCTTTTGTACAAATGCACGCCATTGATGTAATTTTGGTTCCTTTACACATTTTGTAATTTCCTTAGTCACGAGGCACACAAATAGAAGCTCGGTCGAGCTTGCTCAACATCAATCAGCTTTGAGTCCATCGATCACTCTGATAAAATTGGCCCGATTCCTCTCCTCCTTACGCATGTGATTTTCGCCCCTTTCCCTCCACTTTCTTGCTTTTTCTTGGTAGCAAGCACCTCTTGATGATGAAATCAAGAGATGCTTGGCCTAAACCCCTCATCTTTGAAGGGAGGGAAGGCGGCTGGAGGTGAAGGTTTTAAAGGTAAAACATTGTCCCTCATGTTCATAATCTGACATTTATGGCCTTTTCACGTTGCATCTCACGTTTGGGTTTGAATCCTTTGTGATGTACCCTAGAAATTGGCGATTACTTGGCGAGCTTTCCAAGGCTCGATGGTACGCTTCTTGCTATATCAGCGATACCAGGTTAGTTGTCATTTATGAGCTCTACAGAGTTAGATCCAGATTGATGGTTTTAAGCGCTGAAACATAAATAGCTTAATAAATGCTATACATTAGGAAAAACTTTTAGGGTTTAGGTTTTTTGAAATTTAAATGAAAGATCTAATTCGGAAAATGACTATAGGTCATCCTCCCAATATGAGGAAAAATACACCAGGGACATGTTGGATATCTTAGAACTTCCCAGTACGGTGGCTAGAGACTTGAGGAGTTCTCTTTTAGCTTTTATCTCAATTTATTTCCAGTTTCCAAACATTCACTTCCACTGTTTTTGCAAAAATCCTGAAATCCAAAGAGGAAACACCATTTTCAATCCACTGCAACTCTTCTCTCACGAAGAAAACCCATCCGAGTGTTCGGCCACAGACCATCTGCGGTAGCTACCTTTACGGTGGTAGGAACAACAGGATACAAATTTTTTGATTAAG
This sequence comes from Tetrastigma voinierianum, assembly GCA_016808115.1. Lineage (NCBI taxonomy): Eukaryota > Viridiplantae > Streptophyta > Magnoliopsida > Vitales > Vitaceae > Tetrastigma > Tetrastigma voinierianum. The sequence goes on from JAEQBH010001020.1 coordinate 254,213, forward strand.
GATGCTTTGTTGGCCAAGCAGATCGATCGATGAAAATCTATGTAGTGTACAAATTGGCCACATAATGGATTTTTTGACAGTTTGGCCATGGTTTTCTCCGTTAAAGGAGTTTCATATGAAATCCTTATTATCATTTATTTTTCATATTTTTATTTCTCTGTTCTAGTTGATATTTTGGCAAGGTTGATCTTGGGGTATTTTCCCGACAATATAGCCACGAGGCAAACTTAAGTTTACCTCCTTATTTTAAGGCCCGACCCGCAAATATATATATAGCTGATTAATTTGATATATATATATATATATATATAAACGATAACATATATCATATAAGTCATATAACTTATTTAATATCCAAATTAAATTATGTTTGTATAAGTCTATACAATTAATTTTATAATTTGAAATTGTTTAAACTCACTTAACGTAATATGATTGTTGTGCTTTATAGTTATAATTAGATTAATCAATTTGATTATAGAATGAATTGATTTAAATTAAATTTATTGAAAAACCTTAGAAAATCCAAATTTCTGAGATGGAGTAAAACAGTAAATTTCGGTGCTCCCCGAAAATTTTCGTCTTGGATGGCGAAACGGAGACTTCACCGTTGGAAACTATCTCGCGAAATCTGTACCACGTCGAATTTCATTGAATTAGAAGCAGTCATAATTTCATTTTTCGAGGACAACGAGATGTCGCAAGAGACGCGGCATGCGATGAGTGGCTCGTAGTGCTTCACGCTGCGTCAAGTGTGGGATGAGTCAAACAATGAGCTCAAGTGGAGCCATAGGGGACATGTGGCACCATGTGATTGGATGGGAATCCAAGTAGAAGGATAAGTGGGTAAGGATGATCCAAGTGAGCCAATGATAGGCTGACATGTGGCAAGAGAGGTACTCTCCCACTTGGCCCATCTTGGACCAAACAATGGGAGAAAGAAAGAGAGGAAGAAAAGAAAATAAAAAAAAAAAGGAAGGGAATGAGGGAGTGTGAAATCCCGAAAAATCCGAATTTTCGAAAAAGGGTAAAATAGTAATTTCGATTAAAATCCTGAATTTTTTTTAGATCTTGGATGATGAAACGGACTTCACCGTTGGAATCGTCTCGCAAAATCTAGCTACCACGTTAAATTTCGTCGAATTCCCTAGACAGTCGAAATTTCACGTTTTTCGAGGAGTAGTGTGGGACACTTGGCGCAAGTGAGTGGCTCAAGATGAGACACGTGTCAAGTGGAAAGCTATTCAAATGAATAGCTCAAGTGGGACCTAGAAGAGGCATGTGGCAACACATGATTAGAGGGAAATCCAAGGTAGATGGATAAGATGATAAGGGTAATCCAAGGAGCCACTTAGGGTGTAGACCAGTGGCGAGTGAGAGGACATCTCACTTGACTTCTATCTTCTCCCAATAGGTTGAGAGGGGGAAAAGGAGAGAGAGAAAGACGAGCCAAATTTGAGGAGGATGAGTTAGAGAGGGGCTACACCTTCTCTACAGATTTTAGACGATCGACGGCGTTTTCGGGCGGACGAGGAAGGAGTTCATCCCTCACCAGCGAGGGCCGCGCCGAGCGGGTTCGAGTTTGAAACCAGACCGAGAAGGTAGAGGTTTTCTCTACTTGGTTTAATCCTTGTGCGGCCATTGAATGAAGCACGCGCGGGTTAAGTAATGGTCGTGGTGGCCGTGTGACCGAATCCCGGACCGCCCAGGACGTGTCTTGGAGATTAAGGTTGTTTCGGACAGTCAAGAGGGCGAATTACAGGCCCAAGTAATTGTCCTTGTGTGCCCGTTTTATATGTTAGAGTTAAATGAATATGTGAATTGTTGGTTGTCTTGCCACAAGGGGAGATGTTTAGTTGTGTTTTGAACCATGGAAGGCTGTATTGTGGTGAGTACATTAGCAGGACTAGGCGGGTTTGGGTGGGAAATGAATGGAATTTGGTAGTGGAGTCGTGAGAGTAAATTGTAGCCACATTAGCGAACTTGATGTTATGCTTTTGAATTTCTCAAATCGACCTCTGTGTGAGTTATGGTCAGTTTACCACTGAGCAGGTCTAGTGGAAGGGTTGTCAGTGGGTTCACCAGAGTTGGACTACGTGGAACAAATAGGCAGGTCACCGAGCTAAGGTCTGCTAGGATGGGTTCACCCATTTGGGTCACCTCAGTAGTTACGCCGTTGCTAGGTTCGCGGTTGGTCTGCGCCGGACCAGATTAAGTCGGTGGGTCATGCATGACCTCCCAACCCCCGGGAAGGTCATGCTTCTTCATCGAACTTCCGTTTGGGTGTTCTCGGATCTATAGAAGCCCGTTGGTCACTATTTCAGCCATGTTCTGGCGAGGTGGACGTTGGAAATCAAGTAGGCTAGGGTTAGGCTGGTAGTGGCGGCCAGGTTAGGATTGGTTAGTCATATGTGACCTCCAACTTCGGAAGGTCATAACTTCTTCGTCCGAACTCCGTTTCGGGTGTTCTTGAACTATATGGAAAGCCCATTGAGTCAAGATTCCATAAATATTCCTATGGAGTAGGTGCGGGCTGGCCCAGGAAGGGCTTTCGGGCGGGAGGGGCGGTCAGTGGGAATTTGGTAGGAGTGGGGCCCCCTTTGCTCGTATGTAGACCTCAGTTTCAAAAGGTCATAACTTATTCGTCTGAACTTTGTTTCAGGTGTTCTTGAACTCTATAGAAATCCCATTGAGTCAAGATTCCATGCATATGATTTTGGAGGCCATTGGAGTGCTGGGCCCCAGTAGGAAGAGTTTGAGCGAGAGGCGGGGTCGGGTAGGCTGAATGGGTGGAGCTTCTTACTCATGTGTGACCTCCCAACCCCGAAGGTCACGCTTCTTACGTCCGAACTTTGTTTGGTGCTTAGGCTACATGGAAGAGACGAATTTTAGTCAAGATTCCGACCATATGCCTATGGAGGCGGTGGGTACTAGAGGCGGCGAAAAGGGGATTAGGCGGGGCAGGTCGGGTAAGTGGCCAAGATGAAATTTGCTACTCATGTGACCTCAGGCTTTGGAAGGTCATAGCCTTCATCCGAGCTAGATTTCTGAGTGTTCTTGGACTCTATGGAAGCCCATTGGTGAGACTGCGCCATGTTCTATTAGGAGGGACATTGGGCAATCAGACCGGTTAGTGATGGTCGGTTAGGTTGTGTGTGCCAAGCATATAGATAACATGCAGTGTAATTTCGTTAATATATATATATATATATATATATATATATATATATATATATATATATATATATATATATATATATATATATATATATATATATATATATATATATATATATATATACATATGATATATTAACATGAATTATTATGAAATGGCATATTACATTTCATATGCATTGGGGCAACCTAGAACAGTAGGTATGAGTGCATGACATGAAAAACATGGTTGTCAAATGAATTTTATGGGAATATTTTTCGAAGAATTGCCTTGGAGGGTTGTCCAACAGTTCATCTCGGAGGATAACCCATGACTATTCGGAGGATTATCCGTGGTCGCATTGAAGGAACATCATTAAATTTTATTGGAAAGTGGTATTATGTTTTCAGAACAAAAACCTTTTATTTTTAAGCTTGATGTTTCTCACATAGCTTAGGTATGCAGCAGAAGTCGGTGAGGGCGCTCGAGATATGGGGATGGGTGCATCACATTTTCATCCATAACATGTAGACATTTGAGTAGGGACTTGTATGTTTTACTTGAATGTTTGGTGTGCCATTGTATGAGCACTTAGGTGGTGAGTAACCCTTGTAGGAGATTATCATTCGCGGGCTTGCTCTCACCAGTCGTGGGATCCCAACTTCGAAGTCTGGGGCCAGTACGAGCTGACAGGCACTCCTTAGAGGCCGGAATTATGAAGCAGGTTGGATTGTGGCCTTGATTCATGTTTTGTGTATATATTAGAACAAACTAGTTTTAATATATGTTTTGTATTAAGAGTGATGTATTAACTCTTGAATCTATAGAAATGTAATAGTTTTATGGCGCATGGGTAGTGGATGATGGGCCCTATTGGGTCATCTTACTCATGTATAGATCTCATGAAATAGAACCTGGGGTTGATAATTGACAAGACCCCGGGTTGGGGCGTCTGACATGGTATCGAAATTTAAGGTATCGATTACTGTAGTGTCTTTGGGCATGGGCCTAGGATATGGATTTGTAGTGTAGTGCCTGGTTATGATTACCTAGCGTTTGATATTTGATACCAACTTCACAGCATGGTATCAGAGCTTAGATAAACAATTACCAAGGAAGCTCGGGTGTGGGTATACACAAGTATGGTCTTATGTTTCAAGGCTAAGGTATCACCCAGTTGCACCAGACTCGGTGTTCGTCTGGCGTCACGAGCTTAATAGCTTGGTCAGGGCTTAGGTTTATGATTACCTAGTGCTCAGTATTTGATAGGAGCATCACAGCTCGATGTTAGGGTTTAGGTATGTGATTACCTAGGCAATCACGGAACAGGATTAGAACACTTCATGCATTATGTTTTTATGTGTGCTTGGGTGTATAACATGATGTGTGTTGCATGTTGTGTACATTTATGCGTGATTGAGTATGTATGGAAAACAAGGAACACTAGGATTGGAAAACATAACCTTAGGGGTTTGGAAAACAATAATGAACATGAAAAATTTCGGAAATTGAATTGAAATTGTATTAGTGGTTGACGATTACTTCCAAGGAAAAGGGATGAAACGGGTTAGTTGAAATATTTAAGTCCCCAGTAGTAGTTGACATGTGCACTACTAGTTAAAAGCGAGATAGAAATTTAATAAATTTATGCCATTTGACATGTAGATGACGAGTGATGGGAGGATGAGACATTAGAGTACATCCACGAGGTGCTAGCCGGGCACCCACGTATTTGACAGCAAGCCTTTCTTTGAGGAAATTTGTAAAGGATTGCGGCTCTGGTTGTAGTGCGAGTAGCCAGGGAGGTCCGAGTAACCTCTAGAGGTTCAGGGCACATCATCCTCCGATATTCACAGGTGGAGGAGATCCAATGGTGGCAGACCATTGGTTTAGACAAATTGAGAAGGTGTTGGAGGCCATGGACATTACCTCCGATGAGGCCATGATCAAACTAGCTGTGTTTTAGCTAGAGAGTGAGTCCCAAGTGTGGTGGGACTGGGTTAAGACCTCTAGAGACTTAGAGGCAATGACTTGGGCAGAGTTCAATGAGCTCTTCATGGAGCAGATGTTTAGGCCCAGCGCTGAATGTCACGGCTGGGGGTTCACAGAAATTTGAAGCGGGGAGCAATATTTGTGATAAGTATGTAGCGGGTTCTTGGGTTGGCACACAAGCGGCGATTATGTGGCCATAGATGCGGCTAAAGTCAGGAGATTTGAGAATGGGCTGAGACTGTCCATTCAGGGCAGGATTATGGGACTGCGCCTCTGAGAGTATAAGACTCTATAGTTGGGATGGCCATGACCAGCAGAGAGATGGAGGATGCAGGAGCACTTTCGGGAGGCAGGTCTTAGTGGCAAGAGAAAAGGAGAGTCGAGTCTTAACTTCCCGGTTCGGGAAAGGCGGGGCTTCTAGCTAGAGTCGCGATTACGGGTTGAAGTGACGAATCGGGGCTTCCGGTCGGGCGGGCGGATGGTGTGCTTCATTTCAACGGCTAGGGCGTATAGGGAGGATTGCCCTGCGAGGCGAGATCTAGGGTTTTAGGGCCGACCTGGTCCCCTCTGTCGGTACGTGGGATAAGGCGGTCTGAGTTCATTCCTCCACACCCTAGTATGGGTCAGAAGAACCAGTTTCAGTCGCAGGGTGCTCTACAAGCACCTTCGGCAGCACAGATGGGTTAGAGGGGCTTGAGTATGGGTCGAGGAGTCGGAGTGCAGACTCCACGGACCAGACCTGGGACCCGAGGGGCGTGTCTACGCGTTGCCTGCCCAGGTTAAAGCGTGCGAATCGGTCGGGCATCTGAGTGCGTTTATACCTACATTAGTTGTCGATGCATCCTTCCGTGTGCATCTTGTGTGATAGGTTTGGAAAAGGCTTGCTTGGAGGGGACGAAAGGAGGAGGAGGAGCCTGAAAGGGGGAAGAGAGAAACCATTATATGGAAAATTCTTCCACATGATCTAGGGTGAGGTTGGTCGAGATATGTCGGGGATTGTGAGTGAGAGATCTCGGGGGGATTCTCATGGTGTGGACCTTCGGATTGGTAGACATATCAAGTTTTGATGTCATTCTTGACATGGATGAGTTGACAGCCCATCGAGTTGTCAGTGATTGTGACCTTAGCGGGTTATCATACCCGACACGATCTTGGAGTTGTGTAAGGTTGCATATGCATGTGAGTGATGCGTATGTGTGTGGAATTTCGGGACAAAATTCTTTTAAGGGGGGGGGGGGGAGAATGTGAAATCACGAAAAATTCGAATTTTCAAAAAAGGGTAAAATAGTAATTTCGATCAAAATCCGGAAATTTTTTTTAGATCACGGATGATGAAACGGACTTCACCGTTGGAATCGTCTTGTGAAATCTAGCAACCACGTCAAATTTCTTTGAAATCCGTAACAGTCGAAAGTTCACGTTTTTCGAGACACCGAGAGTAGTCCGGGACACTTGGCGCAATTGAGTGGCTCAAGATGAGACATGTGTCAAGTGCAGAGCTACTCAAACGAATAGCTCAAGTGGGATAGGAAAGGGCATGTGACACGCGATTGGAGGAAATCAGAGTAGACCAGTTAGGTGATACAGGCTGCCCAAGGACGCTAGAATTGGACAAGTGGCAAGTGAGAGGACATCTCACTTGGCTTCTATCTTCTCGACCAGTTAGGAGAGAGAAGGAGAGAGAGAAGAAATGAGCCAAATTTGAGAGGAAGAGTTAGAGAGGCTCTACCTTCTCTACAGATTTACAGTGATATCACTAGGCGTTTTTAGGAGGGAAGCGAAAGAATTTCATCACTCCACGACACGGGAAGCCGCATAGAGCCCGAAGTTTGAGAGTTTAAATATTTCCGAGAGGTAGGGGTTTTTCTCCTACTTGGTTTAATCCTTGTCTAAGGGTCATTCAAATGGCATGGGTTGTGTGAGGCTGTAAGTGGTCATGTGAGCCCAGAGTCTGAGACCTTTGGGTTTGTGTCTTTGGGATGTTTTTCGAATGATCCGGGGCCAACTTTTGGACTAAGTAATTGTCCTTGTGTGCCATTTTTATGTGTTAGAGTTAAAATGAATAATGGTGTTGGTTGTCTTGCCCTAAGGGGAATGTTTTGTTGTGTTTTTAACCATGGGAGGCTGCCATATTGTGGTAATACACATTGACCAGATTTTAGAACTGGTTTTTGGGTAGGAAATGAAGGGAATTTGGTAGTGAGTCCTTCAGGTAAATTGTAGCCACATCAGTGAACTTGATGTTAGGCTTTTGAATTTCTCAAATCGGACCTTTGTAGCCTAAGTTATGGTTTGTTTACCTTGAACAGTCTAGTGGAAGAATTTGGCCATTGGGTTTGCCGTGGTCACCTCATTGATGCTGCCGTGGTCAGTCTGCGTAGGGTCATGCGACCTCTAACCGGAAGGTTATAACTATTCGTCAGAACTCAGGTCCAAGGTGTTCTCACGACTTCCCATAAAGAAAGCCCATTGAGTCAAAATTTAAGCCATGGTTCCTATGGTGGACATTGGGCAATCAGGTCAGCTAGTATTAGCTGGTTAGTGCTGGTCGGTTAGGATTGGTTAGTCATATGTGATCTCCAACTTCGAAAGATCATAACTTCTTCGTCCGAACTCCGTTTCGGGTGTTCTTGAACTCTATGGAAAGACCATTGAGTCAAGATTCCAGCCATATTTCTGTGGAGGGTAGTGGGTACTAGAGTTGGCCGAAAGGGGCTTCGAGTAGAGGCGGTCGGGTAGAATTTGTAGAAGTAGGGTACTTACTCATGTGTGACCTCCAACCGGAGTCATAACTTCTTACGTCAGAACTCCTTTTCGGTGTTCTTGACTATGGAAATCCGTGAATTGATATTCCATCCATATGCCTGTGGATGGCGATTAGATCTTGGAGTTGGCCAGAAAGGGGATTTCGAGGGCGGTAAGTAAGGTTGGCCGGTAGGGTCATGTGACCTCGACCCGGAAGGTCATAACTTCTTCGTTCGAATTCCGTTTCAAGTGTTCTTAGACTCTATGGAAATCCCATTGAGTCAAAATTCAATCCATATTCCTATGGAGGGCAGTGGGTACTAGATTTGGCCATAAAGGGAGTTTCGGACGACGGTCGAGAATTAATTTGTAGGGTGGGGTACATCACACTCATGTGTGACCTCGGCTTTGGAAGGTCATGCTTCTTTATTGAGCTTCGTTTTGGGTGTTCTTAGGCTACATGGAAAGCGAATTTGGTCGAGGCTGCGACCGTGTTCATGTGGAGGACATTGGGCAATTGGGCCGGTTAGGTTGTGTGTTATGGCTTGTATAAATAACATGTGGTGTGAATTTCGTTAATATATATATATATATATATATATATATATATATATATATATATATATATATATATATATATATATATATGCATGCTTGATATATTAATATGAATTATTGTAGATGGCATATTGCATTTCGTATCTGTTAGAAACTGACCTGGAAACTGATGAGTATGAGTGCATGACATGAAAAACATGGTTGTCAAATGAATTTCATGGGAATATTTTCCGAATAATTGCCTTGGAGAGCTGTCAAACAGTTCATCTCTGAGGATGACCCATGACTATTGCGAAGAGTTATCCAACAATTCGCCTCGGAGGGTTGTCCAATAGAATTTTATCGAAAAATTGGTATTATGTTTTCAAGAATAAAAACATTTTGTTTTGAAAACAATGTTTCTCACACTTGGCTTAGGCATGAGTGAGGGAGTCAGTGAGGGCTCGAGATGTGGGGATGGGTGTATCACATTCTCATCCATAACATGTAGACATTTGAGTAAGGACTTGTATGTTTTACTTGAATGTTTGGTGTGCCATTGCATAAGCACTTAGGTGGGGAGTAACCCTTGTAGGAGATTATCCTTTCTTTTGAAGCTGCTTTCGCCGTCGTGGGATCCCCACTTCGGGTATAGGACCGGTCACAGGACGCTCCTTAGAAATTGGAATTATAAACGAGAATTTGGATTGGCCCAGATTCATGTTTTATTATTATATATTAGAGCGAACTAGTTTCAATATATGTTTTTGTATTAAAATTAGTGTATTAACTCTTGAATCTATAAATGCTGTAGTTTTGTAAATACATGGGCGAGTATGGATGGGTAGTATTGAGTCATCTTACTCATGTATGGGTCTCATGAAATGAGATACACAGGTTTTAACGGGTTGACGGTGAGTGACGGGACCACTGAGGTCGGGCGTCACAGAGAGAGTTTTAAAGGGAGAGACTATACCTGCTCTACAGTTTTCGACAATCGAGGCTGCGATTGCGGCGGAATTAGAGGAGAGTTTATCCTCGCAGCTAGAGCTTCGCATCAAGACCGGAATAGTGGAGTTTTGACAAACTCCAAAAGGTAGGGGTTTTCTCCTACTTTGTTTAATATTTGGCTAATAGTCATCCGAATGGTTAGGGATATTTGGGGCTTAAATAGTCGTGCATTTCAGTCCCAAAGATTAGAGGCTTGGGTGGTGAGTCTAGTGTTGTCTTTAGACTGATCCACGAGGCCCGAGTGTTTGGAGCCCATTCATGTGGCATTAATATTACTTTTATGTCATTGTTATGAATAAATAACATGCTGATTTATTGTATAAGCTTTGTTTAATATATGCGTGCTGATATAATGATTGATATAAAAATGGCATATTGCATTTCATATGCGAGGACACCATGACAGTGGGTGTGAGTGCACTTGTTGTGATTCGGAGGTTGACCCGACAATTATTTATCGAAGTATGTCCACTGCCGTATATCGGAGGGTTGTCCACACAATTATTATGGATCGTCCACTAACAATTATATATCGGTTATCCTCGCAAACGAATAACTGTTTGAAAATGATATATCATACATGGAAAATTGCATGTGTGAGAGAGTCGGTGAGGACTCGAGGCATGGGAGGGGGCATATAGACATTCAAGTAGAAATATGCATGATTTACTTGAATGTTTGTTTGGTTGCCATTGCATGAGCACTTAGGTGGGGAAATGTACATGTAGGAAGAATCACATTACTAGGCATTGCTCACCCAGTAAGTAGGAATAACAATTTCGGGTACCAAAGATAATCGAGGGACATCAGGAGCTGATGCGAAGAAAATGCCAAATTAGGCCTCATTTTTGTATTATGTAAACTCTGGGTAGAAAACCCAGTTTTTGTACTATGTAAAGAACAAAGAGTTGTAATTAAACTCTTTTTATGTAACAAATACATTTTGGCATGTTTTCCAGGTTCTTATAGTCTTTGTATGAATGAGGCTAACTTCTGTTAGTTTTACAGTATGTAGAACAAAGGAAAAAAAAATAAGAAAAGTTGGAGCGCAGGAGTCCAGAATGGGCTACTACCCATTTTCAACCTTAGGTCGTGACAACTGCCAGTGAATTGTCCCTTGACAGTAGAGGAAGCCGCGGCGTGCACGGCCGACGCGCTACGCTGCAGTGAGACCCTAGCAGAGCACTGCAGGGTGCTGGGAAGGCCGTCGCAGCAAACCTCCTTAGGTGCTACATCATGACAAAAGAGTTCCACATCGCGACGGAGATGGTTTGTCTGTGTTGCGACGAAAACTCGAATGTCGCAATGAAATTTCAGAGCTCGGTTGGGGCATTTAGGTATGACAGAGAGGCTTCCTGTCGCGGCCAGTCGGCCAAATCTGTGTTCGCGACAGGGTTGGCTTGCCCAATGTCGCGACATGAACTTTGAGGTCGTGACAAGGTCATGGGCAGCTGGGACTTTTGTGTGTCGCAACACAGATTTTATGTCGTGACAGAGATGTTGCTTTGGGCTTGTTTTGGGGTCGTGACATGATCTTTTATGTTGTGACCGAGGCGCTTTAGTTGGGGAAATGAAGCTTATCACGACATGGCTTTTTCTATCCCGATAGAGGTGGATGTTTGGGTATTACCATGACGGAGCGGCAGAGATGGCGTGCGGTTTAGCGACAGGCCTTTAGGTAGCGACATTATGTGGTACGGTGGCGATGTCAGCGACCGAGCGCATGCGCTAGCGTCGCGGCTGACGGAGCGCCCGGCGTGTACTGCGCCGCTGCGTGACATGCGATGCGTGCGACAGCTTTCAGCGCGCACCACGACCTACACACGGCTTGGTGTCTGATGTTATTGTATTGTTTAGGATCACTGTTTGGAACACTGTTCATATGCATTATTCATGGAAAAAATATATAATACAAAATTGACCCCCGAAAAATTGGGGCGTCACATTTATAATACAATTTAAAAGGATAATCCAGGTAAATATAAATCTAAAGAACCCTTTTCCTAATAAAATCTCTTCAGGAAAAAAAAATATAGAAATAAACAAACTATAATATGCTTATGTTTCTAAATACAAAGAAAACTTCAAAAATTAATTGTCATGTTAGTGTAGGACAAAAGGAGAAAAAATCCAAAGGGAAATCGCATATCCAATGGCGTGAGTTGTCCTAAAGAAGGTTTTTTTCTTTTGTGGAATGAATACAACTGATTGATTCAATAATTCATGTATCCACGAAGTCCTGGTTATGAAGGTATCATCACTATCAATGGCCCAAGTGATTGGAACAGAAAGCAGGGAAAAAGAAAACATGAAGGTAACTTCTTGTGTAAAATGGATCAACACCTAGTCCTTTTCACCAATTCTAATATTTTCAAATAAGCTTTATGCATCAATCAATTATCATTTTGCTTCAATAGGGATGGCGGGTTTGATCATATACATGTTTCACCTCATCTACCTATATATATATATATATATATATATATATATATATATATATATATATATATAATGCAATTAAAAATTTGTCCACATATTAATGTTGTTAATATATTGTTCAAAATTTAAAAAGATAGAACATCTCGAAAGGAAAAAGACTCGGTTTCATGTTTAGTGGAAACAATTTACTATATTGCAATAAAATACTTAATTATTAAAAATTAAAAAAAAAAGACTAAATGAAATGGGTATGAGAATTTAAACACACTTGTTCTAGCACCTTATCCTATTTCAATTTTTTAAATAGAACAAAGATGAGAGTTTATTTAGATAAAAGGAGTCAGCATTTGGATAGTATACCCTGTTGTGATTCTTAATCATGTCAATTATAAAAACCCTTTTAGCACACTTTATTTAAGGGTTCGTTTGAATACACTCTCAAATTTCAAAATGGATTATTTTAAAATAATTGATTGATTATGGGGTATTGTAAGAGACCAAATTTGAATGGCAAAAGCCAATTTCTTTTTCGATTCCATGATATATGTCCTGCTCAATGCTCAAGTATGTTCAAATTTCAATTTCTGGAAAATTGATACTTCAATCAAATTCTTCCAAAAACAAAAAATCCACTCACTCATTATCCTCATTAAAGGAATTGTACTAGAGGGCAGCATTCAGGGGCATTAACCACTTAAAAAGTATTGTAGCCAAGAGATAATTGTAAATTTTTTTTGTTTCTGACATGGACAAAAGTTCGAATCCTCACATTAAAACCATTTTTCAAAAAAAAATAATTTGAGGGGCATGACCCCTTACTAACATTTTTTAAGCAATCTTTATAAAACGTCTTCCATTTATTAAAATAAAAATATCTTCCAAAGCTTATAAACTTAAACTCTTTTCTATCCTATAAACTTATTTTGAAAAATCTTATATATATATATATATATATATATATATATTCTTATTTTATTATATTTTAGCACATGTTCTTTAATCAAAAAGTGATAATTTTGTTTTCATTTTTTATCTTTTTATCCTAATAACTTTTTAATATAATATAACGAATTCTCTTCACTGGATTTAAACCATTTCTCTTTTCATATCCCGTAATTTTAATATTGACCTTCCAACAAATAAGTTAGGTTTATGGTACAATAAACCCTTACATTTAAAACACTTTTAAATTGAAGCACCGATAAATGGGAACTTACAAAACGTCCCATCAATTTTATTTTTTTTCTTTTTTTTCTTTTCTCCAATTTTCATTGGAAAGGTAAGTTTAATCAATTCAATTCAATTGATTGATAGCCGCCACGTAGGCACGTACCTTCTTAACCAACTATACGAATTAACAGGAGTATCATAGGACAATTGAATTAAAAACAATTTTTATTCCACCAACAAATAAATAAATATAGCTTGATAACAAAAATTTCCCAATTTTTTAATTATTTATTTTATAGTTCATAAGTCTAACTTAATTAATTAAAGCATCAATGTTTAAAAACGATAAACATGAAAAAAAATAAAAAATAAAAATTTGAATCTCAATAAAAACAGTTTATCATATGTATTAAAAGTGATTAGTTTTTAAAAAAAATATTTATTTTATATAAATTATTTTAAATATTAAAATTTTTAAACCAAATTATTTTTAAAGTTAATTATATATGTATATAATCATCACAGACGATATAATATCTATAATCCAAAAAAGATTATAAAGTTACTTTAATATGTTCATTTTAATTTCAAAAAAATATTCATTTTAATTTGAAACTAATTCCATAAAAGATGGAATGAGATAAATAGATAAAGACACTCGCCAGTTGTCATATATATTCGCAACCATAATTGTACAAATGGATAATTTATGTACTAGAAAGATCTTATTTTTAAAAAGTATAAGAAAAAGAAAGGGTAGGCCCACAAAGATGCTATTTATATATATGAATGAAAAATATGGAAGCTGTTAAAGAAGTAGCAACCAATATTTAAAAAACGGTTCACTGATTCTATCAATAGTGAAATCAATTGAATTGGTGATATAATAAATATATAAATTATATTTTTTTAAATATAAAAATAATTTTAGAACTTTAAAATATATAATTTAATATTTATAATATTATTTATGTATTTTTATATAGTTATATTAATATTTTAAGTTATATGAAAATATTTAAATATAAAAAAATTTAGTGTAAATGGAAAAGATAATATTAAATATTTATATTTAAATTTTGAAATATATATAATTAAATATTTATAATATTATTCTCTCAAAGAAAATATTTATAATATTATTTATTCTTTTTAGATAGTTGTATTAATATTTTTAAAGTTGTATGAATTATATTTAAATATAAAAATGAAAAACATAACATTTATATTTATATTTATATCTATATCTATATCTTTGTTTATACTTATATTTATTTTATTTGAATAGTATATATTACATTTTTTGTCTTAGATATAATATGAGTCATGGGTTAGTTCAATAGTTGGAGCATGGCAGACTAGTCCCATATATATAATCATGTTCACAAGATAAGAATTGAAAAGTTGAGATGGCCATGGCCATGGGTAGATCCAATGACTTTATCAACAATTTAAAGAGGATGGAATTTAAGTGTTCGATTTGCCAAGAGTGGGGTTGTTCACACGGTCCGTCGATCCAATCACCGGTTTAGGTGGTCTGAGACTGGTTCGCATTGTTAATCGGACCGGAATACATATTGTAGTTCAATTTTTAAAACATTTGTAGACGGTGATCCAATCATCGGTTTAAGTGGTTTGAGACTGATTGACATAGCCAACTAGATCGGAATACGCGTAGGGTCCGATTTGACATAGCTAATCGGATCAAAAAATGTGTTAAGGTCCGATTTTTAAAAGTATAACAACTCATATTATTGTTTGGATAATTGATTGAATGAAGACAAAAATAGGATAAATAGAGAAAAATAACCTAGAAATTGTTTACCCAAACGAATCATAGAAATATAGACTTTATCTCTTATGACCAATTTTTCTACTTTTGTTTTTCATTTCTTCGTAATTTATTAACACAAGTATTACGTATAGCTTAAGCTCGCTTAGGTTGAAAGTTGAGACTTACAGGAAACACAAGTTGTAAAAAAATGGCGGGACAGCATTAGGATAAACGTTTGGCAGACCCGAGAAAATTAAGTTAATGGGTTATAATGTTTTTTTAAGAGGTATTGTAGTACAACCTTAGTTTAAATATCCAATATATCGACCAATTTGATAATCGGTTAAGTAAAATCAATAATATCTACGATTTATGTAGATATATCGGTTTAACCGATATATCATTAAAATATCGATGCAGTAGCGCGCGGCATTAGTTTTAATTTTTCGGTAAAAATCGATGATATATCGAATATATCGGGAGATATATCGGGGTCTGTCGAATGGTCGGTTTAAAATCAGCCATTGATGGTTATGGATTAGTGACAGGATTTAAAATGCTCCCAGCAGTCGTATTTTTCACAAAAATTAAATCTAATGACTATAATTAAATTACAAAGATTTTTTATCATTCAACGTCTATTTTGACCCAAAAAAATCTATAAATAGTTCTAAAATCATTCTATTTGATCACAAATTCTCTCTACTCATATCCAATCTTCATTTCACTCAATTTTTTTTTCTTTGTGATAGTTTATATGAAACTTTCATATTTTAAATTAGGTAATTTAGTAATAATATATTAATAAATTAACATTTCATTAATAATACATTAAAAATGTTAGTTAATATTTGAAACGAGCATGTTGATGAACCCTGAATTTCTATCGCATAAAGTTTGGATACCAGGTTAAGACATTTATCTAAATGTCGTATTCGATCCACATAATCAATATTATTCAAGACACCATGTCTTGGTGTAATTATTGTCTTTATCAAGATGGGAACATACATCCATTTTGCAATTGAGTTACATCGATTTTCATTTTGATATTAAAAGCTTATTGTAATATAATTTCAATGTATATATTTGATTATTAATATCATTTTTACACTTTTAAAAAGTATTTTTATGAATTTTAAAGTATTTTTATTAATTTCTTATATATCGATATTCGTGTAAAAATATACACCGATATATCTTCGATATATCCATAAAATTCAAGTACCGATATATTTATCAAAACCGATATTTCCATCATCAAGTACAATAGTGAAGCAATTTAACTTTAAACTTGAGGTTAAGAGTTTGACTTCCATTTCATGTAATTTTTTTGCCCAAAATTTCAGGGTGTGCCCACTACGCCTTTAGTAGGTTCACCACCGAGGATAAATGTTTAATTTGTTAATAATTATATTTTCAGAAATTAGAAATCATTTACGGGTTTTAAATTCATTAAACACTTTTTTTTTAGTTCGAGGTTGTGAAAAATAAGAAATGAAAAAGAATAGAGATTTTATAAAGACAATGATGTTGAATGACCACCACATTAACCAATAAATTGAAGTTATAACTTGCCTCTATTTTAGCACTTCTTCTTTTTTGTTACAATGCAATAAACGGTCCTAAGCTTCGAATGAGGACACTGCTCTTCTTATACCCTTCCTTCTTCCCTCTATTAAATTTGTCTAACTCTATCACATAGGTTAAAATGTAATGAGTTGTATCTATTTAACTTAAAAACGAGTAATAGAAGTCTTTGGATGAAGTCTTTAAAAGACTTCCCCTTTTCATTATTATTAATTTAACTAACGTATATTTATCTTTATTCTTAATTATAATTTATAACTTTAAAAAAAAATTATTCAATAAAAAAATTAAAATATTTTATTTATTTTTAAAAACTAAAGTAATAAATTGCTTTTCTTTATTTCTTAATATTTAATACAAATAAAACATAAAAAATAAATAACTTAATACTTCATATTATTTCATAAAACTGAACAGCATGAACAAAGACTCACTGCACTTTATGCATAGAGAATGGACTCCTATTTCAAATATAAGCAGAATCCCGTACCATGAAAATAAAAGAATTTCTTAGTGACAAGTGTTACTACAAGATTTATAAAGAGTTGAGAATAAAAACAAGATCAAGGCAAAATGAAAAAAAAAAAAGAAGCTCCAAACATCTTCAAACTTTGAAGACTTGTTAAAAATTAAAAATATTGGTTTAAACAGAGGGACAAGGAATCAATACATGCATGAGTATGTTGAATAAATTTCCAAGGAAAATAAAAAAAAGTTGACAAGATTTTGGCTGTTATAACCATATGGTCATGTCTATCTATATTTTTTTAAGGCTTTTGAGATTATGATAAGATTTCATGTACCATCTAGATTGTTAAGGCAATAGGGTTATGATATGGCTAATCCACGTTCGACGATATGAATTATTTCTACCAAAGATGCATGGGGACGCATGTCCTACTAAAGATAGGTACAGTTGTAAAGATGGTTGTCTACATTTCTAAAGAAAATTTGAAAATGAATCTTCTTTTCAACATTTGAAAACATATATGATATTATATTATGTTTGAACCAAATAAATTTTCCTTCCACGTCCTATTCTTGTGGAAATGATTTCAAAAACTACAATCATTTCAAAAAGAAAGTTGTAATATTAAACAAGAAGGAAATTGTTATATCAAGTCACAAATAAAACTATTAAAGATGTCTTTCAGGTCTTGAGTCACAAATAAAACTATCATAGATGTTTTTCATGTCTTGCTAAAGGGATAAAAAAGTCAGAAAAGGTTATGGAAGATCCAAGTTAAAATTCTTATAAGAAACTGACATGTGAATATATATATATATTTCATCCATATCTTGATTAGTTACTAAAAACTTTAGCTTCTACACGTGGTAGAGAAGTTAAGATTTCAAATTCAAAGTAAAGAGAACTTATCATATATTTTGAAATAAAACTCCAAGAGTTCCTAAAAAGACTATTTGAAAGAATTAAAACTAAGTAAATATAGCATATAAGCAAATACAAAATCTTAAATTCAAAATTATTTTGTGGTAAATTTGGTCTTGATAAAGATGTCATATACATCTCTAAGTTTGTCATAACAGAATCAAATCTTACATCCATGAAGGATGTATGTGGTGTATGTTTAATGAAACAACAGACGTATTTGATTGATGTTCTATTATTGTAATGATTTGACATTCGTTAAAAGAAATTGAGTAATTCCTCTTTTGTAATTCTAAAGTTACGTGAAAGATATGTTTTTTTTTTTTGTTTGCTATAAATAACAAATTATACTTCCTGATAAATTTTGAAACTATTTAGATAATTTTAAAGTATATAAATTAGGAATTATTTTTATTTCATTTCATCCTAGTCAATATGGAAAAAGAAATGTTAGACTTCTTAATCTTGATGAATCTTAACAATCTTAATACTAGACCATAGTTATTGATCCATTGCATATACCAGTTGTAAATAATATTTTGAACTAATCACTTTTTCTAAAAATAATCGATTTGAATTTTTTTTTAAATAGTGCGATAATAATACAAGTTATTTCATAGATTTAAATTCATTTTAAAAACTCACTTATTTTCATTTTTAAGTGATATATGATCCTGTTTTCTTTATTAGGTTTTCACGTTTATTCCTCTTATCAAATGTTGAAGATACATTTTGTTGGAGAATTAACAAGTCTTTATTTTAACTGTTTCCTTTTAAAAAGCTAATAAATACAAAAACTTTATAGAAACATGTAGAAGCCCAAATATTTCAATGTATATCATTTCATTTTAATTTTTTATGTTTGTGAAACTGGGACATCCATTTATATATTCTTTTTGCATACTGTTCAATCTGAAAGGAACTCGGGATGGGTCTTCTAAAAGAACTAGCCATTGTGAGTGGCTGTTGGTGATCTGTAATCAGAGAGGATGGCATCTTTACTTAGCTTTCAGCCATATCAACATCTGCCGGATATCACCTACTCAGTCATCAAGGACAATACAACATAGGAAAACCAGAGACCTCTGAACACTTACCTAGTCAAGACCCATTCAAATCTATCCAGAACCCAACTGTTTCTAATCACGTTTCATGTCTCTTTGGTTTAGCGTGTTGGTAGTTGGTGTGCATTAGAAGTAATGATTTGGAAGACAATTTTGGGTTGGGGTAGACAATTTGGCGGAGTTTTGTGGGCCAATAAATAGCGATTAAGTCGAGACTATAAAACAAAAAATTGGTAGGTGAATTGATTTTGGTTGAGTTTTTAGGATTAATAAATTAACTTCACCGACTGACCCTAATTCGAGTGGACGGTTCTCTTAGCGAATTGAGCTTAAATTGTCACTTTTACTAATAGCTAATTATAAATTAGTACTTAGTATAGTAGGCGATTAGAATTAAGTAGCTGATTGAATGTTAATTTATCTATATAGACATGATGGATAAATATAAAAATAAAGGTGATTGATTAAAGGCAAGCAATTTTGAAATTTGGTCATCCATCATTTTCCTTCAATATCTTGACAACTAAACCATTTCTTGTGTTCTTGCAAAAATAACTCCTTTTTGTAAGGGATGATGTAATCATGAATTGAGATGTTATTTTGTCCAAAGTATCATTATTTTCAAAGAAAAAACATGAAATGTAGTTTTACAAATTTATGGTTATTTGATGTCTGTAAATATTTCTAAAAAAAAATACATGTATATATAGAAAAAATAAAGTAAAATAAAAAAATATGAAATTATAAATTTATATTATAGACAAAAGAAAATTATTCTAAAATTTACCTTTAGACTAATCATTAAATTCCTAAATAGTCTTTTCATAATTATGGAATGTGATAAAAGGGAATTTTGATATTTTAAAAACTACTCTGAATAAGCTACAATGTGTGGCTTTCATAATATGAGTTGTTAACTAAAGTTAATAGCTAATAATTAGAAATTGTACCAAGTAGCCTATAAGAGATGAATCGTGGAGCGAGAGACGTTATGATCACCTCAGCAAACCTCCCCCTTCAGTCAGATCATTTTAAGTTAAATTGTAAAATGAAAATATTTCTCTTCTAGTTGGAGGATTATAAATAAACCATTGAGGCATGTATCCACAGGAAGAGCACCATAATCCACAGAGTAGCATAATAGTTTAGTGTTTCAGAAAATATATCAACACCCTTTAGTCTAGTCATTCACTGCAAGGTTTAACAAATACATGCATAGATCATTCATCTCTTTAAAATTTTGATCAAGTTCCTTTACATTTCAGGTTTTTTTTTTTTTTTTAATTAAATGCAATGAACTAGGAAATTAGGCTCATCAAATATATTTTTACTGGTTTAAACTCAATGGATATGTGGAAGTTCTATGTATCTTGTCAGGTGCAGCTGCAGTTGCATGGGGAGCTGAAGCATTATCGATAGAGGAGTGGAGTGCAGCTCCACGAATGGGGTTCGTCTCAGGTCTATATTCCACTCTCTACTTTGATCTACTTCTAGAGCCAGGTAAATCAAAGATAAAACCTGTGTTTATCTGCTTCTTCTATAGTTAAAATAGCCATAACACCATTAATTCACATCATTTTTCCTAACATTTGGGTCATGAAGGGCTGGGTGTAATTTGTAAATATATATATATATATACTATATATATATATATATTAATTTAATATCATATTGCGACATTCAAACTAGGGGTCGACAATCAAGTCTTCAAGAATCTGAGATAATACATTAATTCCTCAATACCCTGAATGAGTATCCACCACAGACTCAAACACCTTAAATAAAAATAGTCCTAGTTCAATTGCATATGTCCATTATTTCATTCTAAATACAACCAATTTAACATTACAATAGGTTTGAGGTTAATTACATACTACACACAAACATGTACCAATGAATCTTTAACACATGTTTCATATATAATCAAAGCCATATCGAACTTTGTACCAGCGACCTCTGGTAGTAGTTTGTTATAATACTCCACAGTACCTAAAGGGGATCACGTGGTGAAAGCGATCTCAGATGGTTGGGATTTCCTACTATGAGGCTCTCTAAATACATGTGGCACATCTAACATCCACATTCTTAATTTACAATTCATACATGGAATGGTTACATTATGCATGAAATGTTTTCATGCCTTTATACCACCGTGAGTCACTCATGTTTCCTCACACGTGCCTATACAGTGCAAATCTCACCCAATTCTGCCCAGCTAGCTACCATGTACGTGACCTTGTCAACTCACCTTTTATTTGAATTTGTCAATGGGTAACCAATCTCAAGTCTTGAACTTCTATCACTCAACTGAAATTCTGTATCAATGTTTCTTTGGCGTGACAAGTTTCAGTTCACGCCCTCAGGTCTCTCTTACGAACATAATGTTTCGGTTCTTTTGTGGTCTCTACATATAAATTTTTCGAAACGTCACAGTGGGTCTCTTACACCGATTTCTAGGCTTTCTGAGAGTTCAGACACATTACTTTGATACATGTTAATTACTTTTCATTTTGATTTAAACTATATGAGTCTTTGTTGGACGTGGTCAGACAAACTTCGACCCATTCGAGTGTGGTGAACAACCATAATGCCATGTTCGATGTAGTGCACATGAATGTGGTCTTGATTCGCCTATCTTATTCGATAAGCTAATACACAATTATGTTTCATATAATTCAAACAATCATCTTCTTGTATCAATTAGCATGTAACTGGCACCTCATTTTCCATACATTTAACAAAATGTCTACTTTTAATGAAGGTCATGGCGAGCTGGAAGTGAGCAAAATCTGAGATTAATCAGCAGTTGTGTTAAAAAATTTAGACTACTATATGTGATAGGTTTGTTACTTTGATGCATTAATCGTATCATATAAACAATTAGTGTTCATGTCATCTTAGTAACACTTATGCCATTTTGGAGCATGTTTTGGTTGTTTTGCTGAGTGTTTATCGCCAGGCTTCAACCACAATGCAAATAGTCAATCAGCGAGGTTGGAAGTTTAGTCACCGACCATGACAACCCGAGAATCAATACCAGAAAATAAAGCGAAGTGAAAATGAATCACGGTTGAGACGGGATGAAGCGGCGAGGAGCGGTGACTGATGGAGCATTGGCAGCGGGAGAAACCTGTTGATTTAATAAAGCTAGCGAAATACACCTCAGCGAAATTTGCGAGACTGCTTGTCATCTCTTGTAATTAATGCGGCCGCCTTCAAACTTGGTTTATTACTAATTGTCTACTCTTAGCCTGGTATTAGTTTTGGTATTTTCTAACCATGAGAGGCTTTATCAGCCCCTCTTGTTTTGTAACCTAGGATCGATTTGGGAAGGAGAATAATTTTGTAAGTTTTTATTTTTGTAAATAAAGTCTTTTATTTTAGTTTTCTTTTCTTTTCTCTCTTTCTCTCTCTCCTCCTTTCTCTCCTTTCTGAGGTTGCCAAACACCCTCCAGATGACAACTTGGAGGATGGCGACTAAATCACTTTCCTTCTTAAGTAAAGATTTCTTTGGGAGTAAGATCTTTGGGTTCAAGTGGTTCCCCTGCTTTTCATGTTACGAGTAGTGTATTTATGGCCTTATATTCAAAACTTAGTTGCATAACTTGTGGGATGTTATTGATTTGGCCAATACTCTCCACATGCTTTGGGGCTGTTGTTCTTTAGATGGTCTTTCTGAGCTACGAGGTAATGTTACATGTTAGGGTTCTTAGTGGGGTTAAATAACATTCCCGGTTATTGTTTTGGCCATCTCTCCATGCTTTAGATCATCCGCTCGGGTGAGATACCTTTATTATTTTTAGTGTTTCTGACCTCAAGGCTGTGGAATGTTAGGGTTTTGCTAAAAGGGCCATAGCGCATCTGTGTTATTCGAAATAGGGTTGTTTTCGCAGGGACCTCTCAGTTAACTGAGACCTTAAACCGCCTGGTAACTGTTACGCCGAGTTCTTTTCTTGGCCTGCGATTTATTTTAGGTTACCAAACCAGCCACGTAATTTTCGGTTTCACAGTCTTCAGTCTTGAAACCACTTCCTGTTTGCATAGACCCAAAATCAAATTTAATTCTGGTTTGATTTCCTCAAATCTATGCAGAAAACCATCCCAATGTTCGACCTGGGCCATTTATCTGCGGTAACTGACTATTGGTAGGAAGGCTCAAATATTATTGTTGATTCAAATTTCACTCATCGTGGGCACGAATCAAAATGGCGCCGTTGCCGATGGTGCCTTTAGTGCAAGTGTTAGTAGTCAGGAACACTTGTGATCCTCATCACAAGTTTTGGTGAATTTCTTTAATTTTCATTGTCATTTTTATTATCATTTCATATAAAAAAAGTGTTGCAGACGCTTTTGTGTGGCCTTATTTCAACTCAAGCAGGATTGTTTTCCAAAGGCTTTGAATTGAGAGAAATGGAACACCCATATGGAAAGTAATACAATGTGAGGGTAACCTCAGAGCTTACATGACAATGAGGGACTAATAGAACCTTCCATACCAAAGGGCAACAACCTCGTAGAGGAACCCATAAATATAGATCCACGAGGGATTACGCAGACTCTACTGGATGAGTGCACCTCTGCCTGGCGGTGTTCCCCTCAACTTATCCCACCTCCTCCACAATATGGATTATCCCAACTCCATTTTATGCCTCAACCTCAAATACCTCAATGACTCAAATTACTACAAATAATCCCATCCATTAGAACAAGCCATTTCTGACTCCAATTCTGATAGTGGATGACTTTGCAGGAAGAGAATAAGAAGATTAATGCCCATTCAATTGTCACCGTGGAAGACAATTTGAACAAGAAAATGGGATGGGCTGAAAGATGACTTTGAGCAAAATCGACATCCACAGAATCCATCTTAAAGCCAACTAACCGGGCCTTGTTCATCAAGAGGAGGAAAATTTAAGGAAGAGAGTCAAGAGGAAGAGTGCTTGGATCGAAACAGCTTTTTTGGCCGAAAGCAGCTCAATCGCAGCCTCAGGGGGGAATTGAAAGTGGGAATCATTAAAAGCTCCCGAGAACAAGAGGATGCCCTGGGGCTAATTTTTTGCTTTGACAAACGAAGAACAAAACACGCTTTGTTAATCGAGGAGAGAGATATGAAACAGGAAGAGCCCCAAGAACCATCCTTCAACCAATCCCCATGAAGTTAAATCCAGTGCCACCGCCCAAGATACCAAATACCCACCGCTTAGTAGCCCCTTCAAATTGATCAAGTATATTCTACCCACTCCGCACTACAGCCCACACTCGCAACAAAATCAAAACCAAGAAGACTACCCCAAAGCCAAGTCCAACTCCATCACAAAGACTTCGACTCGGGCCTTCATACTCGGGGCTATGTCAAGTAGCATAACCGAAACCTCAAACATCCACCACCAAGGCCACCATCATCGCTTGTGTTGCAAAAACATTAGAAGACTAGTGGCTCTATACATGCCTCGCTACTACATCAAAGAAGATGGCAACGCCTACATTGCATGGCATATTGCCGTCAAAAGGGTTCGGCTCAGATAACCCGACTCCAGCATTTGTTCTCCCCACTTTTTGTTTAAATTTTTCTGTTTTGTTTTATCTTATTTTTGAAGTTATTTATGTTTGTAAATGACCTTTTCTTCTGTTTTCTTACCTTCCTAGTTAAATTAAAACAGCCAATTCTCACAAAATGCAAATTTTGAAACCTGAATGAAGAACTAACAAAGGCACTTCTCAGAATGTTCGCAATTTGTTTCGCACCGGTAGCGAATTCAAGAAAATTCATTAATAGCTTAAATTGGTTGTAATTTCTCAAGAATAGCGAAATTTCATAAGCTAGGCTAAATACTTGATGAGTAGCTTAGAATCGCTAAATTTCGCTAAAAACATTGCTAATGGTAATTTGGTTTAGCTTAAATTGTGATTTTCGCTAAGATTTACAACAGACGCATCAGCTGCGAAATTGGCTAAGGATCAAGTAATGATTGCGAAGATTATGAATTTTCAATTTTCGCAATCCTAGCGAAAAATCCCATGCGCTTTGACCTCCAATTTGTTTTCCCATAACTTTTACATCCGAACCCGTTTTTAGGCGTTTTGCATCAAGTGGGAAAGCTTTAGAGAGTGAATCTAAATATGTCCAGAAAGAACATTTTTGGGATTATTATGAAAGTGTACTTAAAATGGTCCAATCCAATACTTTTCTCTTTTCGTCTCTAATTTGTTTATTCAAGCCCGAACGGAGTGCATAAGGCGCCAATGAAAGCTTCAGGAGCGCTTCCTATCCGTAAACGATCATCTTATCATGGCGTAACACTTCCTTCTCTAATTTCCATCTTGAAACCTACGACACCGAGATGCCTGTCAGGGGAGAATTAGCAAAGGAAGGATTTTGTATTTATGTTTGTTGTTATTTTGTATAGTATTTGTGATATTAGGTGGCTTCTTTGGGTCCCCTTTTATAAAACTGTTATACCATCTGACTTACTTTTCAAATTTGGACCTAGTTTTGCAACAAAAACTTTGTGGTTTTGCCTAACACGTGGTTTGAAAAATTGAAGCTTTGTCAATTCTATTGATGTTAGATTGATTCCATGCTTAGTTGAGTGAATGATTAGTTGAATTAACATTGATTTGATATTTTTCTTCCACCTTTAGCTAACCACACACAAAGCACATTAGATTTCAATGATAGAATTTGAAAAAGCTGTGCAACCTCCTTTAGTTTATAACCTACCTAGTTTCATTAGTGCCTTTAATAGGTTAAGGACCCATGTGGAAAAAGAAAAAAAGAAGAAAAAGAAAAAAAAAAGAAAAAGAAAAAGAAAAGAAAAAGAAAAGAAAAAAAATAAAGTATAGCTTTGCCTTGAAACCGAGGCACGGTCGAGGGGTATATGGCGAAGCCTTTAAAGCCCGGTGCCTAAACCTTCAGGTTGGGAGTGAGCTTAGTGTTCGCTACATGGGTGGATGGGTGGAGTTTAGCAAGTTGTAGGTCTTTGGAGTCTCGAAATCATTCGGTCAGGGGTGAAACTGAAGGTTAGTAATTGAAGAAAATCCTTATGACTTGGTGCCCTAAACCTTAATTGGTTGGGAGTCATCGGTAGATCCAGTTACATGGACTGGTGGGGTCGATTCACCGGCATTGCACCCTACAACCAAGAATTTGTGGAATAAGAGTGGGTCTGTCTATTTAAATTGGTTAGCATGCTAGGTCGTGGTAGTAGCTGGGTTGGGGGAAGTGCGGTTTAGCGGTTATTGTTGAATGATCTAATAAACACTTAGATTTTGGTGGAAGTTTAGTTGATTTCAGCTGAGATGGAAACTCTTTTGATACTCAATTTTGTATGGTATTCATTCTCTCATAATAGTTATTGGACACGGCATTGATGATTCTTACTTAGAATCAGGCATTACTTCTTCATTACCTTTTTGAATCACAACCTTTTTGAAAATCACCACATGCATCTCCTTTTTCTTTTGCATTGCTAAGGGACTAACAGACCGGTTAGAGTGTGATTAGTGTCCAAAAGTACAATTTTAGACCCTATATTAGATAGGTTTTTGAGTACTTTTGTGCATTAACCCATGTCATATAAACCAATTGAAGTGTTCATGTCATCTTAGTAACACTTATGCCATTTGGAGCATGTTTTGGATTTGTTTTGTAGGTATTTATGCTTCTAGGCTTGACCACAATGCAAATGATCAATCATGAGTTGATTTAGTCTCGACCATCAACCCAGAATCAATGAAAACCAAGGCAAAGTGAAGAAAATGAGATGCGGTTGAAGGCGAGGATGAAGCCGGCGAGAGCAGTGACCAATGGAACAGTAGCCGCAGGAGAAACCTGTTGATTTCGCTAAAGCTAGCGAAATGCACCTCTAGCGAAATTTGCAGGCCTTGTCATCCTCTGTAATTAATGCAACCGCCTTCCAAACTTGGTTTATTACCCAATTGTCCTATAACTTAGCCTAGTTATTAGGTTTTTTGGTATTTTCATACCATGAGGAGGCCTATATAAGCCCCTCTTGTTTTGTAACCTAAGGATCGATTTTGGGAAGGAGAATAATTTTGTAAGTTTTTATTTTTGTAAATAAAGTCTTTTATTTTTAGTTTTTGCTTTTCTTTCTATTCTCTCTCCTCTTTCTCTCCTGCGGTTGCAACTACCCTCCAAGAGGATGACAACTTGGAGGATGAGCGGCTAAATCCACTTCCTTCTTGAAGTAAAAGGCTGCGGGGGTAAGATCTCTTTAGGTTCTTTGAGTGGTTCCACACTTTTCATGTTGCAGGTAGTGTATTTATGGCCCTTATATTCAAAACTTAGTTGCATAACATGGGATGTGTGGTTGTAATACTCTCCATGCTTTAGAATTTGTTGTTCTTTAGATGGTCTTCTGAGCCTACGAGGTAATATTTACATGTTAGAGGTTCTTGAATTAGGGTTAAATAACATTCTGATTTATTGTTTTGTCAATACTCTCCATGCTTTAGAATCTCTTGTGCTTTCGGGTGAGATGTTATTTTTTAGATGGTCTTCTGAGCCTCAAGAATGAATGGAATGTTAGGGTTTTTAACTAAAAGGGGCCATGGCATCTGTGTTGACTCGAATAGGAGTTGTTTTCAACGGGGACTCTCAGTTAACTGGGACCTTAAACCTAGTGACTGATACTTCAAGGAGTTCCTTTCTTATTTTTCTTGATTTTATTTTGATTTGCAAACCGTACTTAATTTTCAATTTTACAGTCTTTGAGTCTTGAGCCAACCCCCTTGTTTTAACCAAACCCCAAAAATCAAATTTAATTCACTAGTTTTGATTTCATCAAATCATTTGTGCAGAAAACCCGTCACGTATTTCGACCCTGGCGCTATCTTTGCGATGGCTGACTACGGCGTGGAGAGAACAGGTATATAAATATTGTTGATTCGGCTCAAAGCCTTTCTTGTGGCGCAGTCAATCCTGTCGAGCCTGTTAGCATGGCTCCCCTCACGTTTGCACATAGTCTTTGAAGCGGGAAATATGGGCCAGTGCAGGTTCACGTGGTCACGAGGAGCATCTGTCGAGGAGGCATAGCCAGATAGTATGGAAAGCCGGCCGTGGTATCTCTGCGAGATAGCGAACCATTTCTCTCGTGGTGGGGCCCTTGCACATGTCACGTGGAATTTGCAGGCTGCGCGGGCCTAATGTCTGTTTGTAATATCCGCAGCTCGGAGTACCCCTGGGCGGCCGTCGATGCTGAATTAGATCTTCAATGGACTAGGCACTCCCCGGGATGTCATAGTGTGCTAGAACTCAAGCAAAACCCGGGGATAGAAGCGCACCGGCGTCATGAAGGTAGCGGTGAATCTTGTCGGATCAAGCGAGGTCGAATCTACGGCAGTGTGGTCGATGCAGAATATCATAATATGACTCCATATGGAAATCCCGGGCACGAAGATCTACGTTCCCTAGGATCGGATCACAGCTGTACATCGGTCGCCTGATCCTCGAAAGTAGTGATAACTGAGCCCGGCGAGCTGATCGATAGAGGAGCATGGCTCGGACTAGACCTCGAAGACTCACCGGGCTGATGTAAGACTGCAGGCGCTGAGCCCTCCGTGTGGTCTCGGATGCAACTGGAGAAAGGGGCAGGAGTCCCACGGGCGATATCGTCGGGATGGGGGGCTGAAGCCTGATCACTCCTCACGATATAGCGGTATGGGCCAATGCAGGTGTCACGTGCGGCACAGTGCAGGAGAGTGAGCATCTGCTGACCACAGGTCACTGTCTCTCGGGTACTAAACTGACCTTGGGCTATGCGATGGCCCCAAGTGCGAGACCATGGGCGTGGTCCAGTCGTGCGACGGGGGTAGAAGCGGGGCTCTGTGGACGGGGCTGGCGCGGGGCTCGAGCGTGGCGGGGGCCCCGAGGCGGTGGTCGCACAAGCACGCGACTCTGACTACTGTGCTCGGTTGATGGTGGCGCAGGGCTAGCTCAAGGCAGGCTCTCGGGCGGCTGCAGTAGCGGCGGCGGTGCGGGGGGCGGTGGCTCTCGGAGTGCTGGCAGGGGCGCGGGGCGGCGAGTGGTGCGGCTGAGGGAGGCTCAGAGTCAGGCGGCTCCCGGAGGGTGTGATAGGTGTGGAATGAAAATGAGTGCTTGCACCACTTTATAAAACCGGTTGCGGTTGAAGGGTTTCCGAAGCAAGTCGCGGAATGAATTTCGCCATTATTGCGAGAATTCATGCACCACTGACCTCCATCCTAAGGAAACACAATTTTAATTTAGATAAATTGAAATAAAATAAAATAAAAATAAAAATAAATATAAAATAAAAATAAAAATAAAAATAAAAATAAAATTAAAGTAAAATTACTAAAAATTGAAATTTTTATATTTAGTTAAAATTAAGGTAAAGAAAATTACTAAAAATAAAGTAAACTGAAAGTTGACCAAATTAAACTAAAAATCAAAATTTTTGAGCTGCAGTTTGGTCTCAGTGGAGACTAAACCAGCTCATTTACACTGGTTCCACTCATGGAGGATCAAGGAGGAGGAGCTCCATACCCTGCGGTGATGTGTCTTTGCGGCCTTCATGCTCTGACTCCTTTGTTTTGAGCTGCTTTTCGCGCGTGGTCTTGGAGGGAACATTGGTTATGCGAGGTAGGCGATGTAATTCTCCATCAAGCGCTTCGCCTTCACAATTACCCTTTAGTTTATAGGCATTTGGTTTCCCTACACTTGGACCAATTGGCTTGGACTATCAGGTGCCTCTCGTCACTGCTTGCTGTGCTTGTTGCTCAAGTGAAAAATATTGAGCTCCAGTGTCATGTTGCCAAATGTGAGCTGCATGACTCCATTCCGGCAATTGATTATCGCATTGGAAGTGGCCAAAAATGGTCTTCCCAGGATAATTGGCACATGATTAGGCCCACTTGCGATCGGTTCGGTATCGAGCACTACAAAATCTTGGAGTAGTAGAGATTTGTCATAGCTACCAATACATCCTCAACTATTCCCTTAGAAATTTTCTGGGTCGATCGGCTAATGGTGATGTTGGTAGGCTTAAGCTCCCCTAAACCCAGCGCATATCTTGAGATATGGCGTGGGTTTGACTGAGTCTAACGATTAGCTTTGTCTGTACGAGTCCTCGTGTTGAGCGATATTGTGGGGATCACGGATCCTTGTATTTCATCGGGGTCTTGCTTTGAATGATGGCACTGACCTGTTCTGTTAGGAAGGCTTTCTTGTCAATGCCAACCCTCTCTTGGTATGCAGTCCTTGGGAATTTTCATATGTTTGGGACTGCTTAATCATGTCAACGGTGGGATATTTTTAGCCAGCTTGCCTTGGCACCTCCAAAATTTAGCTTGGTTTGTGATTTTTTCTTGCCTCTAAGTGCTTGAGGAAATGGAGGGCATGTTTTCTTCGTGAATCTTCTTTGATTATTATTCTTTGGGCTCAACTACTCCTTCTGTTTCTTGGCTGATCATGGGCACTAGTTGCTCGATTCTTTCACTCCTCAAAAGTGATGATAGCCTTTACTTCATCCATCCTTGAGTTGCTGAAAGAACCTATTTCATGAACTCCCTTTGGATTTGGCAGTGTTTGGGAAGGGAATCTTCCTTTCTCCTGTACTTCCAGCAAATTGGTAATCCTGGTGATTGAATACTGTAGATTATCAATTTTTTTTATTAAAGAAATGCTGAGCCATCCTCTCTTGTTGAGGTACCACATTATCAATTCTTTGAGCTAATTGTACATTAATTCCTTTTGCTCTTCCACAAAATCACCTACCACCTTGCTCCAAATTCAATATAGCTTTGTTCACGAGGATGATGATGAGTGATGGTTGTGGTTGAGGCAGACAAGCTATTTGTTTGGCACGAGAGCATAAGCGAGAGTTAGGCTTCCAAGAGAGATTAGGGTGGTACCTCCAATTGGGATTGTATGTATTACCATATGGGGCATTGGGTTGTGGCTTGTATTAGCCCACGACATTTGCATGCTTTAACATCAAATCTCTCACTGAGGGAGCAATTGGACAGTGTTCTTCTGGGTGGCTAGTGGATTGGCAATTGATCGTAGGTTGGCACGTGCCGGGGTTTTAGATCTTTGCACCTCATGCTGGCCTTTTTTCCTTCTAGCTCTTCCACCTTCCTAACTAAGGTTGATATCTTTGCTTTCATCTCCATGTCCTCAGAAAGTGCAAAAATTCCTCCCCTTTGGTGGGCTGAAGGCCTCATTTTCTCCACCTCCCATGGGTTTGGCTCATCCCATCCCTTGGAAGTTTCAGCCACATAATTCAAAAAGTCCATTTCTTCATCTGGGTGCTTGCTCAAAAAGTCACCTCCACACATGGTCTCCAATAATTCTTCATAGAGCTGGAACGGCACCACCATAAGTGATTCCATGAGCATCGAGTGTCGAAACCATGATCGGACGCATAGATGGTCTTCATGAACCTCTCCGGCAATTAGAACCTTTCATTGTCATTGGGCGACAAGCGTGTAGATTTGCCTCTTCAAATTGTTGGTCTTGTGAGCGAAGAATTTTTCGAGTGCACTTCTTTCTGCTTGAGCTTTCTAATGGTTCTTGGTCTCAGTCAGATCAGCCATATTTGGCTTTGTCCTTGAGGTTAATGGGAATGCCTTCAACTTCATCAAATCCATATCGGTTACACCCTCCTTAAAGATTATGCACACTTCCTCAAAATCCAGGTAGCAGGTGTAAGTTTTCATTTTCACATACCGTGAATGTGGGAAACGGGGGGCACTAAATGGATCTTACAACCCATCATGTGGTGGGTAAAAGCCAGTCAGGGAGGTGCACTCACCCTTGGAGGGTGTATGTGGTCCCTCATTGACCTGTATGCTATTGGATTCTGGGGCCCCTTGCGACTTTCTTTTGCTCTTCAAGTAGGGATCCATTTGTTCACTTTGTACTGCCCGACTTCACAGCTTGATAAGTTGGTGTATAGATTCTTCTACGGTTTACCAGTAATACTATCCAGTGATGCATAAACACAGTACCACAAATGAGACAAAGCAAAAAGAACAACAAAAGGCTTGCGAGATCGATGTTAGCTATTAATAAAATGGCCCCATAACGTTAAAGCGACCAGCGTGGCTTCTTGAGTAAAGAAAACTTGAAATTCTTTCAAGCGAAATTGAAAAAGGGTTAAGGTCACCAATACTTGCTGTGGATTACAAGTACATAACTCATCATCTGTAGTTTGGCACCATCCCGGCTTGCGGCGCCCATTTGATTCGTGCCACGGTGGGTGATCGAGTCAAAATTTGTTTCCTATTTTCTCTCTCTTGCCATGATCATTCTTGCGGTATAACGGTCTAGGGTCGGGCTCACGGGGATAGGTTTCATCTCCATAAATGAGATTTATATCATGATTCAAATGGTGAGGCTTTCATTTGGTTTTTCAGATTTGGTAAAGCATGGGTATTGTTGTCAAAATTTGGCAGAAGCAGTTTAAAATAAGGTGTGGAATGGGACCTTGAAGTCTTTGGGTCTAGCTTGATAAAATGAGGTTATAAAGGTGTCCTCGGGTTATTTCCTCGCATTAGGGAAAATGACATATAGTCATAGCCAAAACCGAATCTTTGTTTAACTTTAAAAACCAACCCTTAAAATCACTCTTATTTGAGCCAAAGCATTTACTGAGCATTTAATGCTCCAGCAGTTTGAAAAATACATCATTTAACCTAATTTCAGTGGCTCGTAAATGACATCTAATGAATGTCAGTGTATCTACCATTAGAGCCTGCTTTGAACCCTAAAGCATGCAAGTATTAAAGTAAGGAAATACATTAAATAGCATTAAACCCTAGTTTGGAAAGTTTGGAACACATAAATGCAGTACCTGCTTCATTTAAAACAGAGGAACACCTACAAACCACCATTAACCAACCTAGAAACCCTCATCTTCAAGGTTTTGAGGTTTAGCCAAACATCCTTTGAGTTGTCATCCTCAAAGGGGTGTGTTTGGCAGCCGAGAAAATGAGAGAAAGAAGAGAGAGAAGAGAGAAAACTGGGACCAAAAGGAAAAGCTGCGTAAAATGAAAAGTTAGGGTTACAATTTGTCCATAAGGTGGCTTATATAGCCTTACAAAAGATGTGAAATACCAAAAATACCAAAATAATATGATTACATTGAGGGCAAAATGGGAATTACACAAAACGGGGTCGTTTGGATCACAAAAAGAGGGGCAGCATTTTTGCTATGCACAGTGAATTTCGCTATCATAGCGAAATTTCGCTATGATAGTGAAATTTCGCTATCATAGCGAAAATTACAGGCATAGCGAAAATTTGAATTTTCGCTATGCACAGTAACTTTCACTATGATAGCGAAAATATGGCATAGCGAAAATTTTGCTAGGGCTAGCGAATTTTGTACCATTATGAAAATTTTAAGCTATGCCATGGCAAAAAATCGCTATTTTACTTTCTTTGCTTCTTACCAATTGGTTGCATTTCTTCCTTTCCCGAGTTTGACATTTCTTCATCTCGGCAGTGAAATCAGAAATTCATAAACTCAACATAAAACATCGATTATGATGCCAAGCTTGATATGACGGCGGAGGTTCCCGAAACCTACAAAACTACCAAAAACAACCTCAAAACAAAATCAGTAGTACTAATGGACCTGCACATGTCAATCGGCTTAATTAATATGATTAGTACGCAAAAAGCACTCAAAACCTATCTTAAATAGGACTCAAAATAGCACTTTTTGGGTACTAATCAATCATGAAGTGGGTTGAAGGAAGAACTACAGAAAACTCCGTCTTCACGATCTTTCATGAATCCGGCTCTCTTGATCTCTACCTCTTGTCTCTCCTCCTTCTTTGATCCTCTCTCCATATATCTGGAAATACTCTCCCACTTTTATGCCTCGAGGGCGGGCTCAAATCAATGACCCCAAGGCTTAGTGTTTTTCGAGCTCCTGTAATGGAAAGGGAGACTCACCTCGTTGCGGCGAAGGTGGCTTCATAGCGAGGAACCCGAGGCCTTTGTTTTCAGGCTTTCTGGTTCACTGCTGCGAAGGGGGTCTTCACAATGGCAAATTTCTTCGTATGTGAAACCCGTAATCTTAGTGCCTTTTCGTCTATTTTATATACTCTTTTTCTGTCTTTGGTACGCCTTTTGATTCCAACATTGCCATATTCTATGGAATAATATAATATGAGGGATTAGCGTAATATTAATAAAAAAGACTGTGAATCATGCATTTTAGTTATGAAGGACATCGAGAATTTAATTGAAAATCACGCATGATTCATCCCAATCAGTGGACATGCATGTCTTTCCTCTTGTTCAGTTGAGGTGCCTCGACCAGAACTTTGTGTCATGGTAGGTCCTTGTCTCCCTACCCCCTTGTAGGCCCGAACCCGTCTTGAATCGACTTGTGACTCTGGGTCTTTCGAAGAAACCCCGTCTGGAGAACTTTTTCTCTTTCTTTCTTTCTTTACTCTTTATTTCAGACTTCTCAATTTTTATAACCGCTTGTACTAGCTGATAAAAATTGATAACCTCTTGAAATGTATTGGCTGAGGTGCCTTTTTATGTGGACTCATGTATAAGCCCCTCCCTTAGCTATCTGTCTGAACTTTTCCGTAGAGCAGTTAGGTGCATATTTACTTCAGAGGCCTGAATTCTTTTCTCATAATCGATAACTATGTCATTTTCCCTTGTCTTAGAGTCAAAATTTTCTTTCATTTTAACTCCTTGTAATCATCTTTGACATACTTCGTATTAAACTCTGTGACGAAGTAGTCCCATGTATGGATCTAGAAGAAGTGGATTTCTTAAAACCAGCTTCCACCAATCATAAGTTGCACTTTGCAGCAATGAAACTGCACATGTGACCTTTTGGTCCACAGGACATCTCACTTCATCTAGAGCTCTTTCCAGTTTTTCAAGCCAAAACTCGGCTTTATCAAACTCTTCCATATTTGTACCATGGAAATCTTCCACTCCATATTTTCTTATTGAATCACTCGAAGCTCGAGGGGTCGTGAGTCGAGCTAAGACCCTTTCCATATCCTGAGAGATCTTTACCAATGCTTTAGTTGAATTATACTCATTTTCGTTGAATCAGACGGACCAAAAGCAGATTGATCCAAAGGATTGATGCTTTTAGCTGTTTCATTTACAACTTCATGAGGTGGATCCATTATAGACAATACAAAAAACAAGGACATACGTGGGGCCAACATAATAACTATGTGGAATTTACATCCTTAATCTAAGCCTTTTCGAAACTTTAAACCTAGGCTCGATACCAACATACGCCCCTTCCCCGTCCACCATAGTGGAGCGAGGGAGCGTGAAGCTGGGCTAGGACTCTTTACTGCTTTTGGACATTGGTAGCCCAAGTCTTATAGCGAATCGAATATCATAACAAAGATACAAAATAAAACTGCTTAGTAGTGGTGTTTTACAATATCATATACATAGGTCTTGATCCCATTTACTGCAAACAACCGGCTAATTCCGCATTGAGAAAGGTGGGGCCTACTACAGTGAACCCCTACTAGTGTCTTTGGCCCGATTATGCGGAAGATCGACGTCCTCCTTTGCTTTGCGATTGAAGCCCATTGCTGAAAACTGCGGCTTAGTGGGAAAAATATATCTTTTGCATATACACATTTATAGCAAGCATATAACAATGTCAAATATACAATAGCAGATATCAGAATTTATCATGAATTCATATAATAACCTTATACGCTTACTTGTCCCTTGTATGAGCTTATACTTGTTCGAGTTTTTCGTAGGATGTACTTGTACTTATATGATTTATGCTTGTTCGAATCTCTCGTAGGAGTTCTGAGGAGTTTATACTAGTGGGCTGCTCGTGTACAAGAAAGTGCTGTAGGTGCTACAAAACTTACACTTATATAGAGGTGCAGTAGATTAGAGCGATCTTTATTACTTTCCTTTTATTCTTTATTGTTTCTTATCTTACAAGCTGTTGGATTACTGAACTAGGTAATAAGAAATGGGTAGGACTACTGATACAATAAGTACTGAAGGTCTTGTATGAAATCTTGAAGTGCACTATAGCACCAAAAGGAAGGAGTGCGACAACGATCGAGTGATACTGCCCACGTGGGGGTAATCATAGCCTTGGCAGTGAAGCAGATTAGTACGTGCACGCCCATGTGAAGTGCTTGTAGCGGGAGTGCCGAAATCCATGATCAGGGAAACGTTCACTGCCCGCATGGCTGAAAGTGTCGTAAGCACTAACAAGGGTGTAAAGCCGCCAGAATCAAAGCAATCATCCACTACATAACAACAAAGTGTTGTAGCGAGTGTCGAAGCAACGTTCGAACGTGCTGCTTGAATGCTTGAAGTGTCATGCACTAGCGGGAGTGCGGCGGTGTCAGAACATGCTTACCCACGTCGTAACAGAGGTGCCATGTCATTTAATATCTGGTCTTAGGCAATCGTACAATTATATGTGTTCAAAACTTATCCTTATCCTTATGGGCATTAAAGTTTGCCACTTAAACTTTGCCTCGTGAAGTGCGGTGTGGATTTTCCTGATTTCATTCTTATTTTGGATCCCGTTAATCATTTATTAGGGTTCCTATACCCTCGATAAGTGAATTAGACAACATTGCGAATACAAAAATCAAGGCTTTTCGGAGTAATTAATTAGGTACCACTTGGTTAATGTCGATTTTGATCTGTGTTGGGTTAGTCAGTACCACTTTGTCTTGATCTGTACCATAGTTCTGGTGGTCGTTATGTTCCACTGATGTAGTCTGGTGCCATTTTGGACCTATGAGTCTGGTCTACCCACAGTATGGTATCGGTACCGCCGATGCTGATGGCGGATTTTCCATTTTGCCTCGCTTTTTTCATTCAATGCACCATCTCCCTCCGCTACCATGAGTAAAACCCACCAATAGAAATCATTAAAAACAACTCCACAACTGCCCATAAATAAGTGGTTTTAAAATTTTCTTAAGCCAAAACCTAACCCATCAAGAATCAAAAGTTGTACCAAGTTCACAAATCATTACAAAAACCATAGAAATGGAAGGATTGCATATCCACATTTGATACAAACTAGGTTTTTTAACAAACTTCCAACAAATCTAGGGTTAGGATTGATTAGGTACCACGAGTAAATTTGAAATTTGAATCAACAATATTGCTATACCTAAGTTCCTCCTATTTATAGTAGTCAAGCTCTTTGCCGATATAATTGGTCTAGAGATTCGAACAGGGGATGGGTTTTCATCACAGAATGGATTTGAATAAGTGTAAAAGGTAGGAAGCTTTTTGTTTTGGACTTTTGGATTTTGTTTCAAAAACAGTGTGATGAGTTTGAAAACTGATTAGCGTAAGCGAAAATGAAGTGTGAAAAGTTAACTTTGAATTTAGGTCACTAACTTGGCGCTTAGAGACGAAACAAAATTGTCCTCGGGTTTATCCTCCACATTATGACAAGCAACCTATAGTCCAAGCCACAACCGGATCTATGTTTAACTAGCAAACCTCCACCTAAAATCAACTCCTATTTAGTCAACAGGATAACATGCATCTATGGCCTTTACAGGTTTGAAACCCAACATTAAATATCAGCTATTAAGCTGTAAAGACCGTCTAATGAACCACAGTACATCTAGCAATAAGTATACCTTGTATCTAAAGCATAGTAAGTATTGGCCAAATCAATAACATTCAATGCTATTCAACCATATTTTGAAGATGGGGTCATAAATACGTACACATGACTTTAACACAAGGACAGCACATATGCCCGCCTACATGTTCCCTTGTCTTCAAAGAAAAGAGGCTTAAGCATCTCTTGAGTTGTCATCCTCAAGAGGGTGTTTGGCAGCCAAGAAAAATAAGGGAAAGAGGAGAGAAAGAGAAAAAACCAAACCTAACTAAAGTTCTTGAGATATTTACATAAAAAGTAAAATATTTTAAAAAGATTTCTCTCAATTTCACTTCCTTTTAAAAACTAATAGGGGTTTATATAGGGCACCCATTTATGTGAAACTATAATAAAGCCCTAACATTTTGGCTAATTTAAGGACAAGAGAGTAATACACCAAAATTGAAGTCGGTTTTGCATTAATTACAATATGACAAGAGCGTGAATTTAAGCTAAGGCATATCAATTTAGCTAGGTAGCGAAAATTTAAGCTAGCTAGAAATCACTAAGAGATAAGCGGCAGGAAATTTCGCTAGGCCACGGCAGTTTAAATAATAGCGAAATTTAAGCTAACAAGCGAAATTCTTGTGGTAGCGAAAATGCAAAATTTATTAGGAATAGTGCTTAGCGAAAATCACGAGTCTAGAAAATTCACAATTTATTTAAGATTGCGAAATTTTCGCTAGAACAAATTTCACAATCCATTGAGCCCCATAATCATGTAAAAGTCTAGGATGCCGATTCTTCTTGCTTTGCCTCCTGTCCTCTACTGCATTGATTTTTCTTCACTTTGCCTTCATTCTCTCTTTGATTTATGGTTTGCTTGATGGCTGATGAATGGGTTCAATCTTCATGATTCATCTTATGTCTCGATATTGAACTCCCAAAGTAGGCAAAAACCTGAAACAGCAAAAATAACCTCTACGGCTTAAGTCTAAACTAAGAAGACTTGAACACTTCAATTGGCTTAAATGACATGATTAGTGCGCAAAAAGCACTCAAGGTTTTGGGTTCAAAATAGCACTTTTTGGGTACTAATCAAGGATGTATTCCTAACTAAACCCTAGGTTTTGGAAACCATAGAAATCCTTTCAAAAGTCCAAAATACACATGATTCCATACAAAACCATAGTTCCATAGAGTTCTATACTAGAATCCATACCTTTCTTGGCCTCTTCTTCTTCTTCTTCCTTTTCTCTTCTCCTCTCTTCCTCTTCATGGTTTGTTCTCCCCCAAAATGAGACCAAATTTGGTCTTAAATAAAAAATCTTTCTCTAGGCCATGTTTGGCTCCCAAAAACCCATTTTTGGGTTAAGTTTTCCTTTTATTTCACTTTAGTCCTCCATCTCTCCCTATTTACAAATCAAGTTATGGTATTTCCATTTTAACCCATAGTTTTCTTATCTTATGATTTCTATATCCCATTTTGACAAATTATAAATTTGTCCTTATGTCTTGTAAATTGTTCGAGTTTCTCAATTTCCATGTTTCGCATTTTAAATTACAAAAAAAAAAAAAATCAAATTATGCCTACAAATACCCTCATACGTTAACAGCTGAGGTATCATTTTCCCCAAAGGTCTTCTATCCATGTCCTTCCTACAAAGCCTCAGACGGTGCCATCCCAATACTTGCTTGATGCTGTTATTGTACGGAAATTCTACCAACGGCGAATGGTTACTCAAGTTTCTCTTGAAGTTCAACATGCAAGCGCGTAACATGTCCTCCACAACATGTATTACCCTTTCGGATTGGCCATCCATTTGGGGATGAAAAGTCGTGCTAAAACGTAACTCTATCCCCATTGCTTGTTGTAGCTTTTATAAACTGAGTACCTGACGAGAATCATGATCGAGCCTCCATGAGGTGGAACTCCCATGCGATCTAACAACCTCAGGATATAGAGCTAGCTCGAGTCTAGTTGTCCATGGTCTTCATACCCGGGGAAATGGCGGACTTAGTGAGTCTATCAACAATAACCCATACGTCATTATACTTACTCGTGGACATGGAAAACCGGATCTGAAGTCCGTGGTGATGTGGTCACTTCACTTTGGGATGAGCAAGGAATTTGTACTAATCTCAAGACCTTTGGTGTAATCTTCACTTGTTGGCTTTGCTTGCATTTTGAAATCATATCAGCATCCTTTTCTAGTCCTTCCGCCCGATGCTATGTTGTGTCCCTTTATACATTTTGTTGCTCCTGGATGGATGGAGAACTTGGAGCGATGGCATTCACCAATATTCTTCCCCAGTCGATCATGGTTAGGTACACATAACCTTCCCCAAAACCGTAACTCATCATTAATTATTTCCCAATTCTCAACCATCTCACTCCTCTCCAAACTACTCCGTATAGCCTCCAACTTATTGTCTCTTCGTTGTAAAGTAACGATCCTTTGTTGAAGCAATGGTTGAGCTACAAGGTTGAATATTCATGGTCGAAATTCATCCTCTCTGATCCATAGATCAAAATCTCTGAGGGCATCCTTCAACTTCCATTCACTTATGGAAACATTGAGTTCACCCCGAGACTTTTACGCTAAGTGCATGCACCGGTGTTGCCTTCCCGGATGGTGAGTTAGTGTGAAATCACCAGTCTTCCAGGCTAACCCACCTCCTGCACTTGAAGATTCAAGTCTTTTTATGTAGAGATATACTTGGGGCTCTTACATAGTCCATCCCTTGGGAATTTCTCTCCCTCTAGTACTTTGCCTGACAAGAGCAAAACCACGGCTAATTCAAGTCATAAGGTGGGATGGTTTTATCCATGAGTCCTGATCTTCCTTGAGTCGTAAGCAACTACCTTCCCCCCTTGCATTAGAACACAACCCAAGCCTCGTAGCAAAGCATCGGTGTATAGCTCGTATCCTTCCCCACTGTTCGAAATAATAAGGATAGGGGTCGTTGTCAATTTCTTCTTCAAAGTGTGAAAAACAAATTCACACTCTGGGGTCCACAAGAATTTCTCTCCCTTCTTGGTCAGGCGAGTCATTGGCATTGAAAGCTTGAAGAATCCCTCCACCAAAACCTCAGATGGTAACTGCTAGGCCCGAAGCTACGTGCCTCCATCACATTCTTCGAGTGGTTCCAGCACATCACTTGCCCTCCCGGTGGGGTCACGACTACACCTGTTGGAGCACCACATGGTCAAGGAATTTCACCTCCTTCATCCAAAACTCGCATTTGCTCATCTTAATATAACTTATGCTCCCTCAAGGTCTGGAGCACAATTGTGAGATGTTGTTCATGCTCCTCAAGCGTCCGTGAGTAGATTAGTATGCCGTCAATGAACACAATGACAAACTTAACTAAAGGAATCTGATCAGTCTACATTGCATCAAATCCATGAAGAGAGCTGCAGGGGCATTAGGTAAATCAAACACAAACAATTACGTGTACTCGAAAGCTCAACCATCTTAGGGTATGAAAGCAGTCTTCGAAATATCCTCTTACGATTCACAATTGATGGTACCTATACATGGAACCAATCGTTGGAATAATACCAGAACCCATGACGGTCGAATGAGTCATCTATTCGGGTAAAGGGTGTTATTTTTCAACGTCACTCGATTCAGGCGCACATGTCTGTGCATAACCAAAGAGAGATACTCATTGTGTTTCTTCTGAGGATGGGAGCTCCCAAATGTAAAGTAATTGACGGATAAACCCTTATTCAACAAGTGGTCAAAGAAAGCTGCTTCCCTTAATTTCTTTTAAGTTTCTAAAGGTGCTATACGATAGGAGCAATGGATATGGGTTAGTCCCGGATAGAGATTGGTGTGAACTCAACCTCTCTTGATGGGGAATTACTTGGGTAGTTCATCTGGAAAGACATTGGGAAAGTCTGATACTACCAACACTGCCCTCTTAGGGTATTTATCCTTCTCCTCTCCCATTAAGCTAGCCAAAAAACTCAACTGGCTCCCTGCCTTAGCATTCAAGAATCTACTACTCATGGTAGGAAAGAGATGGAAATAACTTCGGTCATTAATAAAACTCAAAACTACCCCTCACATTATATTGGAGTGTAATTAAAACTGCGAAAACAATCCATCAACACTTTGAAAGGTGGACAACAAGTCCATCGAATATAATGTCCTGTACCCAAATCGAACAATCAAATTCTAACCAATTCATGCTCCTCGATATAAAAACATACAACCCTTCGCAGGGCACAGTTTGGACCAGTGTTCTCAATTAGGAAAATCAGCGCTCAATGCCTGTTCTAGCTTTTCAAAGTTCAATCCCAATTTAATAGCATAAGTGGTGCGTATAAATAAATGAGTCGCACCAGGATCAAATAAAATTCGGGACCATGAATTATAAAGAAGAATGATACCTTCCACAACTGCATTGGAGGCATCTTCCTTTTGTTGAGTCAAAGCAAACACTCCCCCCTTGGTAGCCTCGTTTGGGGCTGAGATTCTTTTCCTCTGTTGCTTGGTAAGTAGCCTCACGTTGGGGTGGCCCTGTACTAATAAATCACACTGTTTGTTTGATCTTCTCGGGGAGATCAGTGGACAATGGATATAGAATGGCCCATTTTGCCGCGAGATGAAGTAGATGAGTGCACCTCCCAAAAGCACCCTCCACTAATTGAAACTGTGGTCTGGGTCCTGTTAAGCTGATGCAGTGCCCCTCTAAAATCCCACCTGCTCGTACCACTGATGGTCAGACCTCCTGCTAAATTTGTCATCTGAGCAGTCCTCTATCCCTCCCTGAAAGTCATTTCGGTCCTGTATCTATATTCTCGAGATCCTAGGGCCACTGGCCTCCTCTTGGATGTGGCCTCTAAACCTGTTCAAGTACTTAGCCTAGTTGGCCTCAGTAGAGATAAATTCCATGGCATAATGGGATAGCTCAGTAAACCTCCTCTCGTACTCAACCATAGTCTAGCTACCCTGTCATAGAGCGAGAAAATCAACCCTCATTCTATCTCTAACGGATTCTGAAAAGTACTTATCTTGGAAGATTTGGTCGAACTCCCCCCAAGTAAGTGCATTGGTGTCCCTCATTCTCTTCATAGGTCCCATGATGGCCTCTCAGCAAATAGAAATAAGATTTGGCCCAGTAGACCTTAAAGTCTTGAGCTCACTCCCCATACCATCAAAACTTTACGAGCATATCACCCTAATCACATCAAGGGTTTAGAGCTTCATGGAAGGTGAATTGAGCACCATATAGCCTCTCAAGGGTGATCATTCTCAGTTACTGTTTTCCCAGGTGCTAGTACTTGGAGTGAGGGAATAGACTAGATGTGGTTGTTGTTGTTGTTGTCTCTGTTCTGGTGTTGCACCAGGGTGGTGAGTTCTCTCAAACATTGATAGATACCATTCATGGCATCAAGAGGTGGTGGCGGTGGTAGATTTGCTTGACCTCCACGACCACGCCCACATCCACGTTCGCGTCCTCGTCCGCCATCCATCCTGCACATCAATTCACAATTAGTTCCTTGATGTACCAAACATCCTAATTAAATTCTACCATCTTACCCACCATAATCCTCTCTGTACAATGGTAATCCATAACCTACAGCTCCCATGTAAAGCCTAGGCTCTGATACCAACTTTGTAACACCCCAAATCCTGGGGTCACCTTTTTTTTTTAACGATTGCTTGTGAGCAGTGTCCATGAGCGGTGTCCACTGACGATAGTTGAATAGTAGCTCAACGATCTACAACCCGATACTGTCGTCTCACGGACAGAAGCCCGGTCATTGCGTCCCAGGAGGCTATTTGTTGCATGTCTTGGCTGCGTGTTAGGCCTATCTTACTGCCTTCGCTAGTGTAAGGCTCATTGTGCATGTTGTCCTGCCACCACGAAATTTTGTCGTGTCTTGTTGTTGTCTTGCCTTTGGACTTTGTTATACAGTTAATCGCGATCAAAAACCTTATGTCATGACAGAAACTCCCCCTTCTATTGGCCAACCT
This sequence comes from Tetrastigma voinierianum, assembly GCA_016808115.1. NCBI lineage: Eukaryota > Viridiplantae > Streptophyta > Magnoliopsida > Vitales > Vitaceae > Tetrastigma > Tetrastigma voinierianum. The sequence continues at coordinate 297,668 of JAEQBH010001020.1, forward strand.
GGTCGTGACATGGAATTTCCCTGTAGCGACCGAAGCCCTATGGGCTGGGCAAACACATTGTCGCGAACTAAAACGATAAGTCGCGACAGGACAATCTTGCCCCAAGTTAAACCTCTGTCGCGATAGAGGACCCAGTCTCTAGGCCTAAACTAGGTTATGACAAGGAAACCCTGTCGCGACACCCTTCTTTTCCTCCTAGGCCACACTCCGTCGCAACCCTGGCCTTCTCTGTCACTTGACAGTCACAATAAGAGAATAAAACCTCTCCCGCATTAAAGGCTGGTTGCGACCATATCTCATACATTTGGTTTTGTCAGCGACACGAGCCCTGCAATAAGGCCTGAAATTTGGAAAACTCTATAGCAATAGAGGGTGTCTATCGCGACCCAAACACGAGTGGCAGTATACTCCTATCTTCTTGCTCTCTTTCCCCCTGTTTTCCATTTAACACTACTAATTTTATACTTATCCTACACATAGTATAACCTCTAGGAAAACTATCCAACGCCATATGAAACAAATCAAATAAGTTTTTATTACAACACTCCTTTTGTATATTTTCAAAACTGGATATTCGATCCAGAAAATTACAAAATCAAAAAATAGGCCCAAAATCTGGCCTTCTTCTTCACTACCCTGGTCTCAGCTGAGTTCCTTCACCTGAGGGACCTCGAAATCTAAATTTCCTTCGGGCGGGGCCTCCCAATGCACGGGTTCCTCCACTCAAACCGCCTCCTTACTGGTAAAATCTATAAAGGGATATAAGTAGGGGGTGAGCACTAAGCTCTGTCGAAAAATCCTCCCAAATGCGAACAAGGTTTAGAAAAATATGGAAAACAGTTAGTCTCATTTTCTTGTAACATACATATACACACATTTGGACAATAAAACTATGACATTTTAAACAGATCTCAAGTTTATGTAAAAACAACATAATTAATTGAGTAGAATTAATTGTCAGTCCTACCATAAGCAATTTCCAACAAGTCTTTTGGGTAAGTGGCATACTTAACAGTAACCTCCACCCCCTTCATGTTCTCTTTGGCTGGTAGCATACTTAAAAGTTAGCTCTACCCCCTTCATGTTATCTTGGTTTCTCAAGCATCCTTACAAGGAACGTCTTGAGTATAAATTGAGCATCCTTACAAGGAACCTCTCATTGTTCATAGTAGTATTTCTCAAGCATCCTTATAAAGAACCTCTTGAGTATAATTTGACCATCCTTATAAGGAACCTCTCATTGTTCATAGTAATATTTCTCAAGCATCTGATTAGTGCCCAAAAAGTGCAATTTTGAACCCTATATTAGATAGGTTTTGAGTGCTTTTTGCGGATTAATCATGTCATTTATACCAATTGAAGTGTTCTAGTCTTCTCTTAATGCCCACTTATGCCATTTAGAGAGTATTTTGGTGTTTTGCGAGGCTTTCACATGCTGGAGTTCAATGTCGAGATGAATGATGAATGATGAAGTTTGAATTCAAGTCTCAGTCATCAATCAGCCCAAGAATCAATGAGGAAACCAAGGCAAAATGAAGAAAATTCAATGCAGTTGAAGACAGGAGGCAATGCAGTGAAGAATCAACAATGCGAGGGTTTTAACAGGTTGAAAATTTATTAGGATACATGAAAAAATTCCTCAATATGAAAATTTAAAACTAGCAGCCACAAGAAATTTATTTCAAGACCCGCTCCCCAGAAATTTAGCTAACCAATAAACCTCCATGTGAAATGTTGATTTAAACTACTCACAAAAAATTTGCTAAGCTTAACGAAATTTAGCTATGTAATTGCCACCCATAAGCGAAATTTCTTATTTTATTTAGACACAGTGATTTCGCTAGTTAGCGAAATTCTTCAGCCTAGTGAAATTTGATGCCTCGTCATGCTTTGTAATTAATGCCAAACCGCCTCCAAACTTGGTGTATTACTTAATTGTCCAATAACTTAGCCAAGTTCATAGGTTTTTGGTATTTTCATACCTTGAGGAGGCCTATATAAGCCCCTCTTGTTTTGTAATCTAAAGAGGATGGGGAGGGGAACAATTGGAGCAACAATCTGTGGAGAAGATATTTTTGTAAGTTTTTATTTTTGTAAATAAAGTCTTTTATTTTAGGTTTTGCTTTTATTTCTTTTCTCTCTTCTCTCTCTTCTTTCTCTCCCTTTCCCGGCTGCCAAACACACCTACAGGAGATGACAACTCAAGAGATGCTTGGCTTAGCCTCCTTTCTTTGAAGAGGAAGGAAGCTAGCTTGGTGGTGGGGCATATGCATGTTGTCCTCTTGTACTAAAAGCTATAGGTAGTGTATTTATGGCCCTTATATTCTCAAAACATGGTTGCATAACATTGAATGTCATTAATTTGGCGATACTCTCCATGCTTTAGAATCCCGATTGCATATTCGGTAGAAGTCTTTGTGATTCTTTAGATGGTGCTAGGCCTCCATGATGTTTATATATTTAGGTTTCTCAAATTAGGGTTTGCATAGAATTTAATGTTATTGATTTATTGTCTCTCCATGCTTTAGAATTTGTTATTCTTCCAGATGGGGTCTTTACGAGCCTAAGATGATATTAAATGTTAGGGTTTTAAACTAAAAGGGGTCATAACTGCATGCTACCTGTATTGACTCAAATAGGAGTTGTTTCATGGGTGAGGTTTGCTAGTTAAACATAGATCCGGTTATGCCATGGACTATAGGTTGCATGTCATATGCGAGGATAACAGGGACACTTGTTTGCCCTAACTTTGCCAGTTGGTGACCTAATTCTTCAAAGTTAGCTTTCACCTTCAAACTTTCCAGTTTTACAATTTTCCAGTTTCAATCCATTTCCCCCTTTGTTTTGAAACACATTTCCAAGTCCAATATAAAGCCTTACCTTCATACATGATGCCAAACCATTTAGGATGAAAGCATCCACAGGTGTTAGAGTCCTAGACCACTATCTTGCGGTAAGCTTGACCTCTGACATTAGTAGGAACAGGTGTATATAAATTTTGTTGATTTAGCTCGACCCTCTTGCATTGGCCTGAATCAAATGGCGGATTGGGGATGGTGTAAACTACAAATGGTAAGGATTGAAGGTACTTGTGATCCACGTCACAGAGTGAAGGTAACCTTTTACCTCTTTTTGCAGCTGAGTTGCGAGAGCGCGATTTTAGCAATTAGCGATGCGCAGCATTTGATTTTGATTCGAGTTTCGGTTTTCATTCGATCAGTTTATTGTTGTTAGTTAATTTTAATCTTTTTGCAAGTTGTTTGTTGCTCTTTATTATCTCTATTATTGTGCTATTCTTTGTGAATGCAACAGTGGGATAGAGACACATCAGGTAGATTGAATAGGATTAGTACACAACTTGACCCAGCTAGTGAAGTTAGTGTACCAAGCGTACTATGGATCCACTTTGAGGAACAACCGAGAATATGAGGAACCCATATGAATCAAATACACATATAGAACCATGAGGATCACATCCACCCTCTTAGAGTTAGTGCCCCATCCTGTATCATTTCTCATGCGTGATGCGGTGAGGCCATATTTAGTACCCTACTTCCCACATACCATGGTATGGAAAATGAAAATCCATACACACATCTTAGGGGATTTTGAGGAGAGTTTACTACCTTTAAGGAAGGTATGATGGACATGGATTTGCTGAAGCTAAAGAGGCATTCCCATTGACCCATGAGATAACAAAGGCAAGATGGCTCAACTCATTGAGATACAGAACCATTAGAAATTGGGCTATTTGCGAAATTTGAATTCTTGAAAAAGTTGATTGCTCCACAAGACGATAATTTGAAAGACAAATCTACACTTTTGCAGCTCATGATGGTGAGAGATTTTACGGTGTTGGAAAGATTTATGGAAACCATCGGTGCATGCCCACATCATGGGTTTGACGGATGTTGGTGAACCACTTTATGGTGGTATGTCTCTCTTGCCATGAGGCAACTTTTTGGAAACCATGTGGAGGAGACTTTTAAGCAAACATCTGATGAAGCCATGGATTTTTAAATTACGTGGCTGAAACTGGGGTTGGGATGAGCTAATCCTAGAATTGGATAGGATGAGACCACCGAGTCAACCAAGGGTGGGATGTATGCCTTTGCTGAAGAAATAGAAGTAAAGGCTAGGATTTCCAGCCTAGCTAGGAAGGTAGAAGAGGCTTAGTGACTTGGCTCAAGAGGTGCATCTTGAGTGGCGAAAATCTGCACAGTCCAATCCTTGCACCACTTTCAATCCCCTGCACACCCAACGAGCGGTGTCTATGGCCCTCTGGTGAAGGATTTGATGTCGGAATGTGCAGGCTCTTGTGGAAACGATACAAGCCACTGACAATCCAATGCTCCATATGGTAATACCTACAATTCCAATTGGAGGAATCACCCTAACCTTGCATGGAGACCCAACCCCCCTGTTTATGTACCCCCAGGTGCCAAACCTCAGTTTGGTTCCCCCTCACAACCACAACAGCCACCATCCTCATCTCCTGTGGAGCAAGCCATTTTGAATTTGAGTAAGGTGGTGGGCAACTTTGTTGAGGAACAAAAAGGAATCAATGTGCAAGCGCACAGAAAGAGTTGATGCGTAAGAAAATTACCTTGAATAAGAGAATAGATGGGCTTGAGGCAATCTCGGCAGAAAATTGACGACCTACGGTATTCAATCACGAAGATCAACAAGTTGCTAGAGGTACAAGAGGGGTTCCCTTCTGTGAGTTCCAAATCCTAAGGAATTCATGAGGTAGGATCATCTAACAATTCGAGATGGATGAGGTTAGAGCCATAGTACCACGAAGTGGAAAAGAGGTTGATCAACCTATGCCAAAACACAATTGTGAAGAACCTAGGCGGGGAGAAGAGTACATTACGAGCAAATTCTCCTAGGAGGATTCAATGAAATACCGTATACCACCTCCATTTCCACAAGCACTTTAGAGGAAGAGAAGAAGGCAACTCAACAAGCGAGGCATTCTTGAGGTTTTAAGGCAAGTAAAGGTTAACATGCCTTTCTTTGGACCTAATCAAACAAGTCTACTACATATACAAAATTTTTGAAAGATCTTTGCACAATCAAGGGATTAGGCATTGAGAAGAAAGCATTTCCTCCTTAGACATATCAGTGCCATAATCGAACAAATACCTGTCAAATACAAAAGTCAGGATCTCCCTAATTAGATGTGTTGGTGGGAATTGCATAGAAAAATCTTTGCTTGATTTGGGGCAAGTGTGAACCTAATAAAATTATTGATATCTGAAACAAAGCTGGGTTTTGAGGTGGAACTTAAACTACTAACATCACCTCATTGGTAGATAGATCGGTGAAAATCCCTAAGGGGATAGTTGAGGGATGTCTTAGTAAGATAGACAAATTCTCTTTACCCATTAGATTTTGTGTGGTATGACCTTTGAACGATTGCTAGTGAACTAATCCCATGTACCAATCATCTTAGGAGACCATTTACGACCGCTGCCAATGCAATAATAAATTCTTAGGAATGAGTCATGCAATTAACCTTTGGTAACATGACCATGGAGTTGAACATCTTTCATTTGAGCAATAAACATGAGTTGATAAATGAAAATCAAATTTCGACAAGTTGTTTCAATTGATCGGTGTGCGGGAAAACCTGCGTATGAAGTGCGAAGACGTCGACGAGAAAATGAAGAAATTTTGGTCTTGCCAACAACACCAGCTATGACCAATTGTAATTCAAGTTGTCATTTCTGAGGCCCGATCAACATGGGCACCCAGAGCCATGGAGCCAGCCTGTATTTGCGGGGGTTGGGGAGATCATTCTCCTTGACCCCCTTGAGTATCTGAAGTGAAGCTGGTTAGGTGTTTTTCAAAGCTTGAATTTAGATTCTGATTTTATTACTAACATCTTAAGTTAGTTAATTGTGTGTATAGTTATTTTCAAAAATTTTTAACTTAAGTACAATTTTCTAATAATTTAATGTTATAACATATTGTGGCACTAAGAAATTTTAATTCTGAGTCACATATATTAAATTTATAATAATAATTTTTATATATCTTTAATTAATTATTAAAATTTTGAAATGCGAATAGTGTCGGTTTGAGCTAAATTAAAACCAAAATGGCAAAATTTAGCGAGGAAAATTTGATGGCTTCCTGGCAGCTTATAAACCTGGAGGTTTGTCTCGAAGTGTCCTTAGCATTTTCTCCCCCGGTAAAATACTGCATCTCCAGGCGGCGCCACGCGCGCGTGCCGAGTCAGTGTGCACCGCGCTTCCTTTGCACGATGCGACGATGCTGCGCCCGATTCGGGTTCGAACGATGGCCCATGCCTACGTCACCGACCACGAAGCGTGGTGAGCGCCACCGCAGTGCATGAGCTTCATCCTTTCGCGCGGCTGAGCCGTACTCGTGCCCCTCCCGATTCGGCTTCTTGGTACCACTGCCTCAGCGTCGATTATTTCGAGCGTTTGGTTCAGAGGCATTTCAGCTATGGTCGGTGGCCACGGATTCGGTTTACTTTGCTTGATTGCTCACGGTAGCGCCGGGTCGCCGATTCGGACATATAGTGCGGCTGATTTATATTTTGATGGTCGAGCCCTTTTGAATTATTTTATTTGATATTAGATATAGTTTCGTACAGGTGGATCCAAATATCTTGACCTCAGGTGGGAATTAAACACTTCCCAGTATTTGACTCAGGTCCCGGCTCTGTACCATCACCGTTCAGGCGCGTGCTGAGCCTTAGGATTCGGCGTTGCTCGGACTCGGATGGGACCCGGGCCCATCCTTTGTACCACGGAGGGGATTAGGAGGCTGACCTCGAGCGGGCTCGTGTCGGACCCCGGAGCGGAGTCATCATCTTCTTGGCTCCCACCAGCCGATTACTCCCGGGGCTGGCGACCCCATCACCTCGGTGCTTCGCCAACATCGGATCGGGAGGCCTGTGCACCGTGAGGCACCATTTCGGGAATATCGAGCTCCATGAGAGTTTCGCTCAAAGTCAATTTCTGCGTCCCCGCATTAATTTGACCCCGAATCGAGTCTATGAAGTTGATCGAGGTATTCCTCTTACCCTTCATGTTTCATGGCGTTTTATTATCCGAGTGATACAGTTCTGCATGCAATCAGGAAATAGACGGTCTTTCAAGATTCGATTAAGTATAGATATGTAGCCTGGTGGCCTCGGACAGTAAATCTTGGCTGACCATTGGGATTCACTTTTACTTCGGCGCAATTGGAAGTTTCTGAGCTTAGGCCCACTACTCATAAGGAGATGGTCAAGAGCGCGTGGCCGGGTATCAACGCTGGTCAGTATTCCTCTGTGGACGGCTTATATCGAGATCTTGGCGATGACCACTTATGCGTACCCGAGCCCAGCTCTCTGGCCTTGCCATGAGGAGGAGGGGGCCATCCTGAGGCGCTTTAACGGATCTCGGGTTTGGTTCGACCCTCCCAGGCTGTTGATGGCTACATTACAGGTTGGGGAGAAGATTATCGAGGTTTGTACACGGCGAGAGAGCATCCTGCGTCTGAGACTCTCCTACATGTTCTCGAAGCGGATAGGTTCAGGAGGCCCAGGCCTGAGATGTGAGCTAGATGCCTACATGTGGGTAGACTGGGTTCATGACTATAAAGATCACTGTTCCATATACGACCAGGGACCGGAGAGGAGTAGATTAGGGGTGAGACCATGCGCAGATGACCCGCATGAGCTTGAGAATACAGGAGGGACTCCCCATGATCATTCTCCATCTCCTCCATACTATCCCAACATTAATGGAATCTCGGGCCTTCCTATTCGACATCATTCAGGATTACATCCATTGCTAGTTCGAGAGAGATAGGCCCGGTGTGATGGATGCCATCTGCTACTTCTGACTCCACATTTATCGAGGATGGAAGTTGGCCAGTTATTCTATGCTGGCTCAGTTATGACCACTGGGTCTTCTAGTGATGCCAAAAGAAGTGAGCCCCACTCTTGATGCATTCATTGGATGTTACGCATGGCGTGGCGTGAGGTTGGGCCACACCACCACCACGACGGTGGTGGTTGGAGGTTTCTTCACAGTTTTTGTTTAGTTATCATTTATCAAGCTCTTGATCTTGATTAGTTATGTATTAGCCATAGTAGTAGGTGATATTTTGTGTTTAACTTGTAATGTGTATTAGCCACTTTGGCTATATCAGGCCCCATTCAGTTATCTCTCCCAGCTTTTATACACATATCATGTTTTGTGCCTTACATGTAAAATGTTTTCTTTTTCAATTGGACAGTGAATTGCTCCAGGACAATTAGGAATTGCTGAATGGACAGTGAATTGCTACAGTGGACAATTGAATTGCTGGATAATTGAATCTCTATTTGTCACCTATATCTGGACAACTTCCATGCTTGAGACGGTTTTGGTGGTTCAGTTCACTATACTCAGCAAATTTCCCCACTTGCTAATTCCCTGCACTCAGTTATTTGATAGGGCTTTGTGAAATTGTGTACTTCTTTACTTTATAGCCAGGCCCTTAGGTAACAACCTGGATGGTTTGTATTTCTGATTGAGACAAATGTTGTCTTCAAGGGGAAAGAAAAGAAAAGAAAAGGAAGAGAAAAAGAAAGAAATAAGTTGAAGCTTTATCATGAAGAAGCCCAGGCATGGTCCGAGGGGTGTATGTGAACCTTTGAAACTGATGCCTAGCCTTAATTGGTACAAGTCATCGATTTAGTGTTCGATTACACCGTTGAGATAAGGGTGAGGATTTAACTGACTTGCCAGGTGGCAAATTTTGAAGTCATTGAGGGTCAGGGTGAAGCCCTTTAGAGTTAAGTGGTCAAAGTGATCCATACGAAACGATGCGCCCTAAACATGTTAACAGAGTCATCGGTGGACCGGGTTACGGACTTTGGTGAAGTCGATTTTCGGCATTGCCCTCGATGTAGATGAATAAGAAAGAAAAGTAGTAACTAACCCTATCTAGGTTGTTCAACAACTTAAGGCCATGTCAGTGCTAGGTTGGGGGGAGGTGGCAATTTTGCAATTTATTGGCTTAATCTGGTTACACAAAGACCCGTTAGACTTAGGTGAAATTGATTGAGTATGGATCCAATATTGACCTAGAATTGTTCTTGTATGGATTTAGTTCTTTCATATCGGTTTTCAAATTTGATTTCAATTTTTCAATGTTAAGTAATGTTAATATGTATATAAACCCTTTTTGAATCATAACCTTTTTGTAAATCACCACATGCATCTCCTTTTCTTTGTTTGCATTCTTCAAGGGACTAGCGACGTTTCGGTTGGGGGTGTGATTAGTGCCCCAAAGTGCAATTTTGAACCCTATATTAGATAGGTTTGAGTGCTTTTTAGCATTAATCATGTCATTTATACCAATTGAAGTGTTCCTAGTCTTCTTAATGCTTTACTTATGCCATTAGAAGGTATTTTTATTTATTTTCAGGCACTAGCACTTTTGGAGTTCAATGTGAGGATGAATGATGAATCATGAAGTTTGAATTCAAGTCTCAGCCATCCAATCAGCCCATAGAATCAATGAAACCAAGGCAAAATGAAGAAAATTCAATGCGGTTGAACGAGGAGCAATGCGGTGAAGAATCAACAATGCAGGGATTTTCGCTAGAGTTGCGAAAATTTTCATTAGGATTGCGAAAATTTCGCAACCTTAGCGAAAATTCGCAACAAGCGAAAACACAAATTCGCTAGACACTCCAAATTTCGCTATATATGTTTCCTTGAAAATGGTGGTTAAACTTCTCACAAAATTTTAGCTAAGCTTATGATTTAGCCTATAGCATTGCCTGCATAAGCGAAATTTCACTTGTTTATTAGACACCTTCAATTAGCTAGTTAACGAAATTCTTCATAAGCGGGTGATGCCTCGTCATGCTTGTAATTAATACCAAACCGCCTCAAACTTGGTGTATTGTAATTGTCCGATAACTTAGCCAGAAGTTCATAGGTTTGGTATTTTCATACCTTGAGGAGGCTATATAAGCCCTTCTTGTTTCCCTTAATCCTAAAAGGGATGGGAGGGGGAACAATTGGAGCAACAATGTGGAAGATATTTTTGTAAGTTTTATTTTTGTAAATAAAGTCTTGTCTTTTATTTTAGGTTTTGCTTTTATTTCTTTCCTCTCTTCTCTCTCCTCTTTCTCTTCCTTTCCCAGGCTGTGAGCACCTCTTGGGGATAATGACTCAAGAGGTCTTGGCCTAAGCCTCCTTTCTTTGAAAGGAAGGAAGCTGGCTTGGTGGTGGAGACATCAAATACATGTTGTCCTCTTGTACTAAAGCTATGGGTAGTGTATTTATGGCCTTATATTCTCAAAGGCTGTAGTTTACCTGTGTGGATAATCATTAATTTGTGATACTCTCCATGGCACAGAATCAGAGTGCATATTAGGTGAGAGAGAGTGCATGTGATTCTTTGAATGGGTGCTACGAGCCTCTAAAATGATGTTATATATTGCAGGGTTTCTCAAGTGGGTTCACTGCCATTTTAATGTTATTGATTTGGCCAATACTCTCCATGCTTAGGGTATTGTTCTTTAGATGGTCTTCTGAGCCTAAGATGATATTAAATGTTAGGGTTTTAAACTAAAGAGACCTCTTGCATGCTACGTATTGACTCAAATAGGAGTTGTTTCATAGGTGAGTTTGCTAGTTAAACATAGATCCAGGTTATGCCATGGACTATAGGTTGCATGTCATAGCAGAGATAAAACCGAAGGGGACACTTGATTTGCCTAAGCACTTGAAGTTGGTGACCTAATTCTTCAAAGTTAGCTTTTTCACCTTTAAACTTTCAGTTTTTACAATTTTCAGTTTTCAAACCATTCCCACTGTTTTTGAAACACATTTCCAAAGAGTCCAAATAGAAAGAATTACCTTCATGCACTGATGCAAACCATTTTTAGGATGAAAACCCATCCCCGTGTTCGATCCTAGACACTATCTCTTGCCAGTAGCTTGACTACGGCAGTAGTAGGAACTTAGGTGTATATAAATTTTGTTGATTTTAGCTCAGCCTACTGTGGCACGAATCAGCATCCTTATAAGGAACCTCTTGAGTATAATTTGAGCATCCTTATAAGGAACCTCTCATTGTTCATAGTAATATTTCTCAAGCATCCTTATAAGGAACCTCTTGAGTATAATTTGAGCATCCTTATAAGGAACCTCTCATTGTTCATAGCAGTATTTCTCAAGCATCCTTATAAGGAACCTCTTGAGTATAATTTGAGCACCCTTTTAAGGAACCTCTCATAAAAATCAAGTGAGCATCCTTACAAGGAACCTCTCACCCATTTTCTTATTTCAACCATACCAAAAACATATTTTTCCAACCATCAATGCTCCTAACTAATGAGTCCATAAATTCCCTAATTCTGAAAATCTTCCACAAGAATCTCCATCTCAGTATAAGGGTTTCAAAGGATAGTTAGAAACATACAAGAGATCGCATCCACATTATTTCACTACTCACACAAAACCCTAGAATTTAGAAATCAATTCCCAACTGACACATTTAAGAATAAATCCCCATTCCTCTTGTCTTCGGGATAAGGATTTCAGATCATAAATATATAGCATTTATAACCCCCAAAACGTACAGATATAAATAACCTAGCCTCAATGTAAGTGAATGGGAGAAAAACCCCTACCTCAAATCCTTAGTTTGTAGGAGGATTTTGAGCTTTGGTCTTGAATTTATCCCTCAATCCCCAGTTTTGCCCTTATTTTCTTCCTCTCTAATGATCCCTAGGGTTTCAAAGGAGTGTAGGGTGAGAGTGGAGTGAAACAAAATGAAGGAAATGGAGTGCAAAAATGGGGTTTGGGTACAGCAACCCCGAAAATTACTGTTCATGGGATAATTTTGGTTTTTCTCCAAAATTACGGTTTTTCCACTACACTCTCAAATTAGATCTAAGTTACCTAAGGTTTTCTCTAGTTCGAGTTCATTTTAATGTTTAACCTAAAACATTTATTTTCTCTTTTATTAATGCACCTTTACCTACTCATTATCCTTATAAATTTTATTTAGGACGTAAATGGAGAGGTTAGTTAGAGAGTTTAGACATGTGGGGGTTTACATTGATGTCATTCTAGGGATAGACTGGTTGATAGCACACCTGAGTCGTCATTGATTGCGATCGTAGGAGAGTTACTACAGACACACAGGACGATGTTTGTGTTATGTTTTAGGGATATAAGCATGATGCTTTACCCAGACCGTGTTCGACTCCATGTGGCACGAACAATTGATGGGTTGGCTAGCAAGCCTTACCCTAAAGGACAAGGTGAGACCGGGTTTGAGTTTACCTCGGATATTTTGCGAATTCGAGGATGTCTTTATAGATGAGCTACCGGGATTACCCCCACAGAGGAATGTAGACTTTACATTGAGTTACACCCTAGTATGTCACCCATTTCTATGACTCCGCATAGGATGGCACCGGTTAAGTTGCAAGAACACATGGTCCAGATATAGGAATTGTTGGTCAAGGGTTTCATTAGACCGAGCACTTCACCTTGGGGCTCTCCGGTTCTGTTTGCTGAGAAGAAGGATAAGACCCTTATTGTGAAGCTAAACCAGGTTGAATAGGGTTACGATCAAGAATCGGTATCCTTGCCAGGATTGATGATTTGTTGATACGGCTAAGAGGGCGCATCTCTACTCCGAGAATGAATCTCAAATCGCCAGGTTATCATGGAGTTGAGAGTTAGGGAGGTCGATATCCCTAAGACAACGTTCAGGACGCGATACAGGCATTTCGAGGTTATAGTGATGCCTTTCGGATTGATGAATGCGCCAGCAGCATTCATGGATCTTATGCATAGAGTTTTCCAATTCATGGATCTCATGCATACAGTGTTCTAGCCCTTTTTAGATCAATTTGTGGTAGTCTTCGTTGACGACATCTTGATCTACTCCAAGATAGGGGAGGAGCATGAGGATCATTTGAGGATTGTTCTCTAGGCACTCAGAGAACATCGGTTATACGCTAAGTTCAGTAAGTGCGAGTTTTGGCTTACTGAGGTGAAATTCTTAGGACATACAATGTCAGCTTAGGGTGTATTAGTGGACCCGGAGAAGGTAGAGGCACTTATGAGTTGGGAGAGGTCGAAGTCAGTCTTTGAGATATGCAGTTTCTTGGGATTGAAAGGGTACTACCGAAGATTTATTAAGGATTTCTCCCAACTAGTTGCACCTATGACGAGATTGACCTGGAAAGAGGTCAAGTTTGAGTGGAATGACCAGTGTGAAAGACATTCGGGAATTGAAAAATGAGAACTTCGTCGACCCTTATCACGATAGTCCCGAGGGGATAAATATGCATAATGTCTTGCGATGCTTTGGGACGGGCGGGATGTGTTTTGATGCGTACAAGGGTGGTAACATGGTTTCCTAAGCGAGCTAAGAACCAGTGGGAACCTACCCCATACATGACATGGAGTTGGTAGCTATAGTCTTTGCCTTGAAGATTTAGCGCTACTATCTATATGGTGAATAATTTGAAGTATTCTCAAATCATAAAAGTCTGAAGTATATCTTTACACAGCGGGACCTCAACATGAGGCAACGCAGATGGATGGAGTATCTGGAGGATTATGACTTCACTTTGCATTACCATCCTGGTAAGGCAAATGTGGTGGCTGACGCGCTCAGTCGAAAGTCACGGGGGGTATTAGACTCTGTGTAGCTTCACGGGGTGGTAGATGCTCGAGGTTGTGGGACCGGTTTGGACTCTGATCTGGTGATCGGACTCGGGGTGTTTTGGGAGTTTGGGTGGCTACCTTCCTGCGAAGCGGATTGATTGAGTCCCAAGGACAAGATATAGAGATATTGTCCATACGGGATTGGAGTGATTCATCACAATTGAGAATCTTTGGGCCATACTGCTTGATGGTAGTCTTCAGTATAGGAAAAGGGTTGTGGTTCCCCAGTTGACAAACCTAAGAGAGAAGATTCTCAGGGAGTTCCATTGCTCGTTTTGCAGTGCATCCGGTGCAAAGCGGTAATGAAGCAATAATGGCCTTCTTCTGTGCCCGAGTGGAATGAAGAAACATGTGGCGAACTTTATTCGACGATGTCTCACGTGCCAGCAAGTAAAGGCTGAGCATAAGAGGCCATTAGGGTTACTCCAGCCTCAGAACGTAGCTGAGTGGAAGTGGGAACATATCACGATGGATTTTGTGAATCACCTACTACAGATATCATGGAAGCATGATGCGGTGTGGGTGATAAGAGTGTGGGCCTGACTCTCCGCAAAAGTTAACATTTTACATTTGTGCGGATGACCTTCACACTGGAGGAATTTTACAGGTTATACATACGAGAGATCATCCGGTTACATGGAGTGTCATTCTCTATCGTATCATACTAGGATCCTAGGTTTAAGGCTCACTTTTGGAAGAGTTTCCAACGAGCCATAGAAACACAGTTGATGATGAACACTGCTTTTCATCCACAAACAGACGGTCAGTCAGAGAGGACCATATAGGTTTTGGAGGACATGCTACAAGCATGCGTCCTAGATCTCAAAGGTGGCTAGGAAGAGCATTTACCCTTGGTAGAGTTCGCCTATAACAATAGTTATAAAGCGAGCATACAAATGACAGCCTATGAGGCTTTATATGGGAGACCATGTCGATCTCCGATTTTTTGGACGGAGGTGGGAGAGAGATCCACCACGGGTTCAGGTTTGATTAGAGACACCTCAGAGAAGGTGGATTTGATACATAAATGTCTTTCGGCCCAAATCGGAATAATAGAAGGTTATGTTAATGAGCTGTGATGAGTATCTAGAGTTTGAATGGTGATCAAGTCTTCTTGAAGGTGATGCCTAAGAGATGAGTGATTATGTTCGATAAGCGGGGGAAGATATCACCGAGTTATATCGGGCCCTTCAAGATACTCGAGAGGGTGGGTACAGTTGCATATCAGTTGGCTTTACCGCCGAGTTTATCGGGTGTTCATGAGGTATTCCATGTCTCCATGCTCCGAAAATACACTCCAAATTCGACTCATGTTGTGGATTGAGGTGAGCTTCTTATTGATACAGATGGGACCTTCGAAGAGGGACCGGTGAGTATCATGGATAGTTGGGATCAGGTTTTACGGCAAGACTATGAGGCTAGTAAAGGTGTTATGGCAACAACGAGGAGTGGAAGAGTCGATATGGGAACGTGAGGACATGATGTGTGCCACTTATCCTTTCTTATTTAAGGATGAAGGTACGTTGTTTAGTCATTTGTTACTTAAATGATTGTTGCATATGCATGAGATTGTAGGGGTATGTGTGAAATTTCGGGGACAAAATATCACCGTTGGAATCGTCTCGCGAAATCTAACTACCTAGCCTAATTTCATTGGATTACGAGACAATCGGAATTTCACGTATTTCAAGGCATAGGTATCAGATGACACATGGGTGTGCCTTACATGGCATGGCCTTAGAAAGTGCACATGACATGAGAGCCATGTGGTATGGCATTTACCACCTAGTGCATGTGTCCATGTGCACATGGCACATGGAACATGAATCATGGAAGTGAGAGGAAGTTTCCTCTCACTTTGATGAAACCAAGGAATAGCTTAGGAGAGAAGAAAGAATCCAGTGGAGGGAGGAAAGGAAAAGAAACATAAGGAGAAAAAAAAAAGCAAGGAAGGGAAAAGAAAATAAGGAAAAAAAGGAAGTAGAAAAGAAGAAAATAGAAAAGAAAAAGGAGGAAAACAAAAGAGATGAGGAAAAAAAATATGTGCATGGGAAAGAAGAAAAAGGGCTCCAATTTCCGTTGTTAAATGGTCGGAGTTGTCATTGAAGGTAAAGTTAATTACACTTGACAAGAGCTACGAGTAGATGCCAAAAATAAAAAGAGGTAAGGTTTTCTCCTCTATTGGTTCCTCTTAATCTAAAGAATATTAATGGTGTATGGTTAGAGGCTAACCATGGAGATTTGAGTTTTTCGGACATTGGGATTTGTTTTGAACGATTTAGGGTGGGTTTTAAGGTATTATCGGAATGAGTTTGAAAAATGCATGTTAGTTTTTTGTTATTATTGTTTTTCGGGACGGAGTTTTAGTAAGTGTGAGGATTGCTTCATGGATTTGAGATTTATAGCAGATTAATAGTGACCTTGAAAGTTAAAAAAAAAACAAATAAACAAAAATTTAGAAATTCTAGTGAGTGAGATTATTTTCAAAAACCGTATGGCAGTTAATGGATATGAATATTGGATTTGTGTGGACTATTTTTGTGTGTTATTGCTGTAAATTTTATAACATGCTGAATGTATTGTAAATATGTTGATATATTGGTGTTACATATATTAGCATTAATGGATGTAAATCATATGCTTTTGATATAATTATCCATGGTACTTGGCATAAAGTACAATTTATAAATTGTTCCATGTAGTGATTATGCCATGTAACAGTGAGGAATGATATCACCGGTGACGAGCATTTGCATGGAGTATATGCAAGGGCATCGTATCAGGAGTTAGGTGTGTGTAGTAATTGCATGGTTATAATCATTCATCATTCTTGGTGAATGAGTGGTGAGCTCGTTACCTTGGACTACGTCCAACGGAGTCTCACGGTTTCATAGCATGAAAAAATATGTGTCGAGTATCAACAAGAAGGGATAGATCCCCCCCTCGGGTGAAAACCCTGCTAATTATGGTCAAACATAGTCCCCAGCTGTAAAACTAGGGAAAATTAGTAATTTTAAGGAAAAATGAAAAAATAATAATTGCCATAATGGTACAGGGAAGCCTAGAAAATTCTCTAGATCTCGGGTGACGAAACGGACTAGGTCATTGGAATCGTCTCGTGAAATCTAGTGACCCGAAGAATTTTTCGTCGATTCACGAAACCGAGTTGGAATAATTTTACGATTTTAAGGTGATAAGTTGCAAATGACTCAAATTTGGAATTTTTATGAAAATCGAAAATTCGGGAAATGGCTTGAGCTAAGTTCAATTAAAATAAATTGAACTGAAAATAAATAAATTGTTTCGGGGCAGAAACGGACCCGAATAAGTGATGGACATGTGGTGCAATGTGAGCCATGTGTCCAAATTAAAAAAAAAAATTAAGAAAAAAGGAAAAGAAGATAATGGAAGGGAAAAGGAAAGTCAAAAAAAGAGGGCCACATATTTGCAGCAAACGGGAGTGTGCGTGAAAGGAGGGAGAAAAAGAATTTTAGAGAGAGAAGCTATAGCTTCTCTCTAAGACTATAAATCGGATTTGTAAGAAGTTTTCGTTGGAGCAAAAAGACAATGTCGATCCCACTTGTCGCCTGTGAGTGCAAAATCATGGAGTTTCGTCAAACTCCACGAGGTAGGGAATTTTCCTACTTGGAATATTTCTAGCCTAAAGGCCATTTAATGGCTTGGGGTTTTCTTTGAGGTAGTGAGAGGCCGTAAATTTCAATCCCAAAACCTTGGGACTAAGTGTAGGAATTTTTAGGAATTTTTGGGGTTGTTTTCAAACAGTCCGAACTTAATTTTTTGGACTGTTTTCAAACAGTCCGGGCTGAATTTTCGGGACTATTTTCAGACAGTCCGGACAGGATTTTCAAAACTGTTTCCGAGCGATCCGGTTTGTGTTGAAGTTGGTTTGATCCGGGACTAATGTCTTGGGTTTTGTTGTGTGTTTTGGTATCAACTGTAATTTGTTTGATGAATGGAAAAAATGGTTCATGCCGTGAAATGACCCGAGGTGCCACATTTTATCACGGGTCAGAGATTTGGGTCATTTGTGTGTTGGAAAAATAATTAATATGCGAGTTGTGTGTAAAAATCATGTTAATATGTGCTTGCGTGATGTGCTTTTATGGAAATTGTGATGAATGAAATTATATGTAGGAAATATAATTATCCGGAATTTATAAATGTTGCATGTAGCATGACATAGCATGAAATGACATGATTGCATTTCATATGCACGGTCATATGTATCCAACGATGAAAGTTCGCAAAAAAGTATCGGAAGGCGTGCAAAGCCTGCGGTGAGACCTCGGAAATTCGCTACCCAAATAAAAACACGGGATTTGATAAATTAAAATGAATATTAGAGGGTTGTCTAATGGTTAAGTCATTAGGTGAAACACCAATGACTGGGTTTCACACTTGGCATTACAGGGTTGTGGGCATGAGGAGTCTCATCTCATGCATGACAAGTAATATTCCATATAGGTGATGAGTCCAAAAACTCATTAGATTTTTAATCCATTTTTCTGAGTTTATAATGAGAATAATGATGAGTATACAGAAGCGATAATTGAATCAAATTCAGTTTGCGGAAAATACGGCTATAAAATCAAATTTTAGCAAAATCATAAGAAATCGGCTGCGTGAGGTGAAGTCAAAAGCTGGAACTTAAGTACGTGACGGGAAGTGCGTTTCGGCAATTCCAAAATCACGACCTCAACAAAGTGGCTTTGAAGAAGAAGCGAAGAGTGAATAAGTGAAGTCGTGGCTGAAGAAGAAGTTGAGACAAATCATAGCTTAGTGAGAATAAAAGCCGATCGAAATAGAAGAAGTTTCATGTCGCGACATCATTGCGATCAATATGACGCCAGAGATAAATGATACCATTGATACCATCATGAAGTCATGACAAAAGCGACTACAAAGCCTAAGAAACGACCCTCTCAAGTAAAAGGAAGTCGCAACTAATTTTGAAAGAAAGAACTTGATGTTGCGACCTTGACAGTAATGAAGAATAACACGAGGCGTGAAAATCCATCAGACGACAAGAATTAATGAAGAAGCTGAGACATGATGTCGCAACACCACGCCCAGTCGTAGTAGAAAACTTAGCGATGAACATGGAAATTCGTGACGAATAGAAGTGCGACAAAAGATTTTCAAAGAGGCCGAATGGCAGGAGTCCGCGAAAGTTAGAATAGATAGAGACATCCCAAACGAATCGGAAGATAATAGCGACATCGGTCGATGGTCGCGACATCGATTACAAAGGAATCATTGTCGCGGCGTCGCCGATTAGTCGACATCGATTGTAAAGAAAGAAGATTAGCGGCGTCCTTCGGTGGTCGCGACATCAGGCGCAAGTATCATGGTTCTGCGGCATCCGGTGGTGGTCGTGACACCGGTTACAAAGGAATCATTGTCATGACGTCCTTGATAGTCGCGACATCGGTTGTAAAGAAAGAAGGTGGCGTCCTTGATGAGTCGCGACATCGTATTTAAGAATGGAGATCGCGACATCATTTAAACATCGCGACATCATATCCAAGAGATCGCGAAGAATAGATCCACGACAAAGAAAAGTTTCCGCGACATCAAAGAGCTCATAAGCATAACATTGAAGTCGTGACCTCAAAAGAGCTCACAATGCGAGAAGAGAATCCGCGGCGTCATTCGGTGGTCAGCGACATCAATTACAAGGAAGAAGGTCCGCGACATCGATCATTTATCGCGCGACATCCAAATTCGAGATGCGAAGACAAGTCATGACGGATAAACATACTCTGAGCCAGACGGAAAAGGCTTTGAAGTGCGACCCGTAAAGATTGGAGAGTCGCAACCTCAAAAGATCCTGTCGGAAAGGTGAAGTCGCGACGTGTATAGTTGGAAGTGCGGCTAAAACGACTTATAGCGGAATAGTGAAGTCGCGGAAATGAAAGAGGGTGCGACATCAAGTCAAGGTCACGACACCTGATGGAGTCGCGGCGTGAACAACGAAATGGGCGATTATTTTGAAATCCACAAATAGGTGCATCGAGTTGCGTGACTTCCAGACCCTGCTTTCAGAGACAAATGCGCATTTGCCCTGCGAAGGAAGCGGCTCTTGAGCGGCTCGAGAAGAGAGTACGGGTGGCCAGAGGCTCGTGCTATTTTAATTTTGTTTCTTTTTCTTTGTTTCTTTGTTATTTTAGATTAGTTAAGTGAATTGTTATTTAATTTGAATTTTGGATACGGATGTTAGTTGTTGAAGTTGAAAGTGATCACAAAATGTTATTTTGTTCAGAATTACTGGGATTGTTTAGAAGTCAAACAAATTTTGGAATTCAAACTTCGATTTCAGTTTATAGTAGTTCTTTTGATCGAGCTGCAGATTAGTGTAATGGTAATTTAAACCGGCTTCCGTTGAATCTATACATTGTTAAAATTTATCTTTCTGTGAAATTTATCGAGTCTTTTGAACTTCGATCTTGAAGAATTTGCTACTTAGTTTGTTCTATTTATATCAGTCAAAATATCAGAGTCTATTGATCGATGCCCAAAAAAATTACTATTTTGAGCCCTATTTAAGATAGGTTTGAGTGCTTTTGCACTAATCATGTCAATTAAGCCAATTAGTGTGTGCGGGGTCCACTTGGTACCACAGTGCCATTTCGAGGTTTGTTTTGGTAATTTTGCAGGTCTTTGTACCTCGTATTTATGTGAAAAGATTTATGTGTTTTCTAACCATCAAAAATGAAGGAATTTGAAGTGGATTTTGAAAGAAAGTGGGATGCAAAGGGCAAAAAGGAAGATGCAAGAGAGCAAGAGGGAGCAATACCAGAATTTCTCTCTATGATTGCTAAATTTTGGTCGATTGCTAAAATTTCGCAATCATAAATAAAATTTCCGCAACATAGCGAAAATTTCGCAATCCTAGCGAAATTGTAGGTTCTTCGCTAGGCTAGCTTAAATTTCGCTTAGCTAGCTTAAATTTATCGTGCCTAGCTTGGTCAACTAATTTTGTTATCTCACATAATTTTTTCTAGGCTAGCTTAAATTGGCTAGCTAGTGAAATTCATCATTGATAATAAATTTCTCAATTTCAAGATTTCGTAGAATTTCGCTAGGTAGCGAAATTTCGCTAGGCTAGCTTAAATGCTTATGCTAGCTAAAATTCTCCTGCATAAAGAAATTGCTACCCCTGTGATTTTTGTATTCTTGACCCCAAACGACCCCTGCTTGGTGTATTACCATTTTAGCCCTTATGTAATTTCATATTTTTGGTATTTTGGTAGTTTCACACTCTGGGTTGTGTACTATATAAACCCTCACAAACTTGTAACCCTAAGCACTTTTCATTTTAAGTAAAAGTTTCCCCGCAGCCTTCATTTTAGGGTTTCATTTGCTCTCTCTCTCTCTTTCTTTTCATTTTTTTAAAGTTGCCAAACACACCCCTTGAGGATGACAACTCAAGGGATGCGTGGCTAAGCCTCATAGCTTTGAAGAGGAGGGTGGCTAGCTTGGTTTTGGGGTTGTTGCAGGTTGTCCTCATGCTTTAAATGATACAGGTATTGCATTTATGGTTCCATACCTTCCAAACTAGGGTTTAATGCCATTTAATGTTGTTCCTTTGGTCAATACTTGCTATGCTTTAGGTTCAAAGGTACGCTAATGCTATATGCACGATATCCATTTACGCAGCCACCGAAACGAGGTTAAATGCTGTGGTTTTTAAACTCGAATGGGACTTTGCTTAGTACTTGGTTTGACTCAAATTGAGTGGTTCTAGGTTAGGTTTATAGCTAAACAAAGATCCCGTTTTGGCTTTGACTATAGGTCATTTTGCCCTATCGCGAGAAACAACCCGAGGACATTTTAATAAATTTCCATGTTATCAAGCTAGTGACCAAGCCTTCAAAGCTGGGCTTCATTTCACATTTCATCTAAACCATTACGCTTAGTCAAGGAACATACAACCCCACTGCTTTTAACAAAAATCCGGTATCCAAACAAAAGCCTCTACTCATTTTCTAAACACTGGAGGCACTATTCGTGGATGAAAACCTGGTATCCCCGTGTTCACCTTAGACCGCTATGTTGCGTAGTTTGACTACGATAAGAGGAGGAACTAAGGATACAAATATTGTTGGATCTTAATCACCCTAATACCGTGGCACGATCAAATGAGCCCCGCTGTCGGATGGTGCCAACCACGTGATGATGAAATACGCAAATCATATCCAACGCGCAAAGAACCGACCTTCGATCTCATTCGGTTAATCCTCATTTATGCCATCGGATACCTTTGCTGCAATACTGATTCATTAATCCAATCTTGAAAGCTTTAAGGCGTTCTTTGTCTCCTCGTCCCATTTGTTTAACAAAGGCCATAGCACTCGACGCAGGACATCGTGCACTCGCAAAGAGTGAGTGCACCACCTGAACAAGGCTGCGAACAAGTGCATAAAGGGACTAAATGGATCCTCTACCTGAGGAACAAAGAAAGTCAACAGGGTACTCCCTATGAATCCAACGAAGATACAAAAAGCCGACGAGAGGGAACACATACACTTCCTGCAGTTAGTGCCTCCCGCATCATACCTCCCACGAGGATGTATAAGAGACCCTACCTAGTACCCCTCGCTCCCACCTTTCATGGTATGGAGAATGAAAATCCATATTCACACATAATGATTTTGAGGAGGCGCTCATACCTTCGCGAAAGGTCATAACCGATAGCGGAGTTGCTCGTCAAGGCATTCCTCAAGGACAAAGCCAAAATATGGCTCAACTCACCGAGGCCGAGAACGATTAGAAATCAGCTTCGATCTTCAAGCCGAAATTTTGAAGAAATTCTTAAATACAAACACAACAGCTTGGAAGAGGCAGATCTACACTTACTCGCCTATGACAATGAGAAATTTACCAATGCCGGAAGAGATTCATGGATACCATCGTTGTCCTACATCACGGGTTTGATTATCCTCGGATGTTAGTGAATCATTTCTATAATGGTATGTCCCCTACCATGAAGCACCTAGAAACCATGTGTGGAGGCATTTTCGAGCAAAACCCGGATGAGGCCATGGATTTCTTGAGTTATGTATGAAACTTCCAAGGGTTGATGAGCCAAACCCGAGAGGTGGGAGAAAATGAGGCCTCAAGACAATTCAAAGGGAGAATTTTACACTTTCTCAGAGGAGCCATGGAAATGAAAGCAAAAATCTCAACCCTAACTAGGAAGGTGGAGGTTAGAAGAAAGAGGCTCCATGAAGTGCGTAGTGATCAACATCGCACAAAGCCAACCCATTCATTAGTTGCCAATCATGAATCTGTGATAGCTCATCATCCGACCGCCCCATCAAGCTAAGATCTGATGTCGAATATGCAAATGTCGTAGTCAATACAAGCCACAACCTAATGCCCCATATGGTAATACCTACACCCAATTGGAAAATCAATTTAACCTATCCTCGAAACCTAATCCCCGCCTCTATGTGTTCTTGCAGTGCCAAACAACGCTTTGGTTCCTCATCTCAACTATCACCACACCACTTCTCCAAATTTGGAATACGACATCAATCTGGACAAAATGGTAGGCAATTTTGTGGAAGAACAAAAAGGGATCAATGCACACTACAAAGGATTGACACTCGCAGAAGTACATTGAACAAGAGAAACAGATGGGCTGAGGCACTCTAACTTAAAATAGACAAATCGCAGATTCAATCACTAAGATCAACAATATTCTGGAGGTACAGGAGAGAGGAAGGTTCCCTTCCCAAACACTGCCAAATCCGAAGGGGGTCCATGAGGTAGGTTCATCCAGCAATTCAGGAATGGATGAGGTGAAGGCTATAATCACTCTGAGGAGTGGAAGAGAAATAGAGCAACCAAAGGCTCCAAGGTCGTTGAAGAAACATGTGCAAGAACAGGCTTGAGCCCAGAGAGTAATCATCGTTGAGGACTAAGGAGGCACTATATGCCACCCCATTTCCCAGCAATCAAGAAGCAAGAGGAAGGCATCCCAACAGCAGCATCTTAGAAGTCCTAAGGCGGTGTGAAGTGCCCACGATACCTCTTTGGACATCACCAAACAAGTCCCCGCCTATGCAAAATTTTTGGCTGATCTTTGTACAATCAAAAGGGATTGCATTGAGGAAGAGGGTGATGAATCTCGAGCAGGTCGTACATAATCCAGCAGCAGAACACACATGGGGTGATCCGTGATCTCCCACACCTCGCCACATTGGTGGGATTCTGCATAGACAAAGCACTGTTGACGAGGGGCCGTGAACCTACCGCTATACTTTGCATAAGGCTAGGGTTCGGGGAGAGCTTAAACCTACCAACATCATCATCACACTGACGACGCGTAAGATCCCAGCGGTATTGAGGATGTTACTACATAGGCAATCTACTACCCAAGAGGGACTTTGTCGGTTGATGACCAGCCAGTGAGTACTGCCCCAACCATGCCAATTAACCCGCAGATCATTTATGGCCACCGCACGCAATCATCAATTTAAATGGGGTAATGCAACCACATTTGGAAACAAGACATTGGAGTCGAATATTTTTCATTCGAGTCACACGTCATCGAAGGTGAAATGGAAGGAACAATGAAGTCTCGCTTCATGATCGTAGTTCAGTGGAAGCCAAATGTCCATGAACTGCAAGAAATAACTAACCAAGGTGAATCAGGTGTTTGGGAGTTGCCATCAGTCGTCACTGCAAAGAAATTGGTCAGCCCAAATTCAGCCAGTGAGAAGAAAATCAACAATGGGAAATCAAGCATTAAGGCATTAGCCTAGGCCACTGCCAGGGTTGAGGAGCTCCTCCTCTTTGACCCTCCAAGGAGGACCCAGTTAGTTTGCGCCGCTGGAAAGAATCAAAACCAAAATTACGCAAATGCCAAACATTTTTTTGTTTTTTTGTGTTTTAAAAAGCGTCAATTTTGATAGTTACTATTTTTAGTAACTTTCCTTTTCGCAATTTCCAGCTTTAGTAGCTTTCCTTTAGGTAGCCTATGCTTAATTTTATTTGATTTTTAAATTTTTGTTTAGGACACACTTTGTTGATTTTGTTTTCTTTACTGTGCTTAAATCAGCTAATTTTTTTTTTACTGGCAGGTGAACCCAATTTCTTGCCTAATTTCAAGAGACAGCAAAATTAATTTCAAATGACTCTTCTACTTACCCTATTGTGCTTTATTTAAAGGGGAGGGGGAGGGCCTCAACCACGGTCACGGCCCAAAAGCCCCTCTCCCTTGAGCCCCAAGAGGCCGAGCCCCGCTTTGCACTACACTGGTCGCCAGGCTCCCGAGCCATCACGCCTCAGACGCACTATCATCGCACCTTCTTGCTGCCTCCAAAGACAATGCCCGTGAGCCTCCCGGGTCCGCCATTTATCCACTGCAGCCCCGAGCCCAAAGTTGCACTACACTATCGTCTCTACCACACGCGCTCGCTGCCTTGGCTTCTCGAGCCATCAAGCGCCACCGAGAGCCTCGCCAAGCCGCCCTCCCAACTCTGTTCAGCTAGCTTCGTCCCACTACAAGGATTCTTTTAGCTCCTGGGCCGCGAGCCCTAGTTCGCCCGTGGCTCGTGGTCCTCACGCCCGTGCCTTGGTTCACCAGGTGTGAGTTATGGTCCAGTTACTTCACTACCTGCAGGTTTTGCCCTAGTTCAAAGAGCCGCTCAGAGGCCCATCGGCAGCCGAGCCCCGCGGCACCGCCTCGCCTCGCTCTGAGTCTCGTATTACAGCCATGGTCCGCGACTAGAGGTGGTCCCGCACAGGCCCTGAGTCCGGCTTCACAAGACTCTCGAGCAAGAGGAGTGAAGGCTCTGCCTGGGGCCCACCCTGCAGGCATCTCGGGAGCCTCTGTGGTTCAGAGATATCGACCCTGATGGGACCCTGGCCCTTCAATTGGGTGTAAGCCATGAGGAGATCCAGAGGGCTCCCGCCTCCAAGCTGGCCCCAGACAGACTGGGAGCCATCACATCTAGGCCCGAGCCGACACCTTTCACCAAGAGTGAGAAGAGACTTATCACCTCACGATCGCCGCCTCGAGGATTACGATCGCAAATTGCGGACCCCGATCCCGGAACGCCTGAGACTACTGCAGACTTCATGGAGAGTCTTATTACGACGCCCTGGGCTGTTCACGATCCTGCCTGTGGATTCCATGTGGATCGATTGAGGCAAGATTTCTTCTGGCCAAGATGACACCACGGCAGATCTAATATCCCCGGGTGGTACTTCTTCGCTACCATCTATGACCTCCCGTGAGCGCCGGTCCGCCAAAGCCCGATTCAAGATCGATGATCGTCCCGAGTTCTCAGAGAGGCGATACACTACGCAGATTAGGCTCACACCTTCGCAGCTAATTCGAGGTTATCGAGATTGGCCTCACTGACTAGATGGTCCTACTGGCTGACACCACCAGCTGGACTCCATATCTCGAGGCAAATCACTCGATAGCTGATCTATCATCCGTCCCGACCAATTTCTTCCCGTCAAGAAGACTACGTCCATAAATGTAGGGGGCCATCCGAGGCTCTCAGACTGCATCTCGGGAGGGGTTCTCGGGGTTCACCTCCGAGTCAGGTGATGACCGTGACATTACATTTCGAAGATAAGGTCCACCGCAAGGGTCCGGCTCAAGGCAGAGTCTACCTTGTTGATGCCGACCGGACGAGCCGTGTCCCTGAGCATCTGGCTCGCAGGAGCCCCGGATTGAGAGGAGGATCAGATGCCCTCAGGTCCTGACTATGGAGCGAGCTATGGTGATGCCTATTTCTTTTCTCCTCCAACAACGGGACCAGGAGGAGGTACCGGACGAGGAGGCAGAGGACTCACAGAGGAGAGATATTCATGCTCCTGAGGTCGAGATGGAGAGCCCAGCAAGATGTATCTCCTCCATCTCCTCCTCCACCCGTCAACCACACCCTCGCGACACCCTACCATCATATATAGCACACAAGACTCCCTGAGTAATGCCCATGCCGCACTGTGGAGATAGCGGTGTGTTGCGGATGCCGTCTGCTCGCAGCCCCCACACAGCATCGCTGACCTGCAGATTGACTCGTATCGAGACCACTTTGAGTAGTGTCACACTACGCTCCGGTGCCAGATCATGAGTCACCCTGCCTCCCGCATGTTCCCGACCATGAGATGAGCCAGCAAAGCAAAGATCCTTAGACAGGCCACAACAAAGAAAGAACTCGTGATCCACCACCACCACGAGATTGAGGGTGGTCACATGACTGCCTCTAACTTTCCTATCCATATTACATGTCTATGCTTTTACTGTGAGGAAAAGGTAGAGATAGGAGTGTCTTCTCGCGGTGTTTTTGCATATTTTATCACTAACTCCGCCACCTGATTTTGTTTAGGATTCATGTATTGTTTATCAGTAGGCAAGGGATGATATGTTTAGCTTATATTTTTGTATTAGCCATTTTGGTTTTTTATACGTGTTTTTGATAAAGACTATTTCCATTTTTACTATATTTCAGCAAAGTGAATTTTTGTGTCTTTATTTGGTGTATCTACTTTTTCTTTCAATCGGGACAATTGAATTGCTTTAATTGAACAATTGCATTGCCTTTACTGGAGAATTGAAACCCTATTGTTACCTTAATGCTAGGACAATTCCATGCATGATTCAGTTTTTGGTCCATTGAAGTTTTAGATTTTTCAACTTGAACATTCCCCCTTGAGCTAATTCACACACTGCACACCAGATTGTACCTTTAGGCTGTGAAAAATTATACCTCTTTTCACTTTGCAAAGCCGGCCTTAGACTTGCTGACAACTCATAATAGGTTAGTATTACCCATATATGAAGACCAATGTTGTCTTCCAAAAAGGAAAAGAAAAAGCAAAAAGAAAAAGAAAAGAAGAAAAAGAAAAATAAAAGCCGTGACGCTTTGCCTTGAAACCCGAATACGGTCCAAGGGGTATATGGCTAAAGCCTTTGAAGCCCGATGCCCTAAATCTTAGTTGGTTGGGAGTCATCACTGTGTTCATGGGTGACGGGTAGAGTTTAGCGTGTTGTAGGTGCTTAATTTCGTCATTGGGAGTCCGGTGAAACCCTCGCAGTTTGTGGTTGCGATCCTTTTCGCTTGATGCCCAAACCTTAATTGGTCGGGAGTCATTTGCACCTCACTGACTTTGGTGAAGTCGAGTTTTTAGCATTGCACACTACAATGTAGTCAAATAAAGAAATAAGAGTGTAGCTACTACCATTTAGGTTGGATAATGTAGCTTTAAGGCCATGGCAGAGTTAGGTTTGGGGGAGGGGAATAGTTTGCACCATTCATTTAACTGTTACATTAGGAACAATTAGATTTTGGGTGGAAATTCAGGTTACTTCTTGGATCCGATATTGCCCTAAAACTTGTTCTTATATGCTTTGTTCTTTATGTCGGCAGCCGAACAGGTGTGTAAATTGTTCATTTTAAAGGTAAAGCCAGTCTGTACATACACTTTTTGACCCACATACACTTTTGTAAAAGCACAGCATGCATCCCATTATTGTTTTAGCATTGCTAAGGGACTAGCAATGTGTCGGTTGGGGGGGTGTGACTAGTGCCCAAAAAGTACTATTTCGAGCCCTATTCAAGATAAAGTTTTGAGTGCTGGCGCACTAATCGCGTCAATTAAGCCACTGAGCGTGCGTGTCCACCTGGGTGACCACTCGATGCCATTCTCGAGTTTGTTTTTGCAATTATGTCTTTATGCATTCTCACCATTTATGCTCGAAGATTTGCTGTTTTCAACCATAAAAATGAAGAATTTAAAGTGGATTTTGAAGGAAAGGATGCAGTGGCAAAAGGAAGATGCAAAGAGCAAGTTAGTGAGCAATACAGACTTCTCGCTATGATTGCGTAAAATTCCTCAAGAATCATAGCTTAAAATTTCACAATCCTAGCGAAATTGGGAAAATAGGTTGTTAGCCTCATGAAGGCTAGCTTAAATTTACTCGTGCCTAGCGAAATTAACCAATTTCGCTATCTCACATAATTTTCGCTAGGCTAGCAAAATTTCGCTAGCTAGCTTAAACACTGCAAGGATAGCGAAATTTCTCAATTTCGCTATCTCTGTAGAATTTCGCTAGGCTAGCGAAATTTTCGCTATGCTAGCGAAATTCTCCTGCATAGCGAAATTGCTGCCCCTGTGATTTTTGTATTCTTGACCCCAAACGACCCCGTTTTGGTGTATTACCATTTTAGCCCTTATGTAATTTCATATTTTTGGTATTTTGGTAGTTTCCATTAATTGTCAGACTATATAAACCCCCACAAACTTGTGTAACCCTAAGCAACTTTTCATTTTATAAAAGTTTCCCAGATCTTTATTTGTGTGGTTTCATTTGCTCTCTTCTCTCTTCTTTCTTTCATTTTCAGCCGCCAAACACACTCCTCGAGGATGACAACCTCAGGGATACGGGGCTAAGCCTCATAGCTTTAGCGAGGAGGGTGGCTAGCCAGATTGGGGTTGTTGCAGTGTCACAGTCTCATGCTTTAAATGATACAGTACCGCATTTATGGTTCCATATCTTCCAAACTAGGGTTTAATGCCATTTAATGTTGTTCTTCGTCAATACTTATTACAAGTTAGTGGTTCGCATGCTAATGCTAGATGCACTGATATCCTTTTAGATGCCATTTACGAGCGACTGAAATGAGGTTAAATGCTACGGTTTTAAAACTGAATGGGACTTTAAATGCTTAGTACTTGGTTTGACTTAAATAGGAGTGGTTCTAGGGTTAGGTTTTATAGCTAAACAAAGATCCGGTTTTGGCTTTGACTATAGGTCATTTTCCCTAATGCGAGGAAACAACCCAAGGACATTTTAATAGCCCCATGCTATCAAGCTAGTGACCCAAGCCTTCAAAGTTACCATTTCACATTTCACTTTAAACCATTACAGTTAGTCAGTGAACATACAACCCCCACTGTTTTTAACAAAAATCCGAAAATCCAAAACAAAAGCCTCACCATTTTCAAACACTTATGCTAATCATTCGTGGGATGAAAACCTATCCTCGTATGTTCGACCCTAGATCGCTATGCTGGCAAGAGTTTGACTACGGCAAAGAGGGAGGAACTATGATACAAATATTGTTGATTCCGAATCACCCTACCGTGGCACGAATCATCTATACCTGTAATAGGATTGTTTCATGCTCGATCGAAATTGAAAGGGACATGTGAGAAGCATCTGTGAGTATCGAATGATTTCTCAAGGGTATGAACCCATTATCGGGGATCTAATGGGCTTTGTGAATTCTAATCGATAAATCTTCTTCTCACTTGAAACCTAAAATGAGTTGAATGACTTATCAATTAAAATGAGCAGAGCGCTTCGATTCGAATACCGGAAGTTCAATCCCGTGTTAGCAAGGATCTAATCAAGGAAAGAATGAACTGCTCCAATTTTTGAGGATGAGAAACAAGATGTTGTAAAACCCATGTTTAGCCTATGTCTTAGGAGCTAAGGTTTAGATTCATGTTCAAAAGAAGTATTGAAAAGAAAATATCTTAATGCAACCAGATTAAAGATTATCTAATCCCCTCAGATTCGAAGAAAGTCAGGAAGACGATGATAAATGCTAAGGAGAGATCCACATGGTACCTTCCTTCCTTGGATCGATTCTAAATCGAGGTTCATGAAGCAGTTACAGAGTTGTTCCGTAAGAATCGGAGCAAGCCACAACAGTCAGATTTTCAATGCATCCCTTTAAAAAGCTAACTCGACTACCCATTTCATTAATTTTTATTTTTCTTTTATTTCATTATTTCATTTTGTTCTTGGGTTTACATATCTTTATTCTTTCATTATTTTAAAGGTTGTTGCGGATATAATAACGCAAATCATAGTCCAAATAGTATAGAGCTTGAGGTCAAGTAGTTGATCGAGAATTCTCGAGATCTATGTGGGACTTATCTGATCTTAAATCCAACTTTATTACTTGTTCGACCGCATACCTCAGAGTAACATGGATCAAAACCAAAGAAATTCAGCTACTCTAAGGAAACCATTTAAATCAAGATAATTGCAAAGAAATATAACAAAACAAGTTTCATGGCCTTATTGTCGATTAGATAATAATCCGTGGGTAATAACGTTATAAATTTGTGTTGATGTTTTGATCCATCACTCACACTTACATAGTGAGTGAAAACGTGTCCAACAAGTTTTTGGCGCCGTTGTCGAGGATCGAAAGAATTAATTAGATCAATATTCTGACGAAAGAAGGAATTACTAATTTGGACATTTTTAAGAAAAGAACAAAAATAGCTTTTCAAGCAGTGACTACATTAGTCACTAATTTTTAACAAAACCAGCGCTGAAAATATTGTTATCAGATCATAATCCTATTAATAAGTATGCTTTTATTTCAGAAAACATTTAATGCATAGGAAATAGGATTCTGACCTGATTCTAGCAGATACTGAATTGGAGAGAACACAGAGCTTAAGAAACATAAAGGACAGTAAAACGCAATATGGCGTGAAGAGAGACATGACCAAACAGATGAACAGAGGACAACAAATTAAGACTTCACATCGACACAATGGAAGATTTCTCTCGAGGCCTATTATTCAAGAAGAGTATTCTAAATCATACCATCGTGGGATACAAACACCGGAACTAAAGCCAGCCTTAATACAATGGTTCGCCGAACATCGCTTACTCGGCCATCCCACCAAAGACCCAAATGAGCACCGGGAAGGATTTAATGGCTAATACATGAAGCCGAATCTGTGAGACCGTGAGGTGATAAAACTACATCTCTTCCCATTTTCTTTGAGAGACATAGCAGCCACATGGTATGAATCATTACCATATGGTTCTGTGGATACTTGGGAAGTGTTAGAAGCTACTTAGGCAAGATTCTTTTCCCCCATCTCTCACTCTGCAGAGAAGAGAGTTAATCAGATTCCAACAAGGCATAGAGCTCAGATGTCGCTGGGGAAAGATTCAAAAGATTGCTGAAGAGGTGCCCAATGCATGGAATAGACTTGAAGACCTGGTATGGATATAGTGTATCATGCTCAATGATACATCCAAAGGTATATCGATGCTTCGCGCCGTGGGAGCATTCAAGCCAAAAAAGGTCAAGAGGCAAGAGATCCGCTAGAGGACTCCGGCAAATGCAACATGAAAGCTCCATCCGAAGCTTTCAAGAGGTAGTAGCAGAGGAAAAGGGTCATAGAGTCGAGCAAGATGACAGCCAAGTAGAGGCTAAGTTGATGCTATAATGTATAGGATGGACAAACAAGAGAGGATATGCACACTCCGCCTATGAAATAGAGCAGTGGGAAAGAGAATTGATGAGAAGCAAGGCTGATGCCAATAAGAAGATTCTATAGTGCTAAGGAGGTTGCTACGTGAAAGAGCAAAGAAGCATCATTTCAAGCCAAATCCTAACCCCCACACTATAATCCGAAGACCGAGTGGAACCATGAGAATTTCTCATAAGGTGGAGGGGCATTATACGGTTCAAGGCGGTGACAAAGATCCTCAACAAGGATATCAAGAAATTACCAAGGTTCCGGCAAAGAAAGAAAGCAAAGAAGAAGGAGGTGAGGGGAAATGAATACCAGTGGTCGAGGAGAACCAACCATTTGAGGAACAAATGTTGCGCCTATAGGGGATAACAAGAGGCTATTACAATTCCATGAATAAACTATCCCACTTGGAAACTGTCCTATACCCAGATGTTTTAAGAATGCTAGTGCTTCAACAAAAAATCTAGAGACAAGTAGGGACAATAGCCTCATTGTTGCAATCAGAACAAGGAACCTTCCCTAGTGACACCTTAAGAACCTAAAGATTCATGGCAATTCAATTGGAAGTGGGAAGCGATTTACAAAGAACAGAAGACGTGATAGAAACCAAGAGATCAGGCGTAGAAAGAAGAGACTGGAAAGAGCAGAGAAGAACAGCCTACTGAAATGTATGAAATGAAGAAATGACCGTAAAAAGAAAGAAGGGAGTACTGCTTATGCTCATGAAGTGCTATTCCAGCCGCAGACTTCAAGTCAAAAGAGAAGAACGCTTAAATTCTCGATCTTTCAAGAAAATAGAAATAAATATCCCATTTGCAGAGGTGATCAGTCAAATGCCTCTTTATGCAAAATTTCTGAAGGAGGTGCTGAGTAAGAAAAGAAAGATAGCTGAGGAGGGGATAGTTGACCTGACTATATGCTGCCATTATCCAACGTAAGCTCCCAAAGAAAGATGAAAGACTCCCGCGCTTTTACTATTCCTCGTTTCTATAGGGAAATGTGAGTTCAAGAAAGCTTTATGTGACTCTAGAGCAAGTATAAATTTGATTCCTTTATTAATGGTGTAGAGACTTAGTTTGGGGGAACTAACCCCAATAGCAATTACTTTACAGATGGCTAATAGATCAATGGCACAACCAGAGGGCATTCTG
This sequence comes from Tetrastigma voinierianum, assembly GCA_016808115.1. Classification (NCBI taxonomy): domain Eukaryota; kingdom Viridiplantae; phylum Streptophyta; class Magnoliopsida; order Vitales; family Vitaceae; genus Tetrastigma; species Tetrastigma voinierianum. The sequence continues at coordinate 330,819 of JAEQBH010001020.1, forward strand.
GAAGATGTACTTGTCAAGGTTGGGAAATTCATTTTCCCAAAGGGATTTTGGTTATCATGCGCATGGAGGAAGATTCTCAAGTTCCTCATTAGCCGAAGACCTTCTAGCAACAGGAGTTGCCTCTGACACAATTTAAAAGGTGAACTAACACGTAGTTGGGAATGAAGCAGTGCATTTTAATATTAATAGGAGTCTGGAACATCCTAATGTAGAGGAAGACAATAGGCTGTGAAAAGCAATAGCCTTCAATGATGAAATGAATTCGATTGCATTCAAAACTCTATCAATGAAATTGAAAGATGAATTTTCAGTACTGAGAGCGATTGTGAAGTCGCCAATTTGTTAATAATGAAATGTTTCTCGAGTATAAATGAAAATAAGATTAGCGAGTGAATTAGAACAAAGAAATTACAGGTAGAAACTAGTGCGTATATAATATCAGCGAGTTGCCCACTATTTGAAATATGATTTTTGTGAGCGTAAAAGAAACCGCTTATCATATCGTACCGCATTGGATCGGTTGGAACGTAAGTTGCTCGTAATTTTGAGAAAATATAAGGAAGCTATGATTGTCGTAGTCAATTGAAGATCTCGAAGGGTATCGCCTCTATTTGTATGCATGCAAATATTGCTAGAAGAAAATGCAAAAACTTCTTCGGCTGAAAGCATCAAAGAGGTTAACTCAATATGAAAGAAGTTGTCGAAAAGAAGTTCAAATGGTTAAATGTGTGTTTCATATATGTTATATCGCATACCCTGGGTAAGCCCGTTATTACGTGGTTCAAGAAAAGAGGATTCACTGTAATCATAAATGAAAAAGAATGTGAACTTATTCCTACAAAACTCGCGATGTTATTATAGTTTGTATCGACTACGTGAAAACTGAATACCCAAAACTTAAAGGATCATTTTCCCTACCTTTCATCGATAAAATGTTTGATAGGCTGCTAGACACCTCATTTTTGTTTTCTGGCGGATACCCGATATAACCAATAGCTATTGCACCCGAAGATCGAGAAACCACGTTACATGCCCATTCGTATTTTGTTAACATGATTGGACTGTAATGCTCCCCGTACCTTCCAAAGATGGCATAATGTCTATATTTTTCCGACGAAGTGTATAGTTATGGAGACATGGATGATTTTACGGTGTATGGATCCGGTTTTAGGTGATGCACATAACTGGGAGCCCAGTGTGAGGTGCAGAGCAAATAAATCTAGCTCTGAATTAGGAAAAATGCCATTTATAGTTCTAGGGTTATGCTTGCAGGGCGCATGGTTTCCTGCAGTAGGGCTGCGAGTAGACCAAGCAAAGGTTTCAATTATAAGAGACCTAATGCCACCCACTACAGTCAAGGGAATCAGAAGTTTCTTAGGACATGCTGGATTTTATAGAAGATTTATCAGAGATTTCTAAAAAATTGCCAGACCACTATGCAGATTGTTGGAGAAAGATAGTAAGTTTTATTTTGATGAATCCTGCCAGGAAGCATTTGAAGAAATCAAATCGATGAGACTAGTAAAGCTCCCATCACTTGCGTAAAACCAGTTAGACAGAGAATTTGAGATCATGTGTGATGTCGTGACTTTCTGATAGTGTATTGGAGACCCAGAAAGATGAAAAAGTGTTCAAGGCCATCTTATCTTAAGCGAAACCTTTAATGAAGCACAAGAGAAAATTATTCTACTGCGAAAAGGAGATCACGGCAATAGTATTTTGCATGTATGAAAAATTCAGGCCATATATTTTGGGATCCCATGTTACCTGCTTGATCATACGACAATTCGCCCAATGGCAAAGAAGGAAGCGAAAGCGAGATTGATCAGGTGGTATTATTATTGCAGGAATTTGATTTAGAAATTAAAGACAAAGAAGGCGGTGATAATGTGATAGGCGATCACTTGTCAAGAGTAGAGGAACCCCTTAATACAAGAAGGAAGAGGAAATAGCGAGAGAAAATTTTTCCGGATGAAGCGGGTTATTTGTTTATCCCTCAAATCACCACGGTATCTTGATGTTGAATTTCTTAGCTTGTGGAATTATACCACGAGTCGGCTACCGACAAAGAAAAAGTTAAGGGTGACAACAAGTACCACATCTGGATGATCATATTTGTTTAAAAGAGAGTTGATCGATTATAGAAGGTGTGTACCGAGAAAGTGAGCAAAGCAAGATTTTACAAGAATGTCATGCATCACCTTATGGAGGACACTTTGTAGGAGATAAAACATCCCACAAAATTCTCCAGTCAGGATTTTACTGGCCTACAATTTTTAAGGACTGTTTGAATGGGTAAAGTTGTGTGATCAATGAAGAATGAAATATCGTAAGGCATGAGATGCCTATATGAGTGTATCACAGTGTGGTCACGATTGTTTGATGTATGGGGAGATGGATTTTATGGGGCCTTTTCTGTTTCATTTGGAAATATATACATACTCTAGGTAATGGATTATATATCAAAATAAGGTAAGCCAATGGAAACTTGTCTAAGAATGATGCCAATACGGTTGTGGGGTTTCTGAAGAAATATTCTTGATTTGGGACTGGAACTATAATTAGTGATGGAGGAAGCCATTTGCAAATAAGGTGTTTGACAAACTCATGGCGAGATATGGTATCAAACGTATGAGCTTGGCTTATCATCCTCAAACAAATGGGCAAGCTGAAATTTCAACAGAGAAATAAAGAAAATTATGGAAAAGACTTGTGGAGTTCTAGCAGGAAAGATTGGTCTTTGAAGCTTGATGATGCATTATGGGCATACAGGGTACTTTTAAAACTCCCATTGGAATGTCCACTATACGAGACTTGTCTTTGGAAAACCATGTCCTCCCTCTTGAAGCTGGAATACAAAGCCATGTGGGCCATCAAACAAGCCCAGACCGATTTCAAAATTGCAAAAGGAAGAGAGACTCTCAAGCTGAATGAAGCTAGGCGAAGCGAAGCTATGACAATGCTAGAATATACAAGGATAAGACAAAGAAATGGCATGATCAAAGTTACGAGGAAGAGTTGGGCGGGGATCGGAGTCTTCTTGTTTAACTCCAGTTAAGATTATTTCGAGGAAAATTTGAAATCAAAATGGAGTGGACCATATCGGTGGTGTCAGTACTATCTTTTGGAGCGGTAACACTTAGGGCGATCTTTGGGAAGAATTTACAAAGTTAATGGGCAAAGGCTGAAACAATATCTCAGTAGGAGAAAGAAAAGGAAGAACTCGGTTTGGTGAATTAAGAAAGAAAGCAACGACTAGTCGACTAAAGACTCAAAACGAAGCGACTAATGGGAGGCAACCCTTATAGACTTTTAGTTTCTTTAAATAGACTTGAATTTTTATTATTCTGCGTTTTGAAAATTTTTAGTTCTAGTCATGATTTATTTAGGGAATTGCTAGGTTAGTAGATTAATTTAATCCTTTTTGGAATTGTTACAATATGCGGATGGAAGAATCAAATGGCTTTCGGGGCGAAGGAACAAACTCAGGGACTCTCGCACTTCATAGGACAGAGCAACTCGAAAAAGAGGAGTACTTTTCTCCCTACATAGATTCTGTGAAAATTGAATAGAATACATTTTTGAATTGTTGTGTATGATTAAATGAATGCTAAGAATGTGCAAATTAATAAGGAGTGAAAAGCTGTCGATCGTAATTTAGGAGCGAGTCTTGGGGACTAAGTCGCGACCGGAGATTGATGTGACGAGTTAAGGTTACAGCAGTCGATCTTGAAGGAGAACAAGGGCCTGGTCGTGACCCCGGTTACATGTCGCGAGAAATTGAGGTCGCGACAAGAACAATCCCTTCAAAAGAGTGGTGAGGGTTGCGACAACTCAACTATGTCATAAAATATCTGATGTCGCAACCTGTTGATAACTTGTCCTCCCACAGTTTACTTTTGTGGCGACAAACAGATTTTATGTCGCGACATGTCGAAGAAAAGAAATATGCAATTTATGGACGATTTTTAATTTGCCTAAATTTAATGCGGCCTTCATAATCGCAGCCTGAAATTTAAGTCGCGACAAGCGCAAATAAATGAAGTAATAAAGAGCCCACAATAATAATTGAATTGCAACTTTTGAGAAACTCCCTCCACTACCATTTCCTTCCTTGAAGCAAACACAACCATTCATCTTCTCATCTTCTCTGATTCTCAATTCTTGCAAACCCTAAATCCGAACTTCTTCCTAAAAACCTTCCGATTTTTCTCTAATGAACCTTCAGCCCCTCATCCAAACACACGAGGCGAAATCATGGAGGGTATGCAGAGCCCAGAAGGAAGTTCATCTGGAATTTGAAAGGGAGGAAACGAGGCGAAACCGGAACAACGGAAGTTCAATCACTTACAAAGCAAAAGAGGAGAAAGGGAAAAGAAACGCAGCAAGAAGAAGAGGAAGACGAATTCGTCTCAGAAGAAGCTTTCTCCGTTTGGAAAAAGTACTATGCTGGAAAGGGATTTGTAGGAGAAAGAGGTTTCAGCCAACTCATCTCACCGTTCAAGGAATTAATAGGCGAGAGGGTGGGGAGTGCGCAAACATAAAAAATACGGGTATGCGGTCGTCCAGGAATTTTACTCCAATCGGTTGGGAGAAAGGAGGCTACATTTTATGTCGGAGGAGTTTGGGTGCCTTATGGAGCTAAGACTATTAATGAGATGTATGGAATGGAAGGCAAAAGAAACCAGTTAAAAATTCGAAGGTGATGAACAACCCTAGCAGTGAGAAGATTCTTGAAAGTGCCAGACAGTAAAGGAAGTGGAAGAAAGGAAAGGAAACAAAGGTGAGCGGGGAGATTTGTAGGAAAAGAAGCAGGTGTGGTTTTCTTTCTAGCCCACCTCTGATACGGTCCTACAAACACGATGCGCATTAAGAACAAGAAGCAATCCTTCTCTATGCCATGCGAAGGAGGATACAAGATTGATCTTTGGAGCAGTTATTGAGAATTCATAATGAGGTATCATGTGAAGAGGTGCTCAAGCGGGGTTTTTGATCCCTCGCTGACAACCATCAAGGTTATGTATTAGGGTGGGTGAAGGGAACTTGGGAAGAAGAAGAAGAGTGTCCCAAGGCTTCACCACTCACCCTGACGGGAGTAAGCAAGGGGCCAAAGAATCAAAACAAAAAGGGGGTCATAGTAGAAACAGATTCAAGGGATGAAATTGAAAATGCAATACAGGAAGAAGACACCCTTCTGGTGGCAGAAGAAGAAGATAATCTAGAAGCACATCGAGAAGGGAATACTTTTATGTTTCAGTTAGAGAACAAGAAGATAGAAGCCCAATAGATTTCTCGGCCCTGCGGCCCAGCTCTCCCCCTTTAAAGGAGCAGTGATTTCGAGAGAACACGGAAAGCTCAAGGAGCCAGGAGAATAATAAAATAATGGAAATGCTGAAATTCCATCGAAAGAAAATGGAAGAAAGGGAAGGCAATGGGACCTCGACCAAAAATTCCAGAAAAGTTTATGAAAAAGAATTGAAAGAGGATCCAATAATGGGAAGGAGATGAATATAGAAGAAGAAGTATATGAAAATTTTAAGAGATGAAAAAGAAGAGATCAACAATAGGAAGAAGAGATGAAGCTTGAGAAGGAGGGCAGATGAAAAAAGATCCACGGAAGCGTAAGAAGAAAATTTTAGAAGGAAATGGAGGGAAAGGTCAAGATCACGAAGAAGTTAAAGTTAAGCCATGAATCATTCTAAATAATCAGTATGATCGAATTCTCAGCTCTTAAAACTTCGCAAAGGAAAGGGATTCAGATCGAGAAGCCAAGACTAAGGGAGCGAATCAAGGGATTCCAAGTTCCTGGCCACATGTCAATGTTCAAGGATTTCGAGAAAATGATGAAGGACAGAGATCAAGAGCTTGACGATAAAGATGCCTTCGGAAGAAAGGTCTGGCTTGAAAATTTGGATTTGATTAATAACAATCTTTCCAAATTTTTAGAAGTCTCATGAAATGAACTATGAACACAACTGGGCACGAGACGGGATGGTGAGACAAGAAGATTGATCTAGATGAATTAATCGGCAGAAGGAAACCGGTCAGAAAGGAATGTCAAGAAAAAGAAGAGAATGGAAATGAAATTCCCACCCAAATTCTCTCGATCTGATACTCTTTGTTGGATCACTCCCGATGTGTTGCTCTTCCCCCAAAAAGAAAAGATGATCCTCCCATTGATTTATCCTTCTTTTCCCCTTTTTTAAGTTATTTGTTCTCAACTATTGCACATAACATCATGAATAAAACAAGACTGTGAAAAGGAAATGTTTGCTTGCTTGCAGTTAGTTGTATTGTTATTTTTGTTGCTTGACTTGTTAGGAGAATAACATTAGGATTTAGTTCAAAAGTGAAAATGCTTAAATATCATAATTTGAACTAGTTGAAGTAGTTTGAATAGTAGATAAACTTGAACACAAATAATTACAGAATCAGGGCATGAATAAAGCGGAATTAGGAGTATTTCTTGTTACTGTTTAAATTCGGTTTAGTTGCGAAAAATTGAAGAATTGGTTATTCTTGATGGAGCAAAAATACTTGGTTAAAAAAATAATGTAAGTAGGCAGTGAATAAGCACAAGTCTTGAAGAAATAATAATACATATGGGTCAACAAAACTTGTAAAACTTTTGACAGGAATTAGGAATATCTGCAGGGAATTCGGGGATTTAAAGTCCACAGTCCTAGAACTGTTTGATTATTGATTGAGGCGAAATCCTAGGTGAAAATAACCAACAGAAAATGACAGAGGTCATCCTTGGTAGCTTGAGCCTTTTTAAGCCTACCCTCAAAATATGCTTAAGCATATTCTCTAGTTCCTGATTTTAGCCAAATAAGCCTGATTTCTTCAATAAAAAGCAATTGAAAACTGAAATTCCCTTCCTTGCAATAAACCTGCAGTAAAGAACCCAAATTATCCAGTTTATAATTCAGAAAAGTTTAGTATAAAGGAAGATACAAGTTTGGGGGAATAATATTCCCAAATTTTGACAAGAAGGGGTTTAAGAAGTAAAGAAGCAGAAGCTAGTGAAATAAGGAATAAGTTTTGTCTTGTGGCCTATTTCCCTTGAACAATTAAGCTCGTAGGGGGTGTTTTAACACCTAGCCTAATACTAGTGTGTGCTGGAGTTGCTATTAAAGGATTCTCTAAGGTAATAGAAGCCTAAGAAGACAAAACATTGCACTATTCCAAATCTTAGAGAAATAAAGCAAAGATTAAAGAACAAAAAGTCTGCTGAATCGAAGTACATATGGAAGTTAAATTCCATAAAAGAATTGAGGAGAGGCAGTGGATTGAGGAGAATCGGGAAGGAACAAGAGAGAAAAAGGAAGAAAGTTGGAGGCAACAATGTAGAGACAAGATGGAAATGATAATTTACAACCCTAAATTTTCCATTATCTACCAAATCCCTAAGCCCAACATGCAAACTGAAAGACCTCATTGATTTTGAAGGTTGAATTTACCTACATTAGTGGAGATCAATATGAAAAACAAGCATATGGGACTTTAATAAACAGTCTAAGAAAACTCCCAAAGATTAACTAAATTCAACATGAAGTTGAAAAGGATTGATGACCTGCACACACACACAGAACAAGACTTGTTAAATAAATTGTTTAAATACATTAGTTTATCAAGAAATTTTGTAATATAAGTACACTATGCCTTGTTCTTGCATCAAAACTGAAATTTGAAATAATAGTGATATCTCTTAATTCTGAACAGAATTGGAATGAGAAAAATTTGTGGAATAAATAAAATGTCCTTAAAAATTTAGCTTATTTGTTTAGAATGAAACAATTTCTTCTTTTCTTTGCTTAGGACCAAGCAAAATTTTAAGTTTGGGAATTTGATGAGTCCAAAAACTCATTAGATTTTTAATCCATTTTACGAGTTTATAATGAGAATAATGATATAGATTATCTGAAAGCGATAATTGAATCAAATTCAATTTGCGAAAATAAACGAGAAAATCAAATTTTAGCAAAAATCATAAGAAATCGACTGCGGCATAATTGGAAGTCAAAAGCTGGAACCCAAGTGATCGGCGGGTGCGATTTCCGACTAATTCAAATCCACGACCTCAACAAATTTGGCTTTGAAGCGAAGAGTGAATAAGTGAATCGTGACACGAAGAAGGAAGTTGAGACAAAATATGACAGTCGAGAATAAAAGAAACTGATCAAATGAAGAAGTTCATGTCGCGACATCATTGCGATGTCGCGTGCTAAGGAGATAAATGATGTCATTGTTGATACCACCATGAGGTGCGACAAGGAGGCTGACTACAATGCCACAGTGACCCTCTCAAGTAAAGGGAAGTACGCAACTAATTTTGAAAGAAAGGACTTGATGTAGCGACCTTGACGGTAATGAAGAATAACACCAAGGTCGAGAAAATCCGTCGAACGACCAAGAATTAATGAAGAAACTGATCCTTGATGTCGCGACACCACTTCGAGTCATGCGAGAAATGAAAACAGCATTAGACATGGAGTGCGACCGCTGAATAAGTTCGACAAAGGGTTTCAAAGGAAATGAATGTAGAGTCAGCGGTTAGAATAGATAGGACATCAAACCGCGAATCGGAAGATGTCGTGACATCGATTCGGTGGATTGCGACATCGATTACAAAGAATCATTATCGCGGCGTCCTTAGGTGGTCGCGACATCGGTTCTCTAAAGAAAGAAGGTCGCGGCGTCCTTTGTTAGTCGCGACATCAGGCGCAAAGTATCATGGTTCTGCGACATCAATCGGTGCTGACATCGAGTTACAAGGAATCATTGTCAGCGGCGTCATGATGGTCCGCTGACGTCGATTCTTAAGAAAGAAGGTCGGCGGCGATCCTTGGTAGTCGCGACATCATTTCTGAGAAATGGAAATTCAGCGACATCATTTAGCTGTCGTGACATATATCAGAATCTGAAGCAAGTCCGACAAAGAAAGTTTCCCGCGACATCAAAAAGGCTCATAAGCATAACATTGGAAGTCGCGACCTCGAAAGAGCTCACAACAATGCGAGAAGGAAGTGATCATTCGATGGTCGCGACATCAGTACTAGGAAAGAAGGTCACGACATCGGTCGGTACATTTTCGACATCGGGTTACCTGCCCAGCTTTTCATGCCCGGAGATGCGGGGAGCAAGTCACGACCCGGATAAAGCTAGCTCTGTGGGCGACGAGGGAAAAATGGGCGCGTAAGATTGATCGCAACCTCAAAAAGAGATCACAATCTGCGGAAGGTGAAGTCGCGACGTGTATGATTGAAGTCGCGACATCAAAACAACTCATAGCGAGCGATTGCGCGTGAAAGGGAGTCGCGACATCAAGTCAAGGTCGCGACACCTGAAACTCGTCGCGACATGAACTGAGCCGAATGAGGCGAGTTATTTTGAAATCCACAAATAGGTGCCGAAGTTGGGGCCCCGACCCTATAAATACATGTTTGCTCTTTGAAGGAAACGGCTCTGAGCAGCTTTCGAGAAAGAGAAATGGGTGAAGGCTCGTGTATTTAATTTTCTGTTTCTTTTCTTTGTTTCTTGTTATTTTGATTAGATTAGAGTAGATTGTTATTTAATTTGAATTTTGGATGCAGATATGTGATTGTTGAGTTGTTGAATGCAAAATGTTATTTTCTTCAAATTCTTGCTGGTTCATTTAGAAGTCAAATTTACAGATTCGAACTTCCAGTTTATTGGATTCTGAGTAGTTCTTTGATGGAAGAGCCTAAGTTAGTGTAAATGATAATTTAGAAACCCGACTTAGTTGAATCTACTCACATTGTTAGAATTTATCTTTCATGCGAGAAATTTGTGAGTCTGCGAACCAGGTCTTGAAGGCACCTTTGGTTTGTTTATTTTGTATATGACCAAATATCAGTGTCACTATCTGTAATAGGATTGTTTCATGCTACGATTTCAGGGGCCCTGCGGAGTGACCACGGAGAAGGCATTCTTGAGGTATTGAATGATTTCTCAGGGCATGTGAACCTAATATTGGGGATCTAATGGGCTTTGTGAGATTTGTCGATGATATTCTTCTCACTTGAAGCCCAGGAATGGGTTGAATGACTTATCAATTAAAATGGCGAGTTCGCCTCGATTCGAACAATGGAGTTCAATCTGTTTTAGCAGAAGGATCTAATCAAGGAAAGAATGAAGCTGTTCCAATTTTGAGGATGAGAAACCGAGTATAGTGTAAACCCATGCTTAGCCTATGTCTTGCAAGGCCCCAAGTTTACAGTCCATGTTCTGGGTATGAAGTATTGAAAAAGAAAAATACCTAGAATAAGGCAACTCAGATTAAAAGTAGTTATCTAATCCTCTGCATTCGAAAGAAACAGGGAAGATTAGATGATGAAATGTGTCATTAAGGAGAGATCCACATGGCATTACCTTCTTCCTTGGACGGATTCTAAATCGAGGTTCATGGAAACAAAGATTCTGAGTTGTCTGCGAAATTGATGCTTCACAATAATTGTATTTCAATGCATCCCTTTAATACTTGAAACCAGGTCATTTCATTAATTTTTATTTCTTTTTATTTTCAGCATTATTTCATTTTGTTCTTAGTTTACATATCTTTATTCTTTCATTTTAAAGGTTGCTATGGATATATCAGTACCAAATCATAGTCCAAATAGTATAGAGCTTGAGTGGTCGGGGTAGTTGATTGAAGAGGAATTCTTGAGGATCTACGTAGGATCGATATACGGACTTAAATCCAACTTTATTACTTGTTCGACTGTACACTTAGAAAGTGGATCAAAACATAAAAATTCATTTACTCTTAAGAAACCATTTTAAATCGAGTATAATTGCAAAGAAATATAACAAACAAGTTTCATGGCCTTATTGCTGGGGATTAGATAATAATCCGTGGGTAATAACGTTATAAATTTGTGTTGATGTTTTGATCCATCACTCACACTTACATAGTGAGTGAAAATGTGTCCAACAATAGGATTGCATTATTTTTATGGAATGTGATTGGACCGCATGTGCATTTTCGGTGGGGAGTAGCCCTTGTAGGAGAATTTTTCTACTGAGCATTGCTCACCCTGTTGTGGGACCCCCTTTTAGTCACGGGGGAGTGTATAGGAGGCAGCTCGATGAGGCCATGATTATGAAGAAGGCCGATGTGGCCTTGATGTGTTACCTTTTGTGTGTAACATTTTTAGCAAAAATATTTTTATAAAGAATTATAGCTAAATTCTTTTGGAATTTATTGTCTAAATAGTCGGGTATCAGTATAGTAAGAGGGTCATGATCGGACTGTAATTAAGCGTTTTATTTTCATATTTTATATTTAAATGTGAATGAATGGACCTCGGTAAAGGGATGTATATATTGGGGATATGGACAGATGGACCCTCTGGGGTCAATACTACTTCTGTTGAGACCCTGGATGGGTTATAATTATACTGTTATACAGGTTGTAGGTTGGGTACAGCTCCCTGAACAAAGGAGACTCTGCCCGATTTTTGTGAAAATATGGACCCCTATAAATGGGACATAACAGTGTGGTATCGGGTCACCCGAAATCCATAGGAATCCCGCGGGTTGACGGGTTGTCAACGGGACCCCCGTATTTAGGGTATCACAGCTTGGTATCAGAGCTTAAGTATACGAGTACCTAGGACTCGATGGGCACGGGGTTAGATCATGCATTATTGTGTGTTGTGTGTTAACATGTTGCGTTATTATGTGATTGTGTGTATAAATTGCGTGAATTATATACATGGAAGAATAATGTATATAGGAAAAGATGAACACTAGGGTTAGAAAACATAACCTTAGGAGTTCGAAGAACAAAATGAATGTGATAGTTCGGGAGGTTGAGGTCTATTAGTGGTGGCTTATACACTACTAGTTAGACAAGAAAAGAAATCTCAGTTTGTTATTTGACTTGTGTAGATGGCAAATCGAGGAAGAGGACGTAGAGGTTGTCCACAGGAAAATAGTCAACCACTACCTATGTTAGACCCACAGGCCTTTAGAAAGGCTATAGGCACTGCAGTTGACATCATTATGCAGGTGAGCGCTATGGCTGCTACCACTCACAGACTATTGCAATGGTGGGCCAGGGAGGGACGAGTAACCTCTAGGGGTTTCATTATCCTCCGACATACATGGGAGGAGGGGACTCGATGGTTAGGACAGATTTGGCCATTGGAAGAGATATAGACGACACACAAAGCATCCAGGGCATGGTAGCTAGTGCTAAGAGGAAGGAAAATGAATCTTCTTCTAGCTCTAGAAGAAAACTGAGAGGCTGGCACTTCGTGCGGATTTCGAGGGCCAGGGCCCACGACTATGGAGTCAAAGGCGAGTTGGGGCTTCTTGGGACGGAGCGGAGATGACATGCTACCATTGTCATTAGCACAGGCACACATAAGTGGGGATTGTCTCCATAGAGGCGAGGATCCGAAATTATGGGACAAGGTCTCGGTCATGATGGGATAGGCGCGAGACACGGGTTTGTTCCTTCTCACCCCAATCACGAGGCTAGAGGGACCCGATATCAGTCTCGAGCTGCGTAGAAGCCTTCTGCTGTGAGATAGGCTAGAGAGGCTGAGTATAGGTCGAGGCCCGCGGCCAAGACTTCTAGGGCCAGTGCTTCAAGAACCGAGGGGCGTGTCTGTTGTGGTACATGCGAGCTCGAGGATCAATTTGATATGCGGGGTAGGTTTCCGCTCTCACAAAAGCAGTGTTTAAATTCTGATGCATCATATTCATGCTTATTTCTGCATCTTGTGTGAATGTTTTGGGCTTAAAGGTTAAATCATTGGGAAAGTCGTTACATGTGAGTTCTCCCCTAGGGATTAAGGTGAGGATTGATTAGATATGTCGGGATTCTGAGTTAGAGATCTCAAGGATTCTACTCACAGTGGACCTTCGGGTATAGGACATATTAGATTTTGATGTCATTCTTGGCATGGATTGGTTGACGGCAAATCGGGCCATCATTGATTGTGATAGTAGGAGGATTACTGCCTACACATGGGACGATATCCGTGTGACTTTTCAGGGGGACAAGCATGATGCTTTACCTAGGCAAGTGTATGACTCGGATAGCCTGAATGATTTATTAGGATAAGCCAAAGAAAGCCTTACCCTGGAGGACAAGGTGAGACAAGAATTGGATCTTCCTCAAGTAGTTTGCGAATATAACGATATTTTTCCGAATGAGCTATCGAGATTACCTCTGCTGGGATGTGACTTACGTGTGAGTTACACCTGAAAGTGCGCCGCCTATTTACATGACTCCTCATAGAATGGCACCGATTGAGGATTACACAAGGGCACCGAGGAGTGTCAGAATCACGGAGTTGTTGGACAAAGTTTTATTAGGCCCAGACACTTCACTTGGAGCGCTCAGGTTCAGTTTACTAGGAAAGATGTAAAATTCTAGTGGAATGACATGTGAGAAGGCATTTCGGGAGGTGAAAATAGAGGCTTACTTCGACTCCCATTCTAATAGTCCCAGGGAGACGGAGGTACCTGAGTGTATAGTGATGCCTTGAAGGACGGACTGGAATACATTCTAATACAGTCCGGGGAGGGTTGTAGCTTATGGTTCCAGAAAGCTAAAGAATCATGAGCATAATTACCCTCCACATGATCTGGAGTTGGCGGCCATTGCCTTTGCCTTAAAAGATTTAGGCGCCTCTCTTATTTGCATGGGTAGACGGAGTTTAGAGAGTAATTTTCAGACCACAAGAGTTTGAAGTATATTTTCACATAACGGGACCTCAACATGAGGCAAAGCAAATGGATGAAGTATCTGGAGGATTATGACTTCACTTTACATTACCATCCTGGTAAGGAAAATGTCGTGGCTGATCATTTCGGTCGAAGTCACGGAGAATCTTAGCTAATGTAACTTCAGGAAGTGGAAAATGCTCGAGGTATTGGGAGAAAGTTGGGAGTGCGTGCTCGTGATCGGGCTCGGGGTGGTAATTTGGTGTGGCTATATCGTCCCTGCGAGGCAGGAATTGATTGACTCCGAGGGGCGAGACACAAGATATCGTCCATCGGGGGCCAGAGTCTGATCGGATCGGTGTGAAGGCCCCTAGGCGATCCACACAGATGGTAGTCTTCGATATAGGGGGCAGGTTATGGTTCCACAATTGACCACTTTGAGAGAGGAGATCCTCAGGGAATTCCAATGCTCCCATTGCTGTACATCCAGGTGGCACGAAGATGTACCGTGATCTTTGTCGCCAATATTACTGGAGCGAGATGAAGCGACATGTTAGAGATTTCGTTCAACGGTGTCTCACGTGTCAGCATGTAAAAGCTGAGCATCAAAAGCCAGTAGGGTTACTCCAACCATTGGAAATTGGCGGGTGGAAGTGGGAGCATGTCCTGATGGACCTTGTGACCCGGCTTTGCCACGCAGGACAACTGCGGAGGCATGATGCGGTATGGGTGATAATGGACCGGCTCACAAAGTAGGCACATTTTCTAGCAGTGCAGATGACCTTCCTGCTTTGGAGGAATTACGCAGTGTATATTCAAGGGACGAGATTTTGTAGATGCCGGTGTCCATGGTTTCGGATAGGGATCGGATTATGGCACACTTTGAAAGAGTTTCGGGAAGCCGTGGGCGTAGTGGATGATATAGGCACCACTTTTCATCCGCAGGGGCGATGGTCAGTCCGAGATGACCATACAGGTTTTAGAGGACATGCTACGAGCATGTGTCCTAGATCTTAAGGGTAGCTAGGATAAGCACTTACCCTTAGTGGAATTCGCCTACAATAACAGTTATCAGGCGAGTATACAAATGGCACCCTATGAGGCAGTATAGAGGAGGCCATGTTGATCTCCGATTTGTTAAACAGAGGTGGGAGAAAGGTCCATCACTGGTTCGGATTCGATTAGAGACACCTCTAAGAAGGTGGATTTGATATGGAAACGTCTTCTTACGGCTCAAAGCCGGAAAAAGAGCTACGTCAACAGACGGAGTCTACCTCTAGAGTTGAGGTGGATGATCACGTTCTTGAAGGTGATGCCTAAAAGAGGAGTGGTCAGGTTCGGAAAAGCGGTAAAGCTAAATGCCCAAGTACATGTTATGAGATGCGAGAGGGTGAATACAATTGCATATCGGTTGGTGTTGCCACCGAGTGCATCAGGTGTCCATGAGGTGTTCCATGTCTCCATGCTCCGGAAGTATACTCCAAATCCAACTCATGTAGTGGATTGGGAAGAGATTGTTGTGGATACATATGGGACCTTCGAGGAGGGGACCGGTCACGTCAATCATGGATAAGCTGGGGATCGGGTTTTTGTGACACATGACCATCATCATTAAAGTGTTGTGCGACAGAGAGTGGAAGAGGCAACATGGGAACGTGAGGACACGATGCGGGCCACCTATCATTTCCTATTTGAGGACGAAGGTGTGTGGTCTAATATTTGGCATTAGAATATTACTGCATATTGATGAGTCTTAAACTCATATATTTTTAATCCATTTTTCTTGCTTATTTTTTTTTTCATATCTGTTTTAAGGCAAAAATATGGAATATTTACAAACTTTATTAAGTTTTAATTCAAAAGGAAAATTTTAGCAAGAAGAAAAGAAAAAGCAGTGCGTAGCTCGGTTAACGTCAGCTCTATGTCGCGAACAAACGTCATGATTAGCGAAGAGCTATGTATGAGAAAATGGGAAAATACTTGACAAGTTATTTGAGAGAAGAAAGATTTATGTTTAAATGAGGTTTTGTTAATAAGATGACAACACCATGAAGAATATGTCGCAACAAGAAAGCTCCTGTAGCGACAAATGAACTAGGAAGAAAGCAGAAATTCTATCGTGACAAGGTATCTTCTGTCACGACAAGAAATTAAAAGCAATATAAGAAGAAGACTGCGACATATCAGTTTATGTTGCTGACATGGAAGAAGCATTGAAGGGCGGAAGAGAAGGCGAAGAAGAGACCTGCGCGCGACGAGCTCTTACATGTGGCGACCTTTAATATGAGAAGTTTTACATCACGACAAGGTAATTTATGTCGCGATACTGAAAAAGAAGGATTCTGGTTGTGACAGAGAAATAAGGTCCCGACAAGTAATGCTTAGTGCACTGACCTGGTAGCAACAAAGAATTCAAGGTTGCGACATACATCAAGCCAAAAAAGATGTTTTGATGTCGCGACATGGATCTGGGCGTGACAGAGATGGCTGAACATTGATGAAACATGATGCTGAGAGAAATTTTTATGTCACCTTAAGTTTCAACACAAAGAAGAAAAGTCTTGTTGTGACACAACAAACTAGGTCACGACACAAAGATGGGCTGAATGTAGAAAATTTGGTTGCGACATAATAATGAATTAAATGTGACGAAATACAAGGTTAATCTGGAAAAGTCACATCACAACATGAAAAAAGCTGAGTGCTGACAAATAGTAAAAACACTAGAAGCCATGTCGTATCATCTTGAAATTGCATGAATCGGGGGTAGGTGGCAATGAGACTCTGTCATGACGAGACTTCGAGTCGTGACGAGAAAAGTGAAAACAACGAAGAAACTAGGTTGCAACAAGATCCAAAACAGAAATGTTGTCGCAACATAAGAAACTAGAGTCCACGACACTAAAATTTGGAAAAGTTGCCTGAAAGTGTCGCGACATAACTATTCAAGGAACCATACCTGATATTGTCACGACATGGGCCCGTGAGCGGCGAACATTAAGCCCAGTTGCTAAGGAGCCAAGGACAATCTGTCGCAGCCAGAGGAAACTCTGTCATGGCCCAGATGTGGAGCACAGGGAGCAATTAAGCGACAGACTATTTATTCTTTACCACGAAACGCAACAAAGATAGAAAACTATGTCGCGACAGAGAATGCAAACTAGGCCAGAGATTTGGGAATTCACAATTAAGCCTGGAAATTATAGCCCAAACTTTTGGGGCTTTATAAAGAGAAAAGATTTGAGGAAAAAGAGGCAGTTGGGAGGCATGAAAACCAGAGCATCTGAAAGCTGAAGACTCTTTTGTATATTATTTTTCTTTATTTTTTTATTTTCTTTATTTTCTTCTTTTCGTATATTAGATTAGATTTAGTGTAGGATATTAATTCTTTACTGGATTTGAAGCAGTGAATTGTTGAGAAGTTTAGAAGTTGAATTATATTGAATGTTCATTTACGATAACTGTATTTATTTGATGAACTCTAGAAAAAAGCTGGAATTTATTTATTTTTCATTTGATTGGTATAGTTCAGAATTTCTGTCGGTATTCCATTCAGTAAATCAGGTTTTCGAAAATAACCACATTTGGGAAAGATCTGATGTCAATCATGGTACTTTCTACACAATTAGAAGGAAATTTCATGGAATGAGATTCTTGAATTTATTTGAATGATGATGTTCGTGTAGTGAATTGTTCCTAATATTAGTAACTTGTATCCATAAAATAACTGTTGTATGGCTCTGATTTACAGGAGGCCCTCTGAGTTACACAGAGATGGAGATTCCTGAGAGCATAGAGAAGTTTCTTGGGGGTATGCTAGACTAATATTGAAGAACTAATGAGCTTTGAATGATTACTTAAGATAAATCTCAATTTACTCATGAGTTTTGAGAATTAGTTGAGTGACTTATCAATTTAGTCAATCGGAGATCTCTCCTTGAGTCTAGAGGAATGATGTGATCCCCGTGTTAGGTGAGATCTAATCAAGGAATAGGAGAACTCTTTTGAGATCTCGAGATGAGACATCATTCATTTGTAGAATTGGCAATTACTATCTTGGGGAAGCGAAATGCTGCGATCATAAGAATTAGGTATGAAGTATTGGAAAAGAAAAATACCCATATCTTATAGAGAAATTCTAATTACAAGTAATTGATTATAATCATGCTTTAGAAATGAACATGAATCTCTACTCAGTGAAATGTATGGTTAGTGGAGAAATCCAAACCATATTACCTTGCCTCTTGACAAATTCAAATTTCAGGTCATGATAAAATAGAATTAGATAAGGTGCAGGAATTGATAATTTCACAGTAGTGAAATTCCAGTGCCTACTTCCATCAATAATTTGATTCAGTCCAGTTATGTTTAGGATTTTAAATTTTCCTTTATGTTGGATTTAAACATTCAAATAGTTAAGTTCCTAGTTTGGTTACTCAATTTTCTATAAAATGGAGGTTCAAATAGTGTGGAACTTGAGTAGTTAGGTAGTTGAATTTTGAATTCTTTTCAATCTTTGTGGGAACGATATCCCGACTTATAGGTCCACTTTTATTACTTGAACGACCTGTGCACTTGCAGTTTTAAGACCAAACTAAATTTTAATGAATACATTGACCAATCTATTTTTCTTATGAGCATACAAGTTATTTTTGTTCAAATCAAGTTTATAGTGCCTTCCCTAAGAGATTAGATTATAGTCATTTAGTAATAGTAGCATAAATTTGTGTCTCTATACTACTCTATATATATATATATATATATATATATATATATATATATATATATATATATATATATATATATATATATATATATATATATAGTGTTTAGTAATTTTGGTATAACAAAGTTTTAGGCGTCAGTACTTTTTTGAAATCGAAGGAATTTAAAAATCAATATTCTGACAAAAGAGAGAAATGTTAATTTGGACATTTTTCTTTGTTTTACAAAAATTCAGAAAATAAGCAAAAATAGTTTTAACTGCAATGGCTGAATAAGCTACTGACATTTTGAACGCCTAATAGATGTATAATTTTTGTTACTACTAACTCCATTTGATCTCAGTTTGTTTCCACTTTGGGGAATAGTAAATGCATAGAAAGCCCGAGTAGAGTGCTTTGCCTCTGGATCTTGGAATTGAAAGAGACCTTGGGAATACGAGGAAAACTACCATTGCTGAAGATAAAAATATGGCTAATCAAATAGAAAGATTGCAAACTATTCCAGAAGAGGAAGAAGAAGCAGAGAGACCTCAAAGGCCTAACACAATGGAGGAATTTTTGAGGCCAATAATTCAAGAAGAGTATTCTGCTGTGAGACAACCTCCCATTGAAGCAAACAACTTTGAGCTGATGCCAACTCTGATTACTATGGCGCAGCAACATCAGTTCACAGGCCATTCCTCTGAAGATCCCAATGAACACCTGGGGAGATTCATGAGGATGGCAAACACAGTTAAGCTGAATGGTGTGAGACCAGAAGTAATCAAGCTTCAACTCTTTCCATTTTCATTGAGAGGCGTGGCAGCCACATGGTTTGACTCATTGCCAGTGGGATCAGTGAATACATGGGAAGAACTAGTGGAAGCATACATGAGCAGATTTTTCCCTCCAGCTCTCACTACTGAGAGAAGAGGAGAAATCATTGTATTCAAGCAGGGGAAAGATAAGAGTCTCTACACGGCATTGGAGAGGTTCAAAAGATTGTTGAAGAGGTGCCCCATGCATGGGATAGATTTGACCACTCAGATGGACATCTTCTGCCATGCCATGAATTATACCTCCAAAGGTATAATTGATGCATCCTGTTGTGGAGCATTCAAAAGAAGAGGTCTCCCGAGAAGAATGAGCGCGGGTTATGGAAGACCTTTCAAATGCAACTTCTAAGCTCAATACGAAGCTTGAGGAAGCGACATCTGAGGAGAAATGGTCGATTGGAATTTGGATAGAATGACAGCCATAGAAGCTAAAATAGATGCAATAATGAATATGCTAGGAAATAATGAAAGAATGATGCACAATGAAAATGAAGTGGGAGCAGTGGAAGAAAGAAACAGAAGAAGTGATGAGGGACTTACTGAGGAAGAGCCCTACCAAGTTGAGGAAACAAAGTATATGAATGAGTAGAGGAGTTATTACTTCAAGCCTAATCCCAACTTGCTAACACACTATACACTAGCACTAAGGAACCACGAAAGCTTTTTGTATGGTGGGGGAGCACAACAAGGGCCTAGACATGGACGGAACTACCATCAGGCATATGCTCAGCCTGGGTTCCAATAGAAACGATAGCAACAACAGCAACAACAGTAGAGGAAAAACATAGGAGATTAACAAGGTTAGAAAAGAACTCCATCCTTTGAAGATTAGATGCTTCAGTTCATGACAGAAAACAAAAGGGTTGAACTTGCATAGAAAAAGTTTTCGACCTTGAAAATTTCGAGCAAGCCTGCGGTATTTGAGGAATGAAACACGATGCCTTTTTAAAGAATTTGGAGATGCAGATTAGGCAACTAGCTCAAGCTGTGTAGAAAGAGCCTAAGGATTCATTTCCAAGTGACACTAGAAAGAATCTAAAGGGCGCATAAGCGATAATCTTTGAGGAAATTGTGAAGCTAGATGAAGGAGAATTGAAAGAAAGACAACATTAGAGAAAAGCAATCATAAATTGGGGAAGAACTTGAGTAGCGTAGTCCAACAACTACTAAGAAAGGGAGAACAACAAACATGCAGCCCAAGCAACAGGGGAAGAAGGAAGAAGTTCAAACTTATAATCCTCCAGTTCCATTCCCTCAAAGATTGCAAAAGGCAAGGATTGAAGAATAGTTCTCTAAATTCTTAAACATGTTTAAGAAGATAGAGATCAACATCCCTTTTTCAGAAGCATTAACTCAGATGCCTCAGTATGCAAAGTTTATGAAAGATATCTTGAGTAGAAAGAGAAAGATTACTAAGGAAGGGATAGTGAGCCTCACAACCACCTGCAGTGCAGTAATTCAGAAAACCTTGATAGAGAAAATGCAGGATCCAGGTAGCTTCACTATACCCTGCAAGATTGGGGTTGCTGATATGGGCAAAGCACCGTGTGACTCTAGAGCTAGCATCAACTTGATGTCCCTGTCTTTAGCAAAAAGATTAAGTTTGGGGGAACTCACTCCAACAGCCATAACACTACAGATGGAAGACAGGACATTAGCTCATCCTGAGGGGATCCTAGATGATGTGCTGATCCAAGTGGGAAAATTTTCCTTTCCAATGGACTTTGTGGTAATCAATATAGAGGAAGACAAACAAATCCCATTGTTGTAAGGAAGACCCTTCTTATCAACAGGACCAACATTGATCAATGTGAAGAAAGGGGAACTGACTCTAAGGGTTAGAGATGAAGCAGTGCATTTCAACCTCAATGACAGTTTGAAACACCCTGAACTCAGTAATGCTGAATGTGAAACCTAAATTACTCCTACTGCCGTAGCTAGGCTACTGCAGTAAAGTGGTCTAGGGTCGAACTTAGGGATGGGTTTTCTTCATGAGAGACGAGTTACAATGGATTGAAAATGGTGTTTTCTCTTTGGATTTATGGATTTGTGTAAAAACAGTGTGGGAGGTTGGTTGAAAACTGGAAATAAATCGGAATAAAATTAAGAAGAGAACTCCTTGAAGTCTCGGGCCACTTGGTTAGGGTTCTAAGATATCTAACATGTCCTCGGGTCTCTTTCCTCGCGTTGGGGAGAATGACATATAGTCATTTCCCGAACCGGATCTTCTTTTAGCTTTAAAACCTAAATCTAAAATTTTCCTTCTTGAAACATGGCATTTTAATGGGCATAAGCGTCACGACGGTGAAACACATAAAACAATATACATAGTACTAATAGGGAGACAACTAATTGGATAACAGTGGATCTAGTGATAAAGCATGCTGGCAAGCTTTGCCAAATACGCTAGTGAGGGCATGCCCTAGGAGATTTAGCCTCACGTGTGAGAAGCGAGAGCAAATACCCATGAATGCTTGCGTGAAAAATAGGAGGAGCCGGTCAAACACCCCCCTTGAGACACTTCCACCTAATGGCCTTCCTCTTCAAGGGATGAGGGTTTAGACATCTCCCTTGATTTGTCTCATCTAAAGAGGATGTTTGGCTGGTGGGAAAAATGAAGAAAGAGGAGAAGGGAAAATGAAGCCGGCTGCAGGGGGTCGTAATGGAAAAATGGTTCGGATTCCAAGTTAGGTTACAAATTCTTCAAAAAATGGCTTATATAGCCTTACAAACAGGTGAAAATATCAATATAACCTAAATAGTATAATTACAATGAGGGTAGAATGGGAATTAACGGCAGGTCAGTTTGTACACAAAAACAAGGAGGAAATTTAGCTACAGAGTGAAAATTTCGCTATGCTAACGAGAATTTCGCTAGCATAGCGAATTTTAAATGGGAAATTTCACTAGCATAAGCGAAATTTAGCTAGCATGCGAAATTTCGCTAACATGGCAAAATTTTTATTTATGTAGCGAATTTATTAATTCTAATAAAGAACTACCATGCTTGGTCTGGCATGCATATTCATTTCAC
Source organism: Tetrastigma voinierianum (assembly GCA_016808115.1). Classification (NCBI taxonomy): domain Eukaryota; kingdom Viridiplantae; phylum Streptophyta; class Magnoliopsida; order Vitales; family Vitaceae; genus Tetrastigma; species Tetrastigma voinierianum. Next base: position 353,096 of record JAEQBH010001020.1, read on the forward strand.
ATCTGTTGTTCGAAACAGGACTCTATTAACTCTGAAGCAGTGCAGTAATGAGATAAAATCATATGAATTCGTGTAAATCGGCTAAACTTCGATATGCCTGGCTTGATATGATAGAAAGGTCTATGAAACACACAAAAGCTACCTATTGCTGAAATACGTCATTAGTACCAAAGGGACCTACAACGTGTCAATCGGATTAATTAATATACAGATTAAGTACACCGTAACACTTAGAACCTATTTTAAATAGGTTCAAAATAGCACTTTTTGGTACTAATCCCCTATAACGACACATTGCTAGTCATTGGCAATGAAAAACAAAGGAAGAACATGCAAAGTTGTTTTGTATGCACAAAAGAGGTGGTAGTATGTTCCAAAGTGTAGAGTGGGAAATCTTACCGCCTCGGTATGAAAAGTGGGATCTTGCATAAAAACCGGTTTGGAGAATAAAATGCATACAATTCAAGTGTCGGGGCCAGGTGTCAACCCAAGGAATCAACTAAAACTTCCCTTTGAAATCTAAGTGTTTAGGTGATTAGTTTTTACAAATAAGCTGCTAAGGCACTCTTACCTACCAAACTCGCCAATGCCTTAGAATGTTTGATAAATCTAAATAGATCTGGTTCCACTCTTATTTCATATATCTTCTGTATTGTAGGAAGCTTAATCTTTGAGAACTTCGACCTCACAAGAAGTTAAATAGCGGGGGTCCATGACTCCCAGCCAAATTAAGGCTTAGGGCAGCCAGTGCGGAATCTTTGAGCCACTAACTCTTCGGAAGCTACCGGGACTCCGAATGATTTCAAATTTCCGGCCTGCAGCTCACTAAATCTACCCATCCACGTGTAGCGACCTTTTCGTCGGTGGCTCCCAGCCTGGATGTTGGCTTAGGGCCGCGGGCTTTGAAGGCTTTCTCCGTATACTCGAGGACCGTTACTCGGGTTTCGGTGCAAGCGTCGCGCTTTTCATTCTCTTTTTTCTTTTCATTTTCTTTTGTTTTGCTTATTCTTTTCTTTTTCTTTTGGAAGACTTCATTGGTCTTCTTTTATGGGGAACCTAAACCTATTACAGACGGTCAGAAGCTAAAGAAGTGGTTTTTGCAAAGTAGGGAGTGGGGGGGGTATGCAGCTTCTTAGCCTATTGACGAAAACTGGCGTGCACTATGTGTAGATAGCTCATGGTGGAAGAGAAAGGTTGAAAACTAGGGACTTCAGGCGACCGACAACTCAACGAGGCATGGAACTAGCCTAGCAAACATGGCATCATGCAGTATCTCAACTTTTCCACATACAGGCTAGGGCAAAAAATGGTTGCAAAAAGGGGTAGAAAAATGGAGTTGTATGAAATATATAACAGTGTATTTCACAAAATTTTAAGCCTTTTCAAAAAGAAACAAAAGCAAGCCACTAAGCATAAGAATTTGGTATCTAAGGTATGAAAATCACTTCCTTCACTAACTCTCCCCCCACCCAAGTATGCCAATGTCCACAATGGAGTGAAGGCTGGAAAGTTAGCGGAGGAAGTGGTACCTCTAATAGAAGATGCAAGAAATGGCTTGGGCCAGGGAGGGAATGACATGGATGAATAGTGCACCTACTGCTTTGCTATGGCTTAAGCGAGACTACTCCTCTACCTTTTACTAACCTCTACAAAATTCAAAAACCAAAAATTGTGAAAAATAAGCTTGTAAATGGGAAAATATTTAAAGAAATAAATAAAATTAATGACACTAATAAAAATCCCAATTAAGACTTAAAATAATGTAAAGCAAAATTTCAACAAAAATTTGGAGTGGTCTCCAGGTTCCTGCAGGAACCACTCCCAGTTGTGTAGCCCTTGGATTTATGGGGGGTCTAGGAGGAGAAGCTCCTCCACGCTTGCAGTGATATGTGTTGCAGTTGCCTTCATGCTCAGCTCCTTTGTTTTGGGCATTCTGCTCTCTGGTAGTGCTGGTGGAATGAGTGATGTAGGGGGGGTTAATTGACACAGTTGGTTCTTCATCAACTACTCCACTGTTCCTTGACCATTCCTCTTGAAATTTGTTAGCAATGTACTTTCCCATCCCTGCGCCACTCATACAGACTTCATCTGCTTTCTACTCTTCATCCTCTGCTAATTTGTGCTTGTTGCTCAGGTGGAAAATATTTAGCTCCAGGGTCATATTGCCAAAGGTGAGCTGCATGACTCCATTCCGGCAATTGATTACGACATTAGATGTGGCCAAAAATGGCCTCCCCATAATGATGGGCACTTGATTAGCACCCTCTGCCACTGGCTCTGTGTTAAGAACCATGAAGTCCACCGGATAGTAGAACTTATCTACCTTTACCAAGACATCCTCAATTATCCCCTTTGGTATTTTCACGGATCGATCGGATAGGGATAGGGTGATGTTGGTATGCTTTAGCTCCCAGGCCCTAGCTGCTTGTACGAGTATGGCGGTAGGAGGTTGACAGCTCCAGTCAGTGGTGCCTTGTCTGTCTGAGTCCCTCGATGTTGGCGAGATGGTGGGAGTCCTGGATCTTTATGACTGCCAAGGTTTTGCTTGGATGATGGAGTGACTTGTTCGGTCGGGAAGGCCTTTTGTCAATGCCCTGACCCTTTGTGTTGTGCCTGAGATCCTTTAGAAATTTAACTTTCAAAGTTTGGAACACAGATCATGTAAAAAGCGAGTGGGATGTCTGCCTTAGCACTTCAATATCTTTGCTGCTTTTTTCTCTTAGGGAAGCAGGGGAAATGGAGGGGCATGCCCCTTTTCATTGAGTCTTCTTTGTGAATATGTGTTTAAAGCTCCACTTCCTCTTCTTTTCTGAACTTTTCGTGAGTTTGGGCTTGCTGAGCGCTCAATTTCCACTCCTCAAGGTGATAATGGCCTTAACTTCATCCATCTTTGGTGCAGGCTCACTAGCAGAACCTATCTCATGGACTCCTCTAGGATTGGGCATTGTCTGGGACGAGAATCTCATCTGCTTTAATCTTTGATTGGTGAGATCTCGTGATGGATGACTACAAGTTATCAATTTTCAGGTTGAGGCTACCTTCAAGCCCATCTATTCTCTTATTCAAGGAGCCTTCCCCATTTTCAATTTTTTTATTTAACTGAGCATTGATGGCTTTCTGCTCCTCCACGAAATTCCCCACCACCTTGCTCAAATTCAGGATGGCTTGCTTAACAGGAGAAGAGGTGGGGGTTTTGATGAGCTTAAAAGTCATCCATTTTTAGTCCATTTTTCTGATCTATTTTGTTTTAAAAGGCGATTTATGTCTGTAAATATGGAATAATAACCTTATTGTATCTGTGAGGAATTCAAGAGAAAGAGGAATTTTTGCAGAAAAAGGAGCAGAAGGTGGATGAGCGTTAACGATATAATTGGCTGAAGCAGGTTGCAGCAGGAAAAGCAGCACAAGGATGAAAGGACCTGATGTCGTGAAGCCTTAACAGCAATCAAAATGCATATTCAGGTTGCGTGACAAAGCTCGGTCATGAATTAAGTTTAATTGAAAACAAAATGGTACGGGCGTGAAAACTCAAAGTCAAGCAACCAGAAAGATTGATGAAGTAGAGACATGATGTGCGACATCTGGATGCGATCGCGACATCAACAACGAAATAGAAGCGATTGCGACATCGAGTGCAAGGAAAGAGGTCGACAAAGATACATTTCCGAGAGAGAAGGTCGAAGATCGGTTAAGAGGAGTGTGAAAGAAAGAAAGAAAAAGCAGTAGGCAATTGGTGGAGTAAAAATCACGAGAAAATGGCGGGCGAAGTAAGCAAGCGGTTAACTAATGTTGCGAGTTTGGGCGCCTGAATCGATTATGATGTCGTGACATCAGGAAAAGAGTGAAGGAAATTTGATGCGGTCGCGACAGGGATCACAAGTTAAGCAGGTGAGGACTAACCAAAGACTTAAGGAATGATGTCACGACAACGCCATTGATGTAGCATTAAGGTTGATGTCGCGACAGGGATGGAGGTCAGCGACAACGAAGTGCCTTGAAGTATGACGGGTTTGAAAGATGGCCATTGTGACTTAAATTGTCGCGACCAGGGTGATGTCGCGACTGCTCTTTCCGATTGAAGCCTCGAGAGACATAAGTTGAGGTCGCGACAAGATTGACCAGCGACATAAGGCGTGCTCGGTTGAAGGTTGCAGTTCCTTAAGCTGATGTCGCGACAAGAAGATATCGCGACATCAAAACGCCATCGATTGAAAGATTTAAAGACATGGCGATGTCGCGTGAAGATTGATGTCGCGACGCCGAGCGACCCGATTAAGAACGCGGTCATAAAGTGATGTTGCGATAAGAGATTGATGTGGCGACATCGAGCGAACAATTGAAGTTTGCAAAGACATGGCGATCATCGAGACGAAGATTGATGTCGCGACGCTCCGAGCGAGCGGTTGAAACTGCGAAGGCATAAAGTGATGCGACAAAGGATGATGTCGCGACATAGAAGACCTGATTAAAGGCTGCGAGACTCAAGATGATGTCGCGACGTGATTCATGTCGCGACATAAAAGATGCCTTCGAGGAAAACAAATAGATATCATGACTTGTGATAAATCTTTATGAAGTGCCCGACTAACTAATGTCGCGACGAGGATTTGAGGTCAGCGACACGAGCGGTAACATGGGCGATCCACTTGGAAATCCACAAAAGAATGCATTGGAATTAGGGCCCAGCGAAACCTATAAAATAAGCAACTACCGGGGAGAAAGAAGAGGCGTGGGCGGCGAGCGAAAGATTTGGGTAGCCGAAGGCTTCATTTTATTTTATTTTTCTTCTCTTTTCTTTTATTTTATTTTCCTTTTACATTTCCGTCGTAATAAGATTAAGATTATTTTCATCTTTCTTTATTTGTTTTATTTTACGGATGCGGATGTGTTATCGTTTTGAAGCGGTGAATACGAAATTCATTCTTTTCAAATTACTACACGGAATGTTTGAAGTTAGGACAAATTTCACGGAGTCGACTTTCCCGAGTTTCAAATCTGATTGTTCTTATGATCGAGAATCTTTGTGATGTGTAATTGATGAGTGAGAAACCGGCTTCCATTAAGTGAATGCTATCGTCGAATTTATCTTCCCGTAGTTGTTTCTAGCGACTTGTGAATTCGGTTGTAAATTTTATACGGGTTTGGGTTTAATGTTTTTGATCTGAATATCATTTTCTTATACCCGTTTTAAAATTTGTTTCATTGCTTTGATTTCAAGGAGGTCCTCTGCGTGACACAGAGAAGGCATTCCTGAGAGTTATGAACATTTCCTTGAAGGTATATTAACCTGCTATTAGAGATCTAATGATCTTTGTAAGTTTACTTAGATAAATCCTCTTCATGAAATCAAGAAAGAGTTGAATGAGTTATCAATTTAAACAAGCCGAGAGTTCACCTCGGTCGAATAGTGATCAATCCGTGTTAGGCGAGATCTAATCAAGGAGGGTGATCTATTCTAATTTAGAGGAAGAACAACCGAGGAAGTTGTATATCCTTGTGGAGTAGCAGAGACTAAGGTTCTGATCCATAAAATGGGTATGAAGTATTGCAAAAGAAAAAATACGAGATAAGGAAATCCTATTAAAGTAGTTATCTAATTCCACGATATTGAAAGAATCGGGAAAATTGAATGAGCGTGGAGTGTGGAGAGATCGGTTGTCTTGCTAGCGTAGCGGGCTGATTTTAAGGCACGAAATACCTGACTTAATTTTATCGGTGTTAGCTGCGGGTTGATACTTCACAATAGCAGTGTATTTGATGTGTCCTCTAAAGATAATATTCAATGTCCATTTTATTTTCTTAACTATTCATTATTCTTTATTCTTTAGATTCCGATTATTTGATTGTTCATTCTTTTTTCCTTATACTTGTATATTTCTGACTTCTTAATTTGGATCACAATGTCATATTATAGTCAGATAGTATGGAGCTTGAGTAGTCGAGTGGATTGATCTAGAATTCTTGAGATCAGTCTCTTGTGGACGATATACGGACTTATAGCCATTTATTGCCTGTCGACACGTGCACTTACGGGATATTAGGCCAAAACAAAAAAAAAAAAGAAAATGATTTACTCTAGGAAGTTTTGAATGCATATAGTAGAAGAAAGTTAACAAGTTTTATGGCGACATTACTTGAGGATGATTAATAGTCCTTTGGTAATAGTGTCATAACCTTTACTTTCATGAATGAAGCCTTAACAAGTTTTATAGGCGCCGTTCTTGGATTAGTTAATAGTCCTTTGGTAATAGTCTTATAAATTTGTACATGTGTTTTGGTTCTAACAAGTTTTATGACGCCGTTGCCAGGGATTAGTTAATAGTCCTTTGGTAATAGTGTCATAACCTTGCATACATGAATGAAGCCTTAACAAGTTTTATGGCGCCGTTGCCGGGTATTAGTTAATAGTCCTTTGGTAATAGTGTTATAAATTTGTACATGTGTTTTGGTCCTAACAAGTTTTATGGCGCCGTTGCCGGGGATTAGTTAATAGTCCTTTGGTAATAGTGTTATAAATTTGTACATGTGTTTTGGTCCTAACAAGTTTTATGGCGCCGTTGCCGGGGATCGAAAGAATTTAGTAAATCAATATTCTGATGAAAGAAGGAAATGCTAATTTGGACATTTAAAAGAAAAAAAAAAGGAACAAAAATAGCTTTTCAAGCAGTGGTTATTTTAGCCACTGAGTACAACAAGCCATATTGAAAATATTTGTTAGGTTTGACCCGATCTTATTAATGCGAGTATGCTTTACTTTCGAGAGCTAACTAATGCAGGAGCAAGACTCGACACGATTCGATGAACAACGAGATTGAAAAATCATTAGAGGGCAAGGCAAGGTTTAGAATGCAAAGATAGCAGAAATGACAGATGAAAAACTAAATGTAGATGCGTCGACCATGATTTTCTGGCGAGAAATACCTCGAAGCGAGGACATATGGAGGACTTATGGAAATCATTCATCGAAGATAAATATTTACAGCAATGAGACGACCGACAATAGTGCGAATGATTTTTGAGCTCTGAGGCGACCACGATCACCTTGGTTCCTGAGAACCAATTCGAGGTATTCAGAATCTAATAAAGACACTTAGTGCAGTATCTAAAGATGCTTGTCCTGATTAAATTGAATGAATTGTAAGACGAAGTTATTAAATTTTTAATTGTTCCCATTCTCCTTAAGAGATATAAAATATAGTTTAACTCACTACCAGATGGATCTGTTAATACATGGGAAAAGCTAATGAAAGCTTATTTTAGCAGATTCCTTCCCCCATTTCTCCTTTCTAAACAAAGAGTGGTAATTACTACTTTCAAGCTAGGGAAAATGAGGTATGTATACTGCTGGAGATGAGTTTGCTAGATGCAACATGAGACCTTCTTCTGAATCCTCAGAGAGAAGCAGCAGAGCTAAAGGGAGTGGCATGATTGAACTGAACAGGTTGTCAGCTATAGAAGCCAAGCTGGATGCATTGATACATTTGGTGAATAAAAGAAAGTTCAGCTAGAACTTAAAAATGGAGCAGTTTTGAGGAAAGAAAGAAGAAGGCACAAAAAGAAGAACATCTGAAATCACATTTCAAGAAAACTGATATAGCATGATTGAAAACAAAAAGGGCAGTTTCTTATTCTCTTTCTTTTCTTTACTATTTTTATTTGAATTTGATTTGAGATGTTTTGTTAGAATTTTATCTTTGAGATAGCATGATTGAAAGTTTGGGGGAGTTTTTTTTTTATTCTTTTGTTGATACTCAACTTTTGAATATGAAGCATGATAGAAATTGTCAAATTCTTGCATGATAAAGATGAATTGAGTTGTAGTTGTTTTGAGTGAAATTGAACAACTTTGATATTACTGTGAATTGGATTGTTTATGTTTTGGAACTAACACTAATTCAAAAGGGTTAACCAAGAATGCTGGAATATGAAGAATAAAAAGTGGAAAAGAAAGTCGAAATAATGAAATTTAGGCCACAACAGAAATATGGAAGGTAAAGAACATTTTTTATGTTGCAACACAACATTCCCTGTCGTGACTCAAATTTTCATGTCGCAACATAAAATTCTGAAGTCGTGACCTCCAGCAGCTAATGTCTTGACTTAATGGCCCAATAGTTAATGTATTGACTTCAAAAGGCAATGTCAAAGCATTAAACCCAGTGTCTAGTCTCATTCAAAATCCATGGAACTACAATTCACCCAAATCTTTCAATTTTTCAAGAATAAATAGTCATAAATGCAGAAATAGAAACTCATCTCTAGATCTAACCAAAATTTGGAATACTTTCAGTTTCAAGGAGAATAATCAGGGGGAAGTTAATACATTCTAGAAAAACGATCAAAATTCTCAATCGAAAACCACAAATCTCAGTTGGAAGAATAAGAAGAGCATAAATTGAGAAATCTCATTCAATCTTCTCATCGAAAATTGAAAGAAATAATAAATGACCTTGTTCTTCCCAAGAGACGCAAATCACTATAAAAGGATGGGGGAGCAAAGGAAGAAAAACCAACCAAGAATGAAGAGAAGGGGGATGAGAGCAAGAAGAGTCAGGTTGCAAAGCGAGATTTATGGAATGAATGGAGTCGGAAAACAAACCAATTCCATTCTTTGTTCCATAAAATGTGGTGCAATCGAGAAGAAGAAGCGGTTGATGGGAAGGGAATTGGAAGAAGGGTTAATTAGAACCCATCAATAAGAAGCTCCAAAGAAAAAGGGAGAAGCAGCCCCAATTTGTTCACCACCTTGTTGCCAATTTGAATCCTTCTTGGAAGGGCTCAGATGCAGTGAGACAGAATTTTAGTGGGGCTATGAGCTTACGGAGAAGATATAGGATTTTCGAGCAGGAATTAGAGAGTTTTTCTCGAACTTAATTACAAAAATGTTTGTAAATGAAGCAGATTGTACAATATCGAAATATTTTGATATTTGAATAAAATTTCTGTTGACTTACAAATTGGTTGATCATGATGATTGAATTTTGCTTCTGTACTAGTTTATTTCCTGTTTAGGAATCGAATTAATAATTTTGTGCTGTTCGAATTGTTTGGAAAGAATAGAGGCATAAATAAAGAAACTGTAATTAGGAGTATATACTGTTCTGTTTAGATTCAGTTTAGTTACAAAAATTGAGAAATTGGTTGTTGCTGATGGAACAAAATGCTTGGTTAAAATAATGTAAATAGACAGTGAATAAATTCAAGTCTTGAAGAAATAATACACATGGTCCATAAACACCTATGAAACTTTAGTAAGTAGGAACATTTTAAAATTCGGGATTTAGAGTCAGTCCACAGAACTTGTTTTGATTATTGATTGAGGCGAAATCCTAGGTGAAAACAACCAACAGGAAATGATTGAGGCCATCATTGGCAGCTTGAGCCTTTATAAGCCTACCCTCAAAATATGTTTATGCATATTCTCTAGTTCCTGATTTAAGCCAAGTAAGCCTTATTTCTCCAATAAACAACAGCTGAAAACTGAAATTCCCTTCCTTGCAATAAACCTGCAGTAAAGAACCCAAAATTATCCGAGTTTCTGGATTCGAAAAGTTTAGTATAAAGAAAGAAACAAGTTTGGGGGAATATTATTCCCGAAAAAATTTGAAAGAAAGGGACTGAAGAAGTAAAAGGCAGAGATTAGTGAAATAAGGAATAAGTTTTGTCTTGTGGCCTACTACCCTTGAACAATTAAGCTCGTAGGGGTGTTTTAACACCTAGTACCCTAATGCCAACTAGTATGGGAGTTGCTAGCCCAAAGTTCTCTAAAAGTAATAGAAAGCCTAAGAAGACAAAACATTGCACTATTCCAAATCTCAGAAAAATAAAAGCAAAAGAGTTAAAAAACAAAAGAATCTGCCTGAATAAAGTATATATGGAAGTTGAAATTCCATAAAGAATTCAAGAGAATCGGTTTGAGTTGAGGAGAATCGAGGAAGAGGAGCAGAGAAGAAGAGAGGAAGAAAGATGAAGAAAGATGAAGGCAAAAATGAAGAAACAAGATGGAAACGGGTAATTTACAACCTAAATTCTTCATTTATCTGATTACCTAAGCCCAATATTACAAGCTTGAAAGACCTCATTGATTCTGAAGGTTGAAGTTACCTACATTAGTGGAGATCAATAAGAAAAACAAGCATATGGGACTTTAATAAACATTTTAAGAAAACTTCCAGAAGATTTACTAAATCCAAATCGAAGTTGAGAAGGATTGCTGACCTGCACACACACACAGAACAAGACTTGATAAATAAACTGTTTAAATACATTAGTTTATCAAGAAATTTTGTGATAGAAGTATACCATGCTTTGTTCTTGCATCAGAAACTGAAATTTGAAATAACAATAATATCTTTTAATTCCAGGTTAGAAGGGTGGAATAATAAAAGCGCAAAAGCAGTGAAAAATGTCCTTTTGTTTGAGGACAAACAAATCTTTCTTTTTCTTTGCTTGAGGACAAGCAAAATTTTAAGTTTAAGAGGGATTTGATGAGCTTAAAGTCATCCATTTTTAGTCCATTTTAAGTCTATTTTGATTTAAAAAAGGCGATTTATTTGCGAAATATGGAATAACTAACCAAGCGTGTGAGGTGCAAGAGAAAGAGGAATTTTTGCAGAAAAAGGAGCAGAAGGTGGATGAGCGTTAACGATATAATTGGTGAAGCCGAGGTTAGAGCGGGAAGCGGCGTTAAGGATGAAAGGACGTGTCGTGAAACGTAATAGCAATCGAAATGCATATTCGGGTTCGCGGCTGACAAAGCTCGATCGCAAATTAAGTTTAATTGAAAACAAAATGAGCTGGGTGTGAAAGAAACTCAAAGTCAAGCAACCAGGAATTGATGAAGTAGAAGACATGATGTCGCGACATGCGGATGCGTCAGCGACATCGATAACTGAATTAGAGCGATCGCGAACATCGTGCAAGGAAAGAGTCCGCGACAAGATCAGCTCAAGAGAAGGTGCGACATGCGGTCGGAGGAGTGTGAAAGAAAGAAAAGCGGTAGAAAATGCGACCAATTGGTGGGTAAAAATACGAGAAAATGGCGAGGCGAAATGAAAGCAAGCGGTTAACTAATGTTTGCATTTTTGGGCTTCTTACGATCCGATTATGATGTCGTGACATCGGGAAAATTGAAGGAAATTTGATGCGGTCGCGGCGGGGATCACAAGTTAGGCGGTGAGGACTAACCGAGGACTTAGGAATGATGTCACGACAACATTCATTGATGTCGCGACAAGGTTGATGTCGCTACGAGGATGGAGGTCGCGACAGAGAAGGCGCGAAGCTATGACGGGTTTGAAAAGATGGCTGTTAGTGACTTAAGGCACATTTGTGTGACGGAGGGCGATGTCGCGACACGAAAGCAACGATTTGAAGCCTCCGAGAGACATAAGTTGAAATTAGCGACGAGATTGATGTCGCGACAGTAAGGCGTGCTTTCCGGTTGAAGGTTGCGGTTCCTTAAGTTGATGTCAGCGACAAAGAGATGGATGTCGCGACATCGAGAATATCGATTGGCTGCAAAGACATGAGCTGATGTCGCGACCAAGGGTGATGTCGCGACATCGAGAACCATTGAAACACGCGGTCATAAAGTGATGTCGCGACGAAGATTGATGTGGCGACATCGGGAACCGTTTAATTCAGAGCTGCAAGGACATGAGCGGATGTCGCGACAAAAGAGTGATGTCGCGACATCAGGAACGAACAGTTGAAACCTGCAGAGGCATAAAGTGATGTCGCGACAAAGGATTGATGTCGCGACATAAGAAGACACCAGTTAAAGGCTGCAGAGACTCAAGATGATGTCGCGACATTGATTCCTTGTCGCGACATAAGATGCCTTCGGGAAAACAAATGAATGTCATGACTTATTGATAAATGCTGCAACAAGTGCCAACTAACTAATGTCGCGACAAGGGATTTGGTCGCGACACGAGCATGATAACATGGGCGATCCGCGGAAATCCACAAAAGAATGCATTGATTAGGGCCAGGCGAAACCCCTATAAATAAGCAACTACCCGGGAGAAAGAGGGGCTGATGGGCGAAGCGAGCGAGAAAGATATGGGTAGCGAGAGGAAACTCATTTTATTTTATTTTTTCTTTTCTTTTCTTTTATTTTCTTTTCACTTTTACGTTTACGTAAGTAATAGATTAGATTATTTTCATCTTTCTTTATTTGTTTTATTTTACGGATGTTGGATGTTATCGTTTTGGCTTGGAAGTTTGAATCTGATCCATTCTTTTCAAATTACTATTTGGAATGTTTGAAGTTCGAGACAAATTTACGGGGTCGACTTTCGATTTTCAAGTCTGATTGTTCTTATGATCGAGGAGAATCTTTGTAGTGTGTAGTGATAGTGAAACCCGACTTCCATTAAGTGAATGCTATCATTAAAATTTATCTTCCACGTAGTTGTTTCTAGCGACTTGTGAATTCGGTTGTAAATTTATACGGGTTTTTGGGTTTATGTTTTTGATGCGGGTCTCCCGATTTCTTATACCCGTTTTAAGATTTGTTTCATTGCTCTGATTTCAAGGAGGTCCTCTGCGTGACACAGAGAAGGCATTCTGAGGATTATGAACATTTCCTTGAAGGTATATTAACACCGCTATTAGAAGTCTAATAGAGCTTTAATAAGTTTACTTAGATAAATCCTCTTCTCACTTGAAATCAAGAAAGAGTTGAATGAGTTATCAATTTAAACAAGCGAGAGAGTTCACCTCGGTCGAATAGTGAAGCCAATCCGTGTTAGTGAGATCTGTCGAGAGAGGGTGATCTATTCTAATTTAGAGGAAGAGCAACCGAGGAAGTTGTATATCCTTGCTTGATAACTTGGGGAGCTAAGGTTCTGATCCATAAAATGGGTATGAAGTATTGCAAAGAAAAATACCAGTTAAGGAAATCCACACATTAAAGTAGTTATCTAATTCCCTGTCTTCGAAAGAATCAGGAAAATTAGATAATGAACTATGGAGTGTGGAGAGATCAGATTTGTCTTGTAGCACGCCTTGGACGAGATTTTAAGAGCACGAAATACACAAGCAATTTTATCGGTGTTAACTCGAGGGTTGATACTTCACAATAGCCTTGTGACTTTGATGTGTCCTCTAAAGGATAACTATTCAGTGTCCATTTATTTTCTTAACTATTCATTATTCTTTATTCTTTATATTCCAGATTATTTGATTGTTCATTCTTTTCCTTATGCTTGTATATTTTTCGACTTCTTAAAATTTGGATCACAATGTCATGTTATAGTCCAAATAGTAGAATTGGCGAGTAGTCGGGTGGATTGATCTAGAATTCTTGAGATCTGCAGTGGGATCGATATCTGGACACTATATCCATTTATTACTTATTAGACCTGTGCACTTGCAGGATATTAGGCCAAAAAAAAAAAAAAAAGAAAATGATTTACTCTAGGAGATTTTTGGTCTATATAGTAGAAAGTTAACAAGTTTTATGGCGCTGTTGCCGGGGATTAGTTAATAGTCCTTTGGTAATAGTGTCATAACCTTGCATACATGAATGAAGCCTTAACAAGTTTTATGGCGCCGTTGCCGGGGATTAGTTAATAGTCCTTTGGTAATAGTGTTATAAATTTGTACATGTGTTTTTGTCCTAACAAGTTTTATGACGCCGTTGCTAGGGATTAGTTAATAGTCCTTTGGTAATAGTGTCATAACCTTGCATACATGAATGAAGCCTTAACAAGTTTTATGGCGCCAGTTTAAATTATTAGTTAATAGTCCTTTGGTAATAGTGTTTATAAATTTGTACATGTGTTTTGGTCCTAACAAGTTTTATGGCGCGGATTGCAGGGTTAGTTAATAGTCCTTTGGTAATAGTGTTATAAATTTGTACATGTGTTTTGGTCTAACGGGTTTGCTGGCATATTCTTGACTCCTGGAGGAACATATCTTTGTAGGCTGAAGGCTTCCGGGAAGGTTTGGTGATTCCTCCGGTTAGGATTGTTACGAATTGTTCTTGCCGCGAGGCATCAGTTGGTAGCCTAGTTTGGCTGCAACATTTGCATGTTCGATATAAAGTCCCTTCTTGAAGAGAAAGTGGATACTTGCTCTCGGGGTGATTGGTGGATTGACAGTTGAAGCATAGCTTAGCCTGTGAAGGGATTTCAGTCATTGCCTGGACATCATGTAGCCTCTTTCCTTCCAGTTCTTCTACCCTCCTAGCTAGGGTGGATATCTTGGCCTTCAATTCCATATCCTCGGACAATAAGTACATGCCCCCCCTCTGATGTACTGATGGCTTGTGTCTATCAATTTCTCTAGGGCTCGGTTCATCCCATCCTTTGGAGGTCTCGGCCCTACGAGTTGAGGGAAATCCATGGCTTCATGCGGATTTTACTCGGGAAGTCTCCTCCACACATGGTTTCCAACATCTGCTTCCTGGAAGGAGACATTCCATTATAAAAATGATTGACTAGCATCCATGTATCAAAGCCATGATGAGGGCAGGCACTGATGGTCTCCATATACCTCTCCCAGCACTGGTAGAACTTCTCACTGTCATGAGATGCAAATGTGTAAACTTATCTCTTTAAATTGTTGGTCTTGTGAGCACTAAAGAACTTCTTCAAAAATTCAACTTGAAGTTCGGCCTAATTTCTAATTGTTCTCGACCTCAATGACTTGAGCCAAATCTTGGCTTTGTCCTTGAGGGTTAATGGGAAGGCCTTTAGCTTCAACAGCTCCATGTCGATGGCACCTTCCTTGAAGGTTGTGCACACTTCCTCGAATTCCTTGATATGGTTGTATGGATTCTCATTTTCCATATCATGAAAGGTTGGGAGCAGGGGCACCAGGTAGGGTCTCACAGGCACTTCCTCAGCAAGGGGAATTATGCATGACGGTGCACTTACCCTGGGCGGTTGTATGTGATCCCTCATGGATCGATAAGCATTGGGATCCCTATGGCCCCCTTGTTGGCTGTCTTTGCTCCTCGGGGCTTGGCTCATGATCCTTTGTGGAGGCTAATTTCAATACTGTTCAGTGTTCACTAAGCCTATGCAATACACTGCTGATGTTTCTTTCCCCTTTGCATACTTTACCTTTGCACCTTACACAACAACAAGAAACCAATACAAACAGAGACTACCCAGGTTAAGGATTAGCTAAAATCAAAAACAAAAGGAAAAAAGTCTACAAAGTAAAAATTTACTGAAGCTCACAGTGTGAAGCGCAAGTGGGAAAAAATGGTAAATAAAAAAAAGAAATGAGGAATTTACCCACACTTGTGATGTGGATGCATAAGATCGATAGCTTCTCATCTCGCTCAGGGCTGCATCAAACGCGGTGCCATTTGATTAGATGCCATGATGGGGCTATAGGAATCAACAAAATTTATACCTAAATTACTCCTACTGCCGTAGCTAGGCTACTGCAGTATAGTGATCTAAGGTCGAACTTAGAGATGGGTTTTCTTCGTGAGAGACGAGTTACAATGGATTGAAAATGGTGTTTTCTCTTTAGTTTATGGTTGTGTAAGCGGTGTGGGAGGTTGGTGGCGGAAATGCATCGAGAAATAAAATTAGAAGAGAACTCCTTGAAGTCTCGGACCCTTTGGGTTAGGTTCTAGATATCTAACATGTCCTCGGGTCTCTTTCCTCGCGTTGAGGAGAATGACATATAGTCATTTCCCGAACCGAATCTTCTTTTAGCTTTAAAACCTAAACCCTAAAACTTTCCTTCTTGAAACATGGAATTTAATAGGCATAACTATCCCTGACAATGAAACACATCTCAAAAACCTTCCCTACAGTAACTAATAGGAGACAACTAACTGGATAACAGTGGATCTAGTGATAAGCATCCACTGTAACCAAAAAGCTTGCCAAATACACGCTAGTGAGGGCATGCCTAGGAGATTTAAACCTACTGTGAGAAGCAAGAACGCAAATACCCATGAATGCTTGCGTGAAAAACAGGAGGACAGTCAGCTTACCCGCAAACATTCACCCAATGGCCTTCCTCTTCAAGGATGAGGAGGTTTTAGCCAAACATCCCTTGATTTGTCATCATCAAAGGATGTTTGGCTGGTGGGAAAATGAAAGAAAGAGGAGAGAGAAGAGAGAAAATGAAAACCAAACACGGGGGTCGTAATGGAAAAATGCTTCTGATTCCAAGTTAGGTTACAAATTGTTCAAAAAATGGCTTATATAGCCTTACAAACAGGTGAAAATACCAATATAACCTAAATAGTATAATTACAGTGAGGGTAGAATGGGAATTAACCAAAATGGGGTCGTTTGTACACAAAAAAAATAGGGAGCAGAAATTTCGCTACAAGTGAAAATTTCGCTATGTAGCGAAATTTCGCTATGTAGCGAAATTTCGCTAGCATAGTGAAATATTCGCTATGTAGCGAAATTTTGCTAGCATAGCGAAATTTCACTATGTAGCGAAATTTCTACACATAGCGAAAATTTCGCTATTCTAGCGAAATTTCCCTACTGCTCCTGCTTGCATCCTACATATTCCATCCTGCATCCAGCTTGTTTCAGCTTCAATTCCTTACGCTCTACGACGATGCAATCGAAGATAAATCACTCTGAGGTCGATTGTAAATCGCTCAACCGATATGCCTAGCTTGATATGATGAAAGGTCACATGAGAGCACGCAAAAACTACCACAAACAGCCTCGAAATACGATCATTAGTACCAAAGGGACCTACACATGTCAATCGGCTTAATTAATATGATTAGTACACAAAAAGCACTTAGAACCTATTTTAAATAGGGTTCAAAATAGCACTTTTTGAGTACTAATCAAACACTGAAGACTGAATCTGGAAGTGAATTCAAAGTAAATGGTCAGAGATTAAATCATTATCATGGAGGAAGCATCAAGGAGACCGGATCAGTTACGAAGAGAAAGAGAATTGCTAAAATAGAAATACTCTACAGCCTGTGTCTAGCTAAGGACATTAAACTGAGCAGCATCTTGGGAAGCAACCCAAACTGAATTTTTTGGTTTTGATTGATTTTAATTACTTGTTTTTATATTTGAAGCATTAATTTTGATTATGTTAGGAGCTTTATTACGGAATTTTATCATCTGCTAAAATTTTTGTATTTTAGGACAAGAAGGATAAACTGGAATCAAGAGATTATACAAAGCACCCTGCATCAAACTTAATTGTGTAGAAAATGACTACAAGGGGGAGTAACTCTAATTTCCTCAATTTGTTATTTTAGATAAAAATGGATAGTTGAAGTTTGAGAAAAATGCTGTGTTGAGTATATTGATGCTGATGAGTTAGTTGTTCATAATTGAGGTGATGATTTTCTGTTGTTAGATATGTTTGCACAAGCTTGAATGGCATAATTTGACTGAATTGTAGGTGATTAATTGCATTGGAAGGGAATTTAAAGTTGCAAAAATTTGGGAACAAATATTAGGTCGCAACAATAAAGCCTATGTCACAACAAGGAATTTACTGGACAAGGTAACTCATAAGAAAATTAGGTCGCAACATAAAGTTTATGTTGTGACAAAATTTTCTTAGAGTCCTATTGTCGCGACACTTGAAAGCTCGATCGCGACACCACTAGCATAAAATGATGAGACTTGTCATATACCTTTCAAGTCACAACAAAAATTCTTTAAAGTAAAATGAAAGATAATGAAAACAGTGTCGCGACCGGTTTTAAAACATTGTCGCGACCTGACTTTTTGTGTCAAAACCAATCTAGGTCGTAACTAGTTTCAAACATTGTCGCGACCCAACTTTCAGTTGTCAAGGCCAATCTCTGTCGCGACAATAGTTTTCTTGTCGCGACATAAGTATAACCAAATCGACACGTGTCGTAGCAAATCTCTAAGGTCAAGACAATTCATTAATTGCGACAACCCTAAAAAGTGCTACGACATGAAAACTTTAATAATAAAGGCTGGGTACAATTTTTAATTTGAAGAGTCACAACTTTAATTCAACAGTTATTGTGGTACCCTAATCATTAATGGTGCGACACGAAACATTCATTGATTAATCCAGTAGCGAAAGAACATCCCCAATTGAAAAACCACCATTCCCGATTGCTTCACCTCGTGCTACTCTCAACCCAATTTTTCTTTCTTCCTCTCTTGAACTCTCAAAACCCTAGACTTGAAGACCATTAAACCTCCAGATCCAGGCTCAAAAAATGGCGGGAACCACGGTCCCAGAATCTACGCGAGATGATGGAGGAATATGTAGCAAGTGAAGAAGAGGTTCATCGGGAACCTCAGTCAGAGACAACCCCAGTAGTAGAACCAGAAAGACAAGGAGAGGAACAAATTCTAGCTCAGAGGGGCAAAAAGCAGAGAAAAACTTAACAAAGCAGAGTTGAGCGAGCTGAAGATTTTGAGGACGATAAATCTTTTAATTCAGATGAAGCTTATTCTTTATGGGAGAAGAACTTGAGCGATAAAGGTTTTATTGAAGAAAGAGGGTTTGGAAAGTTCATCTCATCGTTTGTAGAGATAATAGAAAAGAAATTTGGGCACAATTACACTTTTATAAACACACAGGTTTGTTCTTTGTAGTAAAGGAGTTCTCTTGCCCGATATGGTGGAGATGAAGGAAAACTCAGTATTTGTTAGAGGAATATCGGTCCCTATAGGCCAAGAAAGGATCAATGAGGTGCCCCAGATTAAAGATCCCAAGATTGGATCTAAGTACAAGAAACTGCTTAAGGAGCTCAACCATGAGAAGATCATAGAATTCTTTACTGCTGGACAGGGGAAATGGAATTCAACAAGGAAGAATCCCCACGAATCAATCAATAGAGGCTCACTCACAAAGGAAGCTAAGGTGTGGTTTTATTTCATAGCTTCTGTCATCATACCCACCAAGCATTTGAGCACAATAAGGGAGCAGGAAGCTATCATCCTGTATGCCCTGCTGAAGGGATACAAGTTTGATGTCGGGAAAATAATTGAGTTATCTATTAGGAGCTTCCAGAAAAATTTGAAAAGGGGATTAATCCCCCATCCAGCAATGATTACTCGGCTCTGCATTTTGGCTTGAGTTCATGGAGTATGGGAAGAGGAAGGAAACACGCCTAGGTTTCTCAGCGACCTTGACGAAGTGTAAAGGCCCAAGAACAAAAAGAGAAAGGAAATGGAAATTGTGGAGGTTGCAGAAGAGCCAAAGGAAGAAGAAGAAAATGAACAACTGGGAACGGAACAATTCCCAGAGGAGAGTCAACTGCCAACTGAGGAGGAGATGCATAACAGAAAAAGTCCAATGATTCACTCACCTCTAGAAGTAGAAAATTTTACGAACCGGTGGAGGTGTTCAGAGACGACCAGGTATCTGAGATTTTGGACTTCTTTGGTGTCAATGAAGAAAGACATGGAGGAGAGAGAAAATATAGAACTATGATAGAAAATTAGAGAGGGAATTTCTAAGTGACTTCATGAGAAAGAGAGCAAAGATGGGAACAAGCTGCTTGCTGAGCAAGGGATGAGGAATGGAAGGAAGAGATGGAAAGAAGAGAAAGCGCACTAATGCAAAGACTGGACTCAAAGATCAATACCTTCTACAATGAACAACTAAAAAGAGATGAAGATGTGCTAACCTTTTTCGAAAAAAGATAAGGAAAAATGGAAGCCAGTATGCTGCAGAAGGCAGAGGGGTTCAAGTATCTCTACAAGGAACAGTTCAAGGAGTTTGGAAAGTTGATGGAGAAGAGGGACAAGAAGCTAGAGATGGATAACAATTATAAACATAAGTTATGGAATGACAGCCTTGATCAAGTGAATTCAAATTTAGTGAACATACACAATGTGCTCATTGAATTTGAAGGATCTATGAACACCTTGGGTAATAGGCAAGACCAATTGATTACCTTGGTGGAGTATACAAACGATTTCTGCCTCTTCAACAGGGAAGAGCCACCAAAAAATGAAAGGCCAGACATTCACATTCCCCAGTTTCCTCCATCTCTAGCTACCTTTAACCTTGAACCCCCAAATTTGAAAATATCCAAGTCCTGTAAAAGAAGAAGATAAACCCCTATATTCTTTTTTTTTCCAAAAAAAAATTGTAACCATCCCTTTTTAATAAAAGCTCAAAGAAAAAATTTATGAATGATTCTGCGTGATATTCTTTGATTCTTGTTTTAATATCTTATTAGTCTAAGTCTTTTGTTTTGAATAAATGAAAGGGTCTGCTATGAACAATTGTTTTGGTGAAATTTTGAATTGTTGGGATGCAGTGAAATGATTGAATCAAGTTGTTATTGTCATTCTTGGTTTTTTAAAATAATGAAATGATATTTTGAAGTTGCATAATAACTACTGAAGTGCCCAACAATAAATGTGCTTGAAAGTATGGTAGGCTTCACTGAATTGAAAATGGAGGTTGCTAGTTTAGCTAGAATGAAGTTGAATATTCAGATTAGGAAGATGTATTCTAATGGAAGCACAAATACGGCCTTTGAGACTTTTGTGTAAACATTAAGGTTAGTGAAAATCTTGAAAAACAATGCACATGGTCAATCTTATCCCTTAACAAATTGTGAAAGTTTAGGGACATCTTCTGCGTTCAATCACAGTAAAATAGTCCAATGTCCTAGAACTTGTTAGATTATTAGTCAAGGCGAAATCCTAGGCAATACTACTAACAGGAAGTGATATAGGCCATCCTTGGAAGTTTGAGTCTTTCAAGCCTACCCTCATAATATGTAGATGCATACACTCTAGTTCCCACTTTGAGCCAAGTAGTCTAATTTCTTCATTTAAACAGCAACTTGAAGCCTAAAACCCTTCCTTTATTCTAATCCTATAGGAAAGAACCCTTATTGCCCAGGATTCATCAAATGCAGAAAAGGACAAGATTGGGGGAATTTTATTTTGATTTGAAAGGAGAAACATGAATGAAGGTTGGAAAAAGAGGAGGACAAATGAAGAAAAATAAAGGAATGCAGAAAAGAAGTCAAGAGGTTGTAAAAAGTCAAAGTGAAATAAGTTTTGTCTTATGGCCTACCTCTCTTGAACAATTAAGTTCATAGGGGTGGTTCAACACCTAGTACCCTAATGCCAACTGGTATGGGAGCTACTGACCCAAAGTTCTCTAAGAGTAGTAGAAAGCCTAAAAAGACAAGACATTGCACTATTCATGAATTCTTTGACAAGTAAAAGAAAAGCAGAAAAAGACTTCTACCAAAAGGAACTGGACTGATAATTTTTATAGTGGTAAATAAAAACACCAAAATGAGTGTATGCAATATGATACATCAAGATCAAGTTTGGGGGAATAAATTTTATCCGACATCGGTATGAAAGAAAGGGGTGAAGGATAGAGGCAAAGATGCAGAATTGAAGATTGGAATCTGGGTAAATTTTAGCCTAAATTCTCCAATTATCCGCCTAATTACCCAAGCCAAAATCTACAAGCCTAAATGACCTAATTGATCTTGAAGGTTGTACTTGCCTACATTAGTGGAGACTAATATGAAAAACAAGCATATGGGACTTTGAAGAACTCAGAAAGAAAAAAAAATTGCAGTAACTGTGTAAGGCCTCAGAAGATTAGCTAATTCTACCAAGGAGTAAGGGAAAGTTGACCATCACAAACTCACATATTAGGATAAATTGACTGAATTGTTTGCACTTAAGAAATCATTAGTTTGATTAGTGACAGTAATTGAAGAATTTTCCTAATTGTGAATTGAAAACTAAATTTGAAACCATTCTGCAACTAACTTATTTCAATTCAGGTTGCAGATTTAAAAGAATTGTAGTTGAAAACAGAAAAATGTCCTTAAAAATAAAGCTAAATTGTTTGAGCAAAGCAAAATTTCTTTTCTTTGCTTGGAACAAAGCAAAACTTTAAGTTGAAATTTGATGAGTCTTAAACTCATCTATTTTAATCCATTTTTACGGCTTATTTTTAGTACTTTCATATACGTTTTAAGGCCAAAATATGGAATATTTACAAACTTTGTGTTTCACGGGTTTAATTCAAAAGGAGAAAATTTTAGAAGAAAAGAAAAAAAAGAGCAATTGCAGTAGTCTCAGTTGCGACAAAGCTCTGTGTGTCGCGACAAACGTCCAAGCAATTGGCAGAAGGAGCTATGTTGCAACAAAAGACAGCATGTCGCAACAAAAAATGGGGAAAATGTGACAAGTACATTGAGACAAGAAGATTTATGTTGCGACAAGGCTTTTGTTAATAAGATGTCAACACCAGGAAGAATATGTTGCAACAAGAAAGCTCATGTTACGACAAATGAACTAGGAAGAAAGCAGAAATTTTGTCGCGACAAGGTATCTTCTGTCAAGATAAGAAATTAAAAAACAATACAAGAAGAAGACTGCGACAGATCAGTTTATGTTGCAACATGGAAAAACCTGTTGAGACAGAAAAAAGAGATTGAAGAAAGACCTTTGTCGCGACAAGCTCTTCTATGTCGCGACACTGTATGAGGAAGTTTCTGTCGCGACAAGGTAATTAATGTCGCGATACTGAAAAACAAGGATTCTGGTTGTGACAGAGAAATAAGGTCGCGACAAGTAATGCTTAGTGAACTAACCTAGTAGCAACAAAGAATTCAAGGTTGCGACATACGTCAAGCCAAAAGAGATGTTTTAATGTCGCGACAGGGATCTTAAGGTCGCGACATAGAGATAAGATGAACACTATAAACATGGTCGCGATAGACTTTTCTATGTCACGACAAGGATTTCAACACAAAGAAGAAAAGTCCTATCATGACACAACAAACTAGGTCGCGACACAAAGATGAGCTGAATGTAGAAAATCTGGTCGTGACATGACAAATTGGGTCGTGACACAAATACAAGCTTAGTCTGAGAAAAGTCCTGGCCCATGACTTATGAAAAAGCCCGAATTATTCTGACAAGCGGTAAAAACATTAAGAAGCCATGTCGCAACATCAGAACGAAGCTGCAATAAGAAATCAGGGTAAGTGGCAACAAGACTCTGTCGCGATAGACTTTCGAGGTCGCGACAGAAAAGCTGACAACACAAGAAACTAGGTTGCAACAAGAGCCAAAACAAAAATGTTGTTACAACACAAGAAACTAGGTCGCGACACTAATTTGAAGAAGTTACATAGAAGAAAGGTATCGCGACACGCGTTGTCAATGTCGCGGCCGCCAACTGTTGGAACCACACGTCTTGTCGCAACATGGAGCGATAGAGCGGAGACGTGCAGCGGATTGCTAAGGGCCAAGGAACAATGCATCGTGACGGAGAGCTTTGTCGCGACTGAATCCAAGCTGGAGCATAAGGAACAACTCGCGATAGACGACTGCTTCTTTATATGAAGCATCTGACAAGATGAAAACTACGTCGCGACGGAGAATGCAAACTAGGCCGGAGAATGCAAATGCGAGAAGGCAGGAATCTTTGTTGCAACCAGAAAAGCGTGTCTGGCGAGATCCAAGCTGAGCACAGGAACGGTCGTGACAGGACGCTAGTGCAACGAGAGCACACCCAACAAAGTTAGAAAACTGTTCTGACATGACTTCAAGTCCGACAAGAATGCAAACTGGGCCAGAGATTTGGGAATTCACAATGAACCCTCAAAATTAGGGCTCAAACTTTTGGGGCTCTATATATAGAAAAGATTTAAGGAAAGAGAGGCAGTCGGGAGGTGTGAAAACCAGGAGCATCTGGGAGCTGAAGACTCTTTTGTATTTTATTTTTCTTTATTTTTTTAGTTTCTTTATTTTCTTCTCTTCGTGGATTAGATTAGATTTAGCGTAGGATTTTAATTCTTTACTGGATTTGAAGCAGTGAATTGTTGAGAAGTTTAGAAGTTGAATTATATTGAATTTTCATTTACGATTACTATATGAATTTGATGAACTCCAGACAAAAGCTGGAATTTATTTCTTCATTTGATTGCTTGTACAATGGAAATTTCTTGATCAGTATTCCAGTGTTCACGGTAATCCATTTTTCGAGAAAAACAACTTTCGCTGGGAAAGATCCAGTGTCAGTTATGGTATTTTCTACACAATTAGAAGGAAATTTCATGGGTTGAGATTCTTGAATTTATTTGAATGATGATGTTTGTGTAGTGAATTGTTCCCATTATTAGTAACTTGTACCCATAAAAGAACTGTTGTCTGGCTTTGATTTACAGGAGACCCTCTGAGTGACACAGAGATGGAGATTCCTGAGAGCATAGAGAAGTTTCTTGGGGGTATGCTAGACTAATATTGAAGAACTAATGAGCTCTGAAAGATTACTTAGATAAATCCTCAATTTACTCATGGTTTGAGAATTAGTTGAGTGACTGTTTGCCTTTTTCTATATAGACTAAAACCCCTCAAATTAACATAATTACAACAGCCTTACACTTCTCTTGCATCCATGTTACTTTGGATAATTTTGCTTAATAAAATAATTTTCTCTTAATGTTCATGATTTAAAAATAAGGGTTCAGTCTATGACACTACAAGTGCACATGTCATACAAGTAGTAAATCTGAATGTAAGTCCAGGTATCATTCCCACAGAGATTGATAACGAATTAAAGATTAACTACCCCAACTACTAAAATTTCATACTATTTAGACTCAAAACTCATAGTGAAAGTTTTATCTAAACAACTAAAATTGAAAATCCTATATTATTGAACATATTCAAACTAAACAAAAACAAAAGTGAATGAATAAAAATAAATTGTATATAAAAGAATGGATTGAATCAGTTTACTGTGAGAAACGAAAACTATCAGTGAAATACAATGAAACCCGATTAATTCCGGCTTGATTCAGTACATTGCTATGTTCTATATATGGATGCAGTTTATTGTCAAGATTTCCTAATTATTGGAATTGGATCTCTCCATATTCACTGATTAGATATCCTTGCTTCTCTTGAAGACAAGATCAAAACAGCTACCTATATTCCAAATTCTCTTGCAAGATCTGAGTATTTTTCTTTCTCAATACTTCACATTTCCTGTTGACAGTAGAACTTTTGCTTTTCCTTCTCAGGATTTTCGCAAAGTTTCTACCACTTAATTGGTAGCTCAACCTTCAGATCTATGGTTTATCCCGTTCCCTTGATTAGATCTAAGATAACACGGGGATTGGAACTTACCTTAGTTAAGCGAACTCTACATTATTTATATTGTTAAATACACCCCTCGACTTCAATTATGGCGAATGGGATTTATCAAAATGAACACTCGAGATTTCGGCGGTTCGTCAATGGTAGTCGAACATACCTGAAAAGAATACTCTCAACTCGGAATCTCGGAGTCTACGTGTCCCCTTGTGGAGGACATCTGGATATCGAGTAGATACACTCCCTCAGGCGGTATTAATTTTCTACTTTGGAACTTATCCATTAAGCTTGTCTGGAATTAAGTAAAACCCAGGAACCCAAATTAATTTTCCATAATTGTCTGAATGTAACTAAAATGTCATCGAATCCGGCCAGGCTGTCTAAGTCTTTGCATTCGAATTAAGAAATGGAGCAACGATCACGCACAACCTTTGTAATTCTGTCAAAAGCGAGAAGAAATGAATTCCAGAAATTTGTCTAGATTTCATAAATTTTCAGGCAATAATACTTCAGAAAAATAATAAATCTAAAAATCCAGCTCTACTCGTCTCTGCACAGTTCGCAGATTCAAAACCAAAAAATTAAAAATAAAAATAAATAAAAAAAATAAAAATAAAAATCTACTCTAAAATATACACTGAGTTCCTCTTCTTCTCCCTTTACTAGGTAGTGAAGAGCGGGAAAACTACTTTATCTTCTAAAGCTATCTATTTATCGCCAAAGAATTTGGTGAATAAATGCTCCGGTGGAACTCGAAAGAAAAGCCCGACTCTTGTCTGTCATCGCGACCTCAAATTGATACGCGACATGAACACTCTCTTGATTGCTCATGATCGATTCTGACCTCTTTCTTTAAGTTGCAACCAGTTTGTCTTGTAAATACTTTGATCAGTGGTCGCGACATCGTTCGTGGTCGCGACCTCATTTACTCAATGTTTCTTCAGTGTTGATGTCGCGACCTCATTTGCATGTCATGACATCATTGTCTTTCCTTTCTCACAGCTTCTGAGTTGCGATAGCAGTTTTAGGTTGTGACCACCTTTCTATTTGTATGATGACTTCATGTTATGACTTTGATTTCTTAGTCGCAATTGTGTTGGTGGTCTTTTTGCCTTCATATGTTTCAATTTTATGTCGCGACCTCATGGTGATGTCACGACATCAATTGCTTCTCATTTCCTTTCTTCTGGTTGCAACCTCAGTTCTACGTTGCAGCCAATTTCCTCCTTCCCACCTTTATTCCAGGTCGCGACCTCGAGAGGTGGTGTCATGACCTCAATTTACTACGCTTTCGGCACTCTTGGTGTGACCTTAATGAGTGGTCTCGACATCATTCCTGATCCTTGATTTGTAAACGGTCGCAAGTTCAGTTCTTGGCAAGTGCTTCTGTTTGGCTACAGGTTGAGACCTCCTTTCAAACTCTATTTTTGGTTGCACTTTAAAATATTCCTTTTGGCGTCGCGACATCCAAGTGATGTTGCGACATGAAATGGAGCCTTGCATTTAAAAACCATTTGCAACCTCTTTCTTTTTGCAAATACCTCTCTTGTGGCTTCATAGACGGATCCTTGTCGCGACCTCAGAATGGTGTCGCAACATCATTCATATCCTTTTGGCGTCGCGACATCAAAGTGATGTCGCGACATGAATTTCTTCCTTTGATTATTTCCTTTAGTCTCGACCTTGTTTTCTTTGTCGCAACTTCCTTCATCAATTCACGACTTCACTTGCTAAAGTTCTCTATGTCTTCTTCAAAACTGAATTTGTTGATGTCGTGACTTGGAATATTTAACAGCCAAGCTTCTGTCGCGACTTAAATTTTCGATTAATGACCTCAATTATGCTGTAGGTTGGTTTCTTCTGATTTTTGCTAAGATTTGAGCTTTTGTTGTATTTTCCTGCAAAATGAAGTTTGAGTAAAATATCCACATTTCTGCAAACAAATTAACATTTATCAGTCCATATATGGAAAAATGGATTAAAATCTAATGAGTTTTGGACTCATCAATTCCCCCAAACTTAAGAAATTTGCTTGTCCCAAACAAGAAAAGAAAAGAATTGTTTGATATAGAATAAAATAAAACTTAAAAGAAAATATTTATTGACATTTCATAGTTTATACCCTGGTCTTTCTCTGTTCAATCTTAATCGGGGATTGAAGTACCAAACATCATTTAAATTTCAGTTTTGGTTCAGAATAAGAACATGGTATACTTCTATCACAAAATTTCTTGATGAACTAATGTATTTAAGCAGTTTATTCAACAGTCTTGTTCTGTGTGTGTGTGCGGAGTCTTCAATCCTTTTCATCTTCTTGTTGAATTTAGTTAATCTTGAAATTTTCTTGGACTGATTATCAAGTCCCAGAGCCTTGTTTTCATATTGATCTCACTAATGTAGGTAAATTCAACCTTCAAAATCAATGAGGTCTTCCCGGAGAGCATAATATTGGGCTTAGGTAATTACTTGGGTGGATAATGGAAAATTTTAAGTTGTAAATCACCCAGTTTCTACCTTTTTCTATCCTTGTGCCTTCAACTGTCATTTTCTTCTTTGTTCTTGCTGATTCTCTTCAATCTTGGCCTGGTCATGCTAATATTTGAATTCTTTTAGGAATTTCAATTTCCATATGCTCTTTATTCGGGCCGGCCTTTGTTTTGCCAGAACTCTTCTTTGTTTTTTCTAGGATTGGGAATAGTGCAATGTTTTGTCTTCTTAGGCTTTTTATTACTCTTAGAGAACTTTGGGCTAGGAACTCCCATACCAGTTAGTATTAGGAGTGCTAGGTGTTCCATTCTGACTTAATTGTTCAAGGAAATAGGCCTGAATAAAACTTATTCCTTATTTCACTAACCTGCTTCTTTACTTCTTCACTCCTTCACATTTGTAAAAATTTGGAAATATTTTTCCCCCGAGCTTGTTTCTTCCTTTATAATGTAAACTTTTAAGAGCCGAAGCTGGATAATTTGGGCTCTTTCTTTCAGGTTTATTGCAAGGAAAGGGAATTTAGGTTTTCGTTCTTTGTTTATCGAAGAAATAAGGCTTATTTGAAATAAATCAAGGAACTAGAGAATATGCTTAAGCATATATTGGTAGGCAGAAAAGTTCAATCGCCAAGGTAGACTCTATCATTTCTTGTTGTTTGTTTTCTACGTTTCGCCTCAATCAATAATCAAACAAGTTCTAGGACTATGGACTCTCAATCCTAATTTTGAAAAGAAGTTCTAATTCATGTCAAGTTTCATAAGTTTTGTTTATTGAGTGTATTATTTCTTCAAGACTTGTATT
This sequence comes from Tetrastigma voinierianum, assembly GCA_016808115.1. NCBI lineage: Eukaryota > Viridiplantae > Streptophyta > Magnoliopsida > Vitales > Vitaceae > Tetrastigma > Tetrastigma voinierianum. The sequence goes on from JAEQBH010001020.1 coordinate 381,445, forward strand.
TATTTCTTGTCTACTTACATTATTTCATCCAAGTATTTTGTTCCATCAAACAATAACCAATTTCCAATTTTGCAAACTAAAAGCTACAATTTAACTAATCTGAGCCAATACTCTATTCCGGTTTAATCATTCACGCCCTGATTCTTCCTTAAATTGTTGTTCTTGGAAAAGAACAGAATTATTTATTTGATTCTTGCACAGAAAAGAAAAATGACACAAAAACAAAATTTCATATATCATGAACAGTCAATTTGTAAGTTAACAAGAATTTTATTCAAATATCAAAACATTTCGATATTGTACAATCTGCTTTCCTTACAAATAAGACTATAACTAAATTAGAGAAAAACTATCTATTTCTTGATCTAAAATCCCATATCTTCCCTCTGAAGGTTGCAGCTCCTTATTAAATTTGGTTCACCCGGACAGGCTGCTCCAAGAGTGACTCAGAGCCAAGTGAACAAGGTTGTGCAACAAGTGGGCCACCTTTCTCTTCTTTGGAGGGTGATGGCTTCTAATTAACCCTTCTTCCAATTCACTAAAATCGACCACTCTCTTGATTACATACGTTTTATAGATAAGGAATGGAATTGGTTTGTTTTAAGACTCCATTCATTCCATAAACTGTGTTCACAGTCTTGGAACTCTTCTTTTCTCTCATTCTCCTTACTCTTCATTCTCTTTGTTTGTTTTCCCTTTAATCTTCATTATCTTATAATTGATTTCGTCTCTTGGGAACTCTGAGAGGCCCATTTATTCTTTCTTTAAATTTTCGATGAATGAATCGAATGAGGTTTCTCGAATTCTTGCTCTCTTGATATTTCAAACAGAGGTTTTGGGAATTTGGTGGAGAATATTGATCGTTTTCTTGAAGTTATTAAATTCCCTCTGATTATTCTCCTTGAAACTGAGCATACTAAACCAATTCGTTCAATCAAGACATTAATTTATGTTTCTGCATTAATAACTATTTATTTCAAAGATTCTGAATGAATGATGTAGAACTGAAAGGTTGGGGTGAATTGTAGTCTAATGGAATTTGAAGTATAATAGACGTTGGGTTAAATGTCATGACAACAATATGGGAGTCGCGACATTAAGTATTGAGCCTCTAAATTAATGATTTTCAATGAATTTAGTTTTTTTTTTTTTTTAACTGCTGCGACGCTCAAAATGAGAGATTTTAAAATCCACTTTTATTGACTTTTAGTGTCCCCGTTACTTAACTTCAAAATTTTGTTGTGACACGAAATGTGGTCACGACGGGGGAGCTGATGTTGCAACATAAAATGTTCTTTCCTTCTTTATTTCAATCGTGACCTTAATTTCATTATTTTGACTTCGCGCCACTTTTTGTTTTTCATCAGTATTCTTGGTTGCAACTTTGGTTAATGTTGCGACCAAAACATAAACACTCAAAATTCACAATGGTTTCAATTTATTCAATTCCCGATCAAAGCAACTACCTTTCAAATTCATCTTCATCATGCAAAATTCAACAACTCCCACTATGCATCACATTCAAAATTTAAGCACCATGACAAGTAAAAATTCTAAACGCAATCATGCTATATAAGAACTAAATTTTAAAATCAAATCAAGAAGAATATCTTTGCCCTTTTGTCTCTTATCTTTGATTGAGTTTGATTGCAGATACTCTCCTTTGCACAATCTTCATTGTTACGTAAACTAAAAATATTTCTCTTGATCAATAATGAATAAAATCACTATAAGCTGTTGAGATTTAAACACATAAATTTTAAGCTATAACAAGAAAAATTAAAAAACAAAGCTGGTGTGGATTGCCTTCCCTGGCCCCTTTCAATTTTTAGTCTTTACTTTGGACTTTCTCTTGCCATTGTTACGTTTCTTCAATTTCCTGTTGAACTAGGGATTACTCTTCCAATTGCTTTCTCCCAAGGTAGTGCTTTAATCTCTTACCATTAACTTTGAACTCCTCATGATTGCTGGTTCTAAGTGTCACTGCCCCAAACTATGTGCTTGATACCATTGTAAATGGCCCACTCATTTAGTTCGGCTTTCTTTGGAAAGAGTCTTGATGCGAGTTGAATAAGACTGATCTCTGCCTTGAATTCCCTCCCTCAAAATTAGTTGATCATGCCATTTTGTTTTATCCTTGTAAATTCTGGCACTATCACCAAACATTTATAAGCTCTTCCACTTCATTTAAGCGGGCCTTTATCTTCTTTAACGACTTTAAAATCAAAATTAAGCTGTGATGGCCACATAGCTTTATATTCTAGCTCAAGAGGTAGATGACAAGGTTTTCAAAAGACAAACCTATATGGGGACATTCAATAGGAGTTTTTAAAGGCAGTCTGTATGCCTAGAGTGCATCGTCAAGCTTCGGCTTGACCCGATCTTTTCTCTTGGAACTCCACAGGTCTTTTCGAATTCTCTTTATTTCCTGTTGAAATTTCGGCTTGCCCATTTGTTTGAGGATATTAAGCCAAGCTCATAATGTGTTTGATACCATATGCGCTCATGAGTTTGTCAACACCTTATTTGCAAATGGCTCCCTCCATCACTGATTATAGTTACGGGTGTCCCCAAATCTACGAGAATATTTCTTTGTAAAAATCCCCTGGCGTATTGTCATTCTTTAGACAAGCGTTCTTGCCTCAACCATTGATACATAATCCACGACTAGGGTATGCATATATTTCCAAATGAAACGGAAAAGGCCCCATAAAATCCATTCCCATACATCAAACAATTGCGCATACGGGGATACCTTGGCAGGGCATCTCGTACCTTTGCTGATATTTCCCATTCTTTGGCATTGATGCATAACTTCACATTCAAAACAGTCCTTAAAAATAGTAGGCCAGTAACATCCTGACTAGAGAATTTTGTGGGATGTTTTATCTCCTGCAAAATGTCCTCCATATGGTGATGCATGACATTCTTGTAAAATCTTGCTTTGCTCACCTTCTGGTACACATCTCCTTATAATCATATCAGCTCCTCTTTAAACAATAATGGGTCATCCGGATGTAATTTTCTTTGTCAGTCCTTAGCTTCTTTCTCTGTTGGTAGGCGAATTAAAGTGGCATAATTCCACAAGCCTAAGAGAAGTTCACAATATCGACATACCGGGGTGATTGGGTGACAATTGAATAGCTGCTCGTCTAGAAAGGGTACATCACTATTTCTCTTCCTCTTGTACAGTGGGTTTCTCTACTCTTGACAAGTGATCCCAGCTATCATTGTCACACTACCCTTCTTATCTTTTATTTCTAAATCAAAAATTTCTGCAATAATAATACCCACACGATCAATCTTGGCTGCTTCTTTCTTTGCCATTAGATACTTAATTCTTTGCATGATCGGTGTGTATATGACATGGGACCCCAAAATGTATGGCCTAAATTTTCACATGCAAATACTATTGCCCGACATCTCCTTTTAATTAGTGAGGTAATTTTCTTGAGCTTCATTAAGGTTTTGCTAGCATAGTATATGGCCTTGAACACCTTTTCATCTTTACGTCCCGATATCGGCTCCCATTGCAAAATCAGCATCACGCATGATTTGAATTCTGTTGAATCTGGTTTTTCCATGATGGGAGCTTATTAGTGCGGATTTGATTTCATCAAATGCATTATGGCGGATTCATCAAAATAGAACTTAGTATCTTTTTCGGCAATGCATAGTGGTCTAGCAAATTTTAAGAAATCTCTGGTGGCTCTTCTATAAAAACACGGCATGTCCTAAAAACCTCTAATTCCCTTGGCGCAGTGGGTGGCATTAGATTTCTTATAATTGAAACTTTCTTGGTCTACCTCAAGCCTGCTTTACTTGAGAAATCATGTGCCCCAAGACAATTCATACGTAACCATAAAATGGTATTTTCCCCCAGTCGAAGCTAGATTCTTGTCTTTGCACCTTTGAAATGCATCGGAGTTATCTGAGACAACATTCAAACGGATCATACCAACTGTAAAATCATCCGCAGAAGATCTCATAACTAACCTGCTAGATCGAGAAAATATAGACATCATGCATCTTTGGAAGGTACCGGAAGCATTACATAAACCAAATGGCATTCCCCAAAGCAAAAGTACCAAATGGGCATGTAAAAGTGGTTTCTCACGATCTTAGTGCAATAGCAATTGGTTATATCCAGTATCCGTAAAGAAAACAACACCGCCAACCTATCGACATCGATCAATGAAATGCAGGGGAAAATGATCCTTTCTAGTTGCAGTATTCAATTTTTTGTAGTCAATACACACCCTCCATCTTATCACAGTTCTTGTAGGAATCAGTTCATTCTTTTCATTTTTGATCACAGTGAATCCACCTTTCTTAGGAACCACATGCACTGGGCTTACCCAAGAACTATCTGATATAGCATATATAAAACCCGCATTTAACCATTTCAGAACTTCTTTTCTAACAACTTCTTTCTCAGCGGGTTGACCTTCTTTGTTGCTTTCGATAGAAGTTTTGCATTATCATCCGTGATATTTTGTGCATCTGAATGGAGCGTGCCTTCGGATCTTCAATTGACCATGCATTGCTTCGCTGTATTTTCTCGGAATTGCTAGCAACCACGTTCTTGGCTTAGGTCAATGCGGTGATATGATAAGCAGTTTTCTCTTTTCTAGTTCTAAAAACTCATATTTTAAATATTTGAAGCGATTCTTTCAATGTTAACCCATACGCACTAGTTTCTGCTCTCATGAGTTTCTTTGTTTAATTTTATACTTCATCTTATTTATTTTCATTTATACTCATTTCCTTGTTAAACAAATTTGAAGCGGTACTTCACAATCAAGACTCTCCAAGATACTAAAAATTCATCTGTTCATTGATAGAGTGTTGGATCTGGTCGAAATTCAATTCAACATTGAGAAGGCTATTGTTTCCTACATCCATGGCCATGCGCATCTATCAGGGATATTTCTCGAGACTCTATTAATATTAAAATGCCTTTGCTTCATTTCCAACCACACAGTGTCGGTTCACCTTTTTGGCCATCTATCAAGCGTCGAGTTGCTAGAAAGGTTTCCAGCCAGCAAAGGAACTTGGGTATCTTATCACATCCGCATGATAACAAATCCTTTGGGAAGATGAATTTTAACCTTGACAAGTACATCTTCAAAATGCCTTAAGTTTGTGCCATTGATCTATTAATATGCAATGGAAATTCTTTGTTAGAGATAAATTCCCCCAATTAAGTCTACCTGATAGAGGCATCGAATTTATCTTAGCGCGAGAATCATAAAGCTTTCTTGAATTCATATTTCCCTATAGAGCAGGGAATGGTGAAGCTGCCTGGGTCATTCATTTTTTTTGGGAGCTTTTGCTAGATAATGGCCTTTGCGGTGGCAGTCAAGTTCACTATTCCCTCCTCGGTATCTTCCTTTTCTTTCATTTCCTTCGAAATTTTGCATAAAGGGCATTTGGTGATTATACCTGGGAATGGGATATTTATTTCTATCTTCTTGAAAATGTCCAAGAATTTAGAAAATTGTTCTTCTCTTCTTGACTTCTAAAGTCTCTGTGGAAATGGCATTGAAGGTGTATAGCTGGTACTCCTTCCTTCTTTTTTTGGTCATTACTTCCTTTCGGTTGTTCAACTTGGGTGCTTTCTTCTCTCCTTATTTGAGTCTTTCTTTTGCCTCAGTCTCTTCTTTCCTTTATGTCCTTCTGTTGCTGCTCAAATCCTTCCCAATTCTTAATTGCATTGCCATGCAGTCTTTTGGGTTCTTTTGAGTGTCACTAGGGAATGTACCCGCCTGCTCGGTTGGCATATTCGGGGCGGTTGCCTACTTGTGTCTCTAAATTTTTCAACGAGGCACTAGCATTCTTTTGAAACATGTGAGTATCAGACTTGAAAGCTTCCAAGTCAAATAGTTTCTATTCATGGAATTGCAATAGCCTCTTGTTATCCCCCATGAACTGCAGCATTTGTTCTTCAAATGGTTGAGTCCTCCTCGACCACGATATTCATTTAAACTCGCATCGCGTTGCTCTTCTTTGAAACCTTGGTGGCTGTTGATATCCTTGTTGAGGATTCTGTCCATGCCTTGGGCCTTGCAATGCCCCTCCACCATATGAGAAATTCTCATGGTTCCTCAGTGCTGGATTGTAGTGTGTGGGCAAGTTAGGATTTGGCTTGAAATGGTAATTTCTTGGCTCGTTCACGTGTAACCTCTCGGCGCCCTCAAGAATCTTCTTCTGTTGGCACCTTAGCACTTCTTCTCATAAGTTCTCTTTCCACTGCTCCTATTTCATGAGCAGTGTGCATCTTTATCTCTTGTTTGTCCATCCTATGCATTATGGCATCCAACTTTGCCTCCATGGTTGTCATCTTGCTCAGCTCCATGACCCCTTTTCCTCTGCTGTTTCCCCTTGAAAACTTAGATGGAGCTTTCATATTACATTTTGCTAGGTCTTCTATCAGATCTCTCGCCTCTTCAGCACTTTTTCGTTTGAATGCTCCACAGCATGAAGCATCGATAATGCCCTTAGATGTATCATTTAAAGCATGATACACTATGTCCATCTAGGTCTTCAAATCTATTCCATGCATCGGGCACCTCTTCAGCAACCTTTTGAATCTTTCCCAAGCTACATATAGGCTCTCATCTTCCCTTGTTGGAATACTATTATCTCTCTTCTTCTCTATGAAGTGAGAGATGGGGGAAAGAATCTGCCCAAGTAAGCTTCTACCAACTCTTCCCAAGTATCAACCGAACCATGGTAATGATTCATACCATGTAACAAGCATATCTCTCAAAGAAAATGGGAAGATATACCTTTATCACCTTTGGTCTCACACCATTCGGCTTCTTTGTATTAGCCATCTGAGAAATCTTCGAGTGCCGTTTGAGTCGCCGGTGGGATGACCAGTAAATTGATGCTGTTGGACCATTGTAATCAAAATTTGGCTTTAGTTATTATTTGCATCCACATTAGGCTCAATACGATTGCGAAATACTCTTCTGAATAATAGGCCTCCGAGAAATCCTCCATTGTGTCGATAATGGGAGGCCTTAAGTTCTTTGTCCTCTGTTCCGCTGTCTGGTCATGTCTCTCATCTTCCATAGCTGCGTTTTCTACTCTTTTTCTCTTTCTTAAGCTCCTGAGTGTTCTCTCCAATTCATTGTCTGCTAGAATCATGTCAGAATCCTGTTTCCTATGCATTAACGTTTCTCCTGAAATCAAAACACACTCAGATTAATAGGATTAGTCTAACTAAACAAATATTTTCAACACAACTTCATTAAAAGATTAGTAGTTGATGTAGCCCCTTTAGTAGCTATTTTGTTCTTCGTTTATAAAATGTCAGAATTAGCATTTCCTTCTTTTGTCGGAATATTGATCTGTTAATTCTTTCTCAATCCGTGATGATACCATAAAAACTTGTTTGCCTTTTTCTATATAGGCTAAAACCCCTCAAATTAACATAATTACAACAGTCTTACACTTCTCTTGCATCCGTGTTACTTTGGATAATTTTATGATAAAATAATTTTCTCTTAATGTTTCATGATTTAAAAATAAGGAGTTAGGTCTATGACCTTTGCAGAATGCATAGGTCACTTCGTAGTAAATGCGAATGTAAGTCCGGTATCATTCCCACGATTGATAGCGAATTACAAATCAACTACCTGACTACTAAAATTCCATATATTTAGACTCAAAACTCACTTAGTGAAGAAGTTTTATCTAACAGCCTGCAAATTTAAAGTCTATATTATTGAACATATTCAAACTAAACTAAAACAAAAGTGAATGAATAAAAATAAATTGTATATAAAGAATGGATTGAATCGGTTCTTGTGAAGCAAAAAACTATCAGTGAAATATGTTGAAAGCAGTCAATTCAATGAGTTCGGTACATTTATACGATCTATATATGGAGTTGGTTATTGTCCAAGATTTCCTAATTATTGGAATTGGATCTCTCCATATTCACTGATTAGATATCCTTACTTCTCTCAAAGACAAGATCAAACCAACTACCTGTATTCCAAATTCTCTTGCAAGATTTGGGTATTTTTCTTTCTCAATACTTCACACATTTCTGTGTGACAGAACTTTTGCTTTTCCTTCTCGAGTTTTCGCAAAAGTTTCTACCATAATTGGTAGCTCGACCTTGAATCTATGGTTTATCCCGGTTCCTTAATTAGATCTAGCTAACACGGGAGTTGGAACTTACCTTAGATTAAGGCGAACTCTCGATTATTTATATTGTTAAATACACCCTCGACTTCAATTGTAGTAGGTTATCAAAATGAACACTCAGGCTCGTGGGTTCGTCGATGGTAGTCGAACATACTAGAAAAGAGAATGTACGCTCGGGGAATCTCGATCTCAGGTGTCGCGTGAGGGCATCTGGATATCGAGTAAAGACCACACTCCTCAAGCGGTATTAGGTACTACCATTGGAACTTATCCATTCAAAAAGCGATCTGGAATTAAGTAAGAAGCAAGACCCAAATTAATTTTCCATAATTGTGCGGGAAAGAAGCGTAACTAAATGTAAATCAAATCGATGAAATTTGCGCTCTAATTCTTGCATTGCGGTAAGAAATGGAGCATTGATCACGCACAACCAACGTAATTGCAATAAAGCGGAAAAATGAATTCCAAAAATTTGTCTAGATTTCATAAATTTACAGTTAATACTTCGGAAAAATAATAAATCTAAAAATCGGCTCTGCTTCGTCTACTTGCAGTTCAAGCGATTCAAAACCAAAAATAAAAATAAAAAATAAAAATAAAAATAAAATCTACTCTAAAATATATACCTGAGTTCTGTATACTTTTAAGGTAGTGAAGACGGAAAAACTACTACTCTTCTAAAGCTATCTATTTATATATAAAAGAATTTGGGCGATCCCAAAATGCTCGGTGGAACTCCAAAGAAAAGCCTGACTCCTTTGTCCTATCATCGCAGCCTCAAATTGATGTGGCAGACATGGACTCTCTTGATTACTTTCATGGTAAGTGCAGACCTCTTTCTTTAAGTTGCAACCGGTTTGTCTTGTAAATACTTTGTCGGTGGTCGCGACATCGTTCGTGATCGCGACCTCATTTACTCAATGTTTCTTCAGTGTTGATGTCGCGACCTCATTTGCATGTCGCGACATCATTATCTTTCCTTTCTCACAGCTTCTGAGTTGCGACAACAGTTTTAGGTTGTGACCACCTTTCTATTTGTATGATGACTTCATGTTATGACTTTGATTTCTTAGTCGCAATTGTGTTGGTGGTCTTCTTGCCTTCATATGTTTCAATTTTATGTCGCGACCTCATGGTGATGTCCACGGCATCATTGCTTCTCATTTCTTTGCAGTTTGCAGCCTCGTTCGTTGCAACCCAATTTCCTCCTTCCCTTTATTCGGTCGCGACCTCAGGTGGTGTCGCAACCTCAATTTCTTACGCTCGACTTTCTTGGTGTGACCTTAATGAGTGGTCGACATCATTACGATCCTTGATTTGTAAGCGGTCGCAAGTTGAGTTCTTGGCGGTCTTTGTTTAGCTCACAGGTTGCGACTCTTTCAAACTCACATTTTGGGTTTGCACTTTAAAATCTTCCTTTTGGCGTCACGACATCCAAGTGATGTCGTGACATGAAATGGAGCCTTGCATTTAAAAACCAGTTGCAACCTCTTTCTTTTTGCAAATACCTCTCTTGTGGCTTCATAGACGGATCCTTGTCGCGACCTTAGAATGGTGTCGCGACATCATTCTTATCCTTTTGGCATCGCGACATCAGGCGTCGCGACATCAAAGTGATATTAAAACATAATTTCAACTTCCTTGATTATTTTTACTCTCGACCACGTTTTCTTTGTCGCAACTTTCTTCTTCAATTCACGACTTCACTTGCTAAAGTTCTCTATGACTTCTTCAAAACTGAATTTGTTGATGTCGTGACTTGGAATGACTGGCAACTAAGCTTCTTGTCACGACTTAAATTTTCAGTTGTGACCTCAATTCTGCTGTAGGCTGGTTTCTTCTGATTTTTTTGCTAAGATTTGAGCTTACGTGTATTTTCTGTAAAGGAAGTTTGAGTAAAATATCCACATTTCTGCAAACAAATTAACATTTTTCTCGTCATATACTCAGAAAAATGGATTAAAAATCTAATGAGTTTTTGGACTCATCAATGACTTATCAATTTAGTCAATCAGAGATCTCTCCTTGGTCTAGAGGAATGATCTTGATCCCGTGTTAGGTGAGATCTAATCAAGGAAAGGGAAAACTCTTTGAGATCTTAAGGATGAGAAATCATTCATTTTGTAGGAATCTGGAAATTACCCTGTCTTGGGAAGCAAGAAATCTACAGTCATAAGAATTGTGTATGAAGTATTGGAAAAGAAAAATACCCAAATCTTACAGAGAAATTCTAACTACAAGTAATTGATTAGAATCACACTTCAGAAATGAACATGAATCTCTATTCAGTGAAATGTATGGTTAGAAGAAAAATCCAAACTATATTACTTTGCCTCTTAACAAATTCAAATTTCAAGTCATGATAAAATAGAGTCGACAAGGTGCGGAATTAATAATTTCCACCAGCCAGTGAAATTCCGGTGTCTACTTCGGCAATAGTCGATTATGTCGATTGTTTAGGATTTTAAATTTTCCTTTATTTTAGATTTAAACAGGAGGTTCAAATAGTGTGGAACTTGAGTAGTTGGGGTAGTTGAATTTTGAATTCTTTTCAATCTCTATGGGAACGATATCCCGACTTATAGGTCCACTTTATTACTTGAACGACCTGTGCACTTGCAGTTTTTAGAACAAACTAAATTTTAATGAATACATTGACAAATCTATTTTTCTTATGAGCATACAAGTTATTTTTGTTCAAATCAAGTTTATGGTGCCTTTACTGGAGATTAGATTATAGTCCTTTAGTAATAGTAGCATAAATTTGTATATATATATATATATATATATATATATATATATATATATATATATATATATATATATGTGTGTGTAGTGTTTGGTAATTTTGGTCTAACAAGTTTTTGGCGTCGTTGTCGGGGATCGAAGGAATTTAAAAATCAATATTCTAAAAAAAGAGAAAAATGCTAATTTGGACATTTTTCTTTGTTTTACAAAAAATCAGATAATAAGCAAAAATAGTAGTAATTGTAGTGGCTGAATAAGCTACTGACAATTTGAAAGCCTAGTAGATATATAATTTTTGTTACCACTGACTCCATTTGATCTCAGTGTGTTTCCATTTTCTAGAATAAGTAAATGCATAGAAAACCATAAGCAGAGTTGCTGCCTCTGGATACTGAAATTGAAAGAACCTTGAAGAATCTGAGGAAAACTACCATTGCTGAAGATAAAAAGATGGCTAATCAAATAGAAAGATTGTAAACTATTCTAGAAGAGGAAGAAGAAGCAGAGAGACCTCAAAGGCCTAACACAATGGAGGAATTTTGGAGGCCAGTAATTCATGAAGAGTATTATGTTGTGAGACAATTTCCCATTGAAGCAAAAAAATTTGAGCTAAAGCCAACTCTGTTTACTATGGTGCAACAACATCAGTTCACAAGCCACCCCTTTGAAGATCCCAATGAACACATGGGGAGATTCATGAGGATGGTAAACACAAGTGTCGAATGGTGTGAGAATCTCTGTATAATCAAGCTTCAACTCTTTCCATTTTCATTGAGAGATATGGCAGCCATATGGTTTGACTCATTGCTAGTGGGATCATTGAATACATGGGAAGAACTAGTGGAAGCATACATGAGCACATTTTTCCCTCCAACTCTCACTGCTGAGAGAAGAGGAGAAATCATTGTATTCAAGCAGGGGGAGGATGAGAGTCTCTACACTACATGGGAGGGGTTCAAAAGATTGTTGAAGAGGTGCCCCATGCAGGGATATATTTGACCACTCAGATGGATATCTCTACCATGCCATGAATTATACCTCCAAGGGTATAATTGATGCATCCTGTTGTGGAGCATTCAAAAGAAGAAGTGCAGAAGAGGCAAGGCAGGTTATTGAAGACCTTGCCAAATGCAACTAAAAAGCTCCATCTAAAGCTTCAAGGAGCAGCATCATGTAGAGAGGAAATTGTCTGTTTGGACTGGATAGAATGACAACCATAGAAGCTAAATTAGATGCAATAATGAATATGTTGGGAAACAATGAAAGAAGGATGCACACTGCAAATAAAGTGGGAGCAGTGGAAGAAAGAAACAGAAGAAGTGCTGAGGGACTTGCTGAGGAAGAGCCCTACCAAGTTGAGGAAACAAAGTATATGAATGAGTAGAGGAGTTATCACTTCAAGCCTAATCCCAACTTGCCAACACACTATACACCACCACTAAGGAACCACGAAAGCTTTTCGTACGGTGAGGGAGCACAACAGTGACATAGACATGGACATAACTACCATCAAGCATATGCTCAGCCTGGGTTTCAACAGCAACAACAGCAATAGCAGTAGAGGGAAAACAGAGGAGATTATCAAGGTCAGAAAAGAACTCCATCCTTTGAAGATTAGATGCTTCAGTTCATGACAGAAAACAAAATGATCTTGAACTTGCATGAGAAAAAATTCTTTGACCTTAAAAATTTTCAAGCAAGCACAACAATATTTCAGGCAAACACCAATGCCTCTTTAAAGAATCTGGAGATGCAGATTGGGAACCGTCTCAAGCCGTGCAGAAGAGCCTGCTGGATCTACTTCCGCGATTTCAAAGAATCCACAAAGGACTACATGGCAGTAATGCTGAGAAGTGGCAGAGAGCTAGATGAAAGGAGAATTGAAAAGAAAGACACTGATGAAGAGAAACAATAAGAAATTGGGGAAGAACTTGAGTAGCATAGTCCAGCAACTACTAAAAAAGGGAGAACAACAAACATGCAGCCGAGGCAGTAGGGAAAGAAGGAAGAAGTTCAAGCTTATAATCCTCAAGTTCCATTCCCTCAAAGACTGTAGAAGGCAAGGATTCAAGAAATGTTCTCTAAATTCTTAAACATGTTTAAGAAGATGGAGATCAACATCCCCTTTTTAGAAGCATTAACTCAGATGCCTCAGTATGCAAAGTTTATGAAAGATATCTTGAGAAGAAAGAGAAAGATTACTGAGGAAGGGATAGTAAGCCTCACAAACCACCACAAGGCGGCAAGAATCTCAAAACCTTGCCGCAGAGAAAATGCGTGGATCTGTGCTTCACTCATACCCCCGCAAGATTGGGGATGCTGATATGAGCAAAGCATCGTGTGACTCTAGAGCTAGCATCAACTTGATGCCCCTGTCTGTAGCAAAAAGATTAAGTTTGGGGGAACTCACTCCAACAGCCATAACACTGTAGATGGAAGATAGGATATTAGCTCATCCTAAGGGGATCCTAGAAGATGTACTGATCCAAGTAGGAAAATTTGTCTTTCTAGTGGACTTTGTGGTCATCAATATAGAGGAAGGCAAACAAATCCCATTGTCAAGTAGGGTGTTAACCTTCTTAGGAAACAGGAGCAAAAGATTAATCGATGTGGAAGAAAGGGGAACTAATTTCTCAAGGTCGAGATGAAGGCATTTCAACCTCACGACAATGAAACACACCGAACTCACACGTCGAATGTGAAATTGTAGAGACAAAAATTCCCGTCGCCTCAACTCGACCACCGATTGTAATTTTCGGGACCAATGAATGAGAATGAGATGAATTTCCAAAGATTCAGCATCTTGAAGTTGAATTTTTGAACCCCAATTTTAAATTAAAAGAATCAGTATTCAGTGTTGGAGAAAACAATGCAAAAAGATCTAGTAGTTATGAAGAAAACAAAAGTTCAGAGGGTTTAATACTCAAAGAATTGCCAAAACATTTAAAGTATGCCTTCGCAACCGTAAAAGGAAAGCCAAAGATCATTTGGGGTTTTTGGACTAACTAGGCCGAAGAGAAAAACCACCGGAAACCTCTAAAGTATAAGGAAGAATAGCTTGGTCAATAGAAGATTTGAAAGGAATCATTCCACTAATCCGCATGCACAAGATCCCGTTTTGGAGGATATCAGAACCTCAGACACTCAGAGTGTTTAATCCAAAGAATTGAAAGAAGTAGTCGAAAAGTTGAAGCATTGAAATGTGGCTAAATGAAGGCTTCATCTATGCAATTTCAGACAGTCCTTGGGTGAGCCTAGTACATGTGGTTCCAAAGAAGGGAGGATTCACAGTGATAAGAAATGAGAAGAATGAATTGATTCCTACAAGAACTATGATAGGATGGAGAGTGTGTATAGACTATAAGAAAATTAATACTGCTATCAGAAAGGACCATTATCCTCTACCTTTCATTGACCAAATGTTAGACAGATTAGAAAGGCACTCCCATTATCGTTTTCTTGATGGATATTCTAGTCATAACCATATTTCCATAGCCCTAGAGGATCAGGAGAAATCAACATTTACTTTTCCATATGGCACCTTTGCCTTTAGAAGGATGTCATTTGGATTATGTAATGCTCCTGCCTTCCTTCAAATATGCATGATGTCTATATTTTTTGACTTGGTAGAAGAGGTTATGGAAATATTCATGATGACTTCTCAGTATATGGATCTAGTTTTGAAGATTGTCTGAAAAACATAGAAACAGTACTTTAGAGGTGCCAAGACAAGAATCTAGCTCTAAATTGGGAAAAATGTCATTTCATGGTAACTGAAGGTATTGTCTTGGGGCACAAAATTCCTTTGTCGACTGAAGTAGACTAAGCAAAGATTGCTATTATAAAAGACTCATGCCACCCATAATGTGCTGAAGGGAATAAGAAGCTTCCCGACATGTCGGGTTTACAAGATTTATTAAGGATTTGCCAAAATCTCCGTACCATTATGCATCAGCCGAAAAAAGATGCAAATTTTGATTTTGATGAATCATGTAGATTTGCATTTGAGGAAATTAAATCCAGATTAGTATCAACTCCCATTATGTTGACACCAGACTGGAACAATGAATTTGAAATTATGTGTGATGCCAGTGATTATGCAATAGGAGCTGTATTGGGATAGAGAACTGAAAAGATATTCAAAGCCATATACTATGATAGCAAAACCTTCAATGAGGCCCAAGAGAACTATTCCACCACAGAGAAGGAGATGCTAGCAATGGTATTTTCTTATGAAATATTCAGGCTTAATATATTGGGGTCCCATGTTGTAATACACACTGGTCATGCTGCAATTAAATATCTAATGGAAAAGAAGGATGCTAAGCCGCTGATCTGGATGGGTACTATCACAGTATGAGTTTGACCTGAGATCATGATAAGAAGGGTAGTGGAGCAATGATAAATGTGATCAATTTGTCTAGACTTAAGAGAATAGATGGAACAGAAAAGGGGACACAAATAGAAGAAATTTTTCCTGATGAGTAGCTATTGATGTTGTCAGTACAAACACCCTAGTATGCTGTTATTGTCAATTATTTAACTTTTGGAGTGATGCCATGTGAATTCAGCTACCAGTAGATGAGGAAATTGAGAACTGACTACAGATTGTATATATGGGATGACCCATCACAGATAAGAGGAGCATACATGATTATAAGGAGATGTGTTCCATAAACAGAACAAGGTGCTATTATGGAAAAATTTCATGCATCACCATGTGCAGGACACTTTACAGGGGACAAGACAACCCAGAAAATTCTACAATCAGGATTTTATTAGCCTACTCTATTCAAGGACTGTTTTGAAAGGGTAAAACATTGTGATGCTTGTCAGAGAATGGGCAACATAACCAGAAGAAATGAAATGCCCCTGCAAGGGATTATTGTGGTGCAGATTTTTTATGTATGGGGAATAGACTTCATGAGACCTTTTCCATCCTCATTTGGCAATATGTGCATTCTCCTAGTTCTGGATTATGTATCCAAATGGGTGGAAGGAACAGTTGTCCAAGAAATGATGCCAGCACTGTGGTTGGGTTTATACAAAGAAACATTTTGAGCATATTTGGAGCACCTAAAACAATCATCAGTGATGAGGGAAGCCGTTTTGCAAAACTCCTGAGCAGGTATGGAATCAAACATGTAATGGGATTGGCTTATCTCCCTCAATGAAATGGACAAGCTAAAATTTCCAATAGGGAGATAAAGAAAATTCTAGAGAAAAGAGTCAATGCAAGTAGAAAAGACTAGTCTATAAAGCTGGATGATGCACTCTGGGCTTATAGAACTTCTTACAAAACTCTCATTGGAATGTCCCCATACAGAATAGTATATGGAAAACCTTGTCATCTCCTTTTAGAATTGGAATACAAGGCTATGTGGGCCATCAAGAAATTGAATTTTGATTTTCAAGCGCCTAAGGAAAAGAGACTAATCCATATGAATGAACTGGAAGAATTTAGAAATGAACCCTATGACAATGCCAAAATCTACAAAGAAAAGACCAAGAGGTGGCATGATCAGAAAATCCTAAGGAGGGAATTTAAGGCAGGAGAACAAGTTCTCTTATACAACCTGTGCTCAAAGCTTTTCCTGTGGAAATCAAGTCAAGATGGAGTTGGTCCATATACGCGTTGTCCAAAGACACCCTTTGGAGCAAGAATACTGAAGACCGACCGAAGTGAATTCACTACAAGAAAAATCACTAGAGATTAAACACTTATCCTTCTAAATAGAGACGGACAGAGACTAGCGATTGTTTACAAATTAATTAGAGATGGAATAAAATCCTTCTCTGATTTGAGACGGAATAAAACTGGCCTCTCGAATAGAGACGACCAGCTTCCGATTCAGAGACGGATCACTTCGTCTCAAATCGAGATTCAAAATTGAGATTGCACTTCCACTCGATTATTGACCTCTTGAAAAAAAAAAAAGTATGAGACTAAAAAATTCAAAATCTCTTTGTCTCTCAAAGCAATCTAAGTTTTATCCCTAATATTTGTTTTATTTTAGAAAATATCCTATTTGTCCATCTATCTTTTGGTCCTATAATATTTATGTTTTTTTTTTCTACTTTTTATAAGTAATGTTTGTAAAAAGCATAAATGAATAAAGTACTAAATATAATTTTGTTTTAAATAGAAAGTCTAGAATCACAACATATACTAGTTAACTCAATCCAAAAACATACCCTAATAACAATAAATTATAAAAGGGTCCAAAATTTTCCCCACATCATATCCAAGGAAAAAAAACTCTTGCACATATGCACAAATAAATTATAAATTAGTCCTTTTAGTTTTAAAAAATGAATTAATTAAGTTTTCTTAATTCAAAAACCAATACTTTGGTTTTTTGTCTACTATTGTTGACTATGATTAATTTAAAATTTGTTTCATTTTTAACAAATGTCAAATTTGCTCATCAATATTTATATATGTGTGTGTAGGTGTGTGTATATATATATATATATATATATATATATATATATATATATATATTTTATAAAAAAATGTTTTGGGAAAAATTAATGAATAAAAAGAACAGACAATTAGTTTTTGAAATAGAAATGACTAATTAATTTACTCTCGAATACAAACTTTATCTATTTTTTTTCAAAATAAATAAAATAGAGAAAAGAACTTCAATAAAGGGGACATATATTAAAACATAACAAAATAGCACAGGTAGTCAAATGGATTAATTAGTGAATTGTAACTAAATTTTTGACAAAACAAATGTGTATTTTGAAATAGTTAAATAAAAATAAAGACTCTTATTCTCTTTGAATAGGATCAAATGTAGTTGTACTGGTTCTCACAAAACGATGTATCAAAACCGATCAATAATTATAAGATTTTTTATAGATAGTTATAGAGTTCATAATTTGCCTAAAATTAGCAAGCTTCTAAATGTCATATCTCTAATATTTTAAATAGATAAATAATAAATTAGAAATTTTATCTATCCCTTCAAGTATTTATTATCCTTGCAACCAAAAGGAAACACATCTTGAAACTTTTCTTGACAAGAAATGAATCAAAAAGAAAAAAATATTTCAAAACAAAAGAGAAATTTCTAAACTTTCAAAAGAAGATCAAAATTTTCAAAAAATAAGATTTTCATTTTTTAAAACAGTTTTGATCAAGGGTGTTATAATTATCAAGCAACTCGAATGACTACGAGTCAGTGCCTGGGTGAGGGTTTGAGCGTCACGAGTAGCCGACCTGGGCCGTGGAGTGAAGGCGGTGGACTGATAGGCCGCCACCCGTATTGAGGATACGATCACGAAGGAAAATCTATATTGGTTGAATGAAGACGATCCAAATGATGAATACTCCCTCCCACTCCCCCCTTTCGAACTTTTCCCTCCCATCACCACTCCAATCTCTATACCAACCCCTTCTCAATTCCCTACTCTATATTTAAAAAATCAAAACCAGTAGGATGATCTTCCTCATGATTCAAATCGAATCCACCGACCAATACACCACTGGCCTGACCAAAACCCCAACTGTGGAGCAAATTTGATTTTCACAAAATACCAAAATTCAAAAAAAAAATTTCTGATTAAACTGAAAGGAAGAAGAATATAAATGTGTGTAAACAAAGGGAGGGAGAAAACTCAATATGAAGCAAAGACTAACTATGTCCTAATGCCATGCTATCTGCCTAATGCCATGTAGTTTAAAAATCGGTATGTCCTAATCATGGTTTAAAGTCGCGGTATCAGTCACTGACTCGGAGGGTCCTAAGATGTATCGGTCTCGTGTATCGCCCTATGTATCTGGCCTGAGCACCTACGATACGTAAATCAAGATAAATAAAATTATAAAAACATATAAAATTATTAGAAAATATATACAAATAAGTGAATTAAAAATTAATAAAATAAAATTATTTATGTTTTTTTACGGCTAAACACTTTAGTTATAATGTAATACACTATCTTCAAATTTTAAAATGTCATATTTTAAAAAGAAAAAGATCCACTTAGACCAATTAAGATTGGAGTTGATTTCAATGTTCGCAAATCGTCTTCAGCTCTAAAACCACTCTTATATTGTCAAGACTCAAAACCCCTAGCTAGGGTTTTCCGTACTGACATTATACAAGATCTTCGAGAACTTTCGTTGTTCTTATTTTTGGAAGATAGACATTCTTGTTTTTCAAATTTCATTTTTATTTTCTATACTTCCATTTTCCAACAAATGGAATCCCTGGGTGGCGAGTCATCTTTATTAGTCTTTGTACTCGCTCCGCCAATCAATCGTAATAGTGGTGAGGTGAACAAGAACAAGTTTCGTGAACGAGCCACGACACACCCTTGGATATCCTAACATGTGAGTTTATGTTCCTTCTTTGGCTTTGGGGTATGCTTGGGAATAATTGAAAGAGAAAAAGGAAATTTTGAAGTACATGTTTTCGATTCTTCTCGGCACGCCCTGTGCTCACTTTCGCCCCGAGTCGAGGACTACCGTGAAATTTTCAGACGCCCCGTGCCTCGCGTGGCCTCGATTCCGGTTCTAGATCTTCGACGCAATGAACGGATGCTTCCTGATGTTCGGTTCTAAACTGGGATTACTCGAAAATTTTCAGTGGTTTCGGTGATTTGGATTTTGCGGCACCGGATGAAGAATTGTTCACTTAACCAAAGGAAGGCGATAGAACTTTCTTCGAGGAAGCGTGGTACGTTCTCTCTGTGTAGTTTTGAGCTTTCTTCATGTCTGAACCTGTGCATTTCATCGAGTTCATAGCATCCCAGCAAAATATTCCAGTTATTTTTGCATGAATGG
The DNA here is from genome assembly GCA_016808115.1 of Tetrastigma voinierianum. Lineage (NCBI taxonomy): Eukaryota > Viridiplantae > Streptophyta > Magnoliopsida > Vitales > Vitaceae > Tetrastigma > Tetrastigma voinierianum. The sequence continues at coordinate 401,156 of JAEQBH010001020.1, forward strand.
CTTTCCATTGTTGTGTTATGTCCGTTGTTTTAGCTAGTTCTCGCTTCTCGTGAGACAAGCTTATCTTATTTTATTTCGTAGACCGTTACAAGGATGACCCGATAAGCTGGGAGGTGCCTCAAGGAGAGTTCTGAAGATTGTGGGTTTACATCTGTGATCCAATGGACCGTTCTCATCCAGATGTTAATGATGACCAACTTGTTCAGGAAGCTACTGAGATGAAGTTATTTTCTAGTAAGTTAATAAATAAAAACTTATTAGAAAATATAAGAACTTTTATGTGGCACAACAATTTATAAGAACTTTCCAACACATCCTTTAGTCTCTTGGCCTCTTACATAATCAGACAACTACTTGTTAGATTTAAAGATTCACCATGACACCAAGAATTCATTAAATCCTCACAGTAGCTGGATCCTCTATTTACTTTTATGCCTTTAAACTATGGCATTATAATTTGTTAAATTTACTCGTAGTCTTTGCTCATTTAAATTGATTCTATATTGTCCTAAAAGTCTTAACTAGAATTGCTTCAGAATAGTTTCTTGTATACTTTATTGACTGTACTAATAAATGGGATGTCATTTTAGAAATGAAACGGAAGCACATCTCGTCAAACTCACTATTTTACATCAAGAGAAAGTCTCCTCGTGCAAAGGAATGCCTCCCATCTAGAGAACGATGGGAAAACAAATGGAAATGAAAACAAAGCCAAACATTGTCACAACAAGTACGCATAATCTTTTCTAAGGATATTAGGTCCGTCAAGACCATCGACAATGGCACAAACACAGGAAGAAGGCTTCTTGAAGATAACGATTCAAAAGGGTCGCAAGAGGGTCATTCTCAATCCAAAGATAATAATAGTGGGGATGCCCAAGCTGTCAATGTGCAAAATGATGAGGCTTTGGAATCTGAAGCTTATTCTTCTTTTGAGCTATTTCGTGAAAATGATGAACCCACATGAGTATAGTTATGACTATGATGATTATGTTGATGAATCCATGTGAAGAGTGGACTAAAGGGCAACATGAGAAAATGGAGGATTATGTGAACATTGACTCACATATCCTATGTGCTCCAGTAAGTTTGAAATATGAGGTTCATTAACATATGAATTTTTTTATTTCGATAAGTTTTTTTTTTTCGCTCTTTTGATGATTTGAAGTAGGATATTTCTCAGAAAATTTTGGTTGAATTATTTTGCTATTGTTTTCATTAGATGATTGCAGACATTGATAATGATGGTGTCTCAGAAATGGGTTGTTGTGTCCTACTTCTTTTATCACGAGTGAGGCTTTTCTTTCACATATTAGTTTTTTTCTTGAGATTTCAAAAACCTTTAACATCTCGAAACTTCTTTGTGAACTTAAGGGAACACACTAGCAGGATTCAATCTCATTATTGTCGATAATTGAGTTTCCATCTTAAAGCTACCACCTACCCAAATAGATCTTGTCCGTCTAATTTTATTTTAAAAGCAAACATTCTTCTTTTCATCTTCAAAGAACGTAACTCATTGTTTCACTTTGTATGATGGAATGTATGGTCTCTTGTCAGAAGATAGAAAGTGGTTACCGTTACCGTAATGATTGTCACCTCCTTATCTCTGTCATTGTATTATTGGCAAATTCTTTATATTCACTTCTTTATCAATAAAAATAATAGAATGACAGATTTAATTGATGGTTTAATGTTATTACCAATTGTTTTAAAGAAAAGACTTCTTTGTATGTCTCCAAACATTTCTTTTCAGGTCCCTTTTTCCTCTTGGAGATTGTTTGGTTGTTTCATGTATTTTGATTTTTCATCTTATTTTATCATTTTCATGAATAGCTCGAAATGCAAACTTATTGATTTGGTCCCCTGCCTTCAGTCTTTGGCAATAAGTCTTCATCTACATTGCTTTTGGTTTTAAGGAGAATGTTTTAAATAAATGTCTGCAATGCTTGCCGGTTTTTATTGGTCTAGTTATTTAAAAATATCATAATAATGTCATTAATATGTCTTTCTTTATATATTGTGTTTGTTCACACACATACAAAAAATGGCGATGGCAAGACTTTCATTAATGAAAAGTCCAAAGATGTTAATGTAAATTATTCTATTACTTGACATATTATGTCTTATCTTTCTCATTTAGTTGATAGCTACAATCGAATATATGCTTATGTATTTGCAAGATGCTATCACCTATGCTTGTAGCTACAATTAACTCGTGGAGGTCCGAAGTGTAAAGAGGAATCCGGGCTGGGTCCTTCAAGTGACTTTATGCTTGTAGATTAACACTTTGTGCTTGTTGATGAACCTCTTGGGTGGTTGGTTTACTAACCATCATATGTTCAGATGGGTAGAGGTAAAGGAAGAGGAGGACACCATGGAGGAAGAGGTAATAATAACAATAGAGCTTGAAGAGAGTCTATTGATGAGATAAATCATGTACCAGAGACCCAAGACATGGCTCCCATGATACAATCACAAGTTCCTTCAGTACAACCATCACCTCCTCCATCAGCATAGGCACCACAACAATTTGAAATTGACTCTACATCAGCATCTGTTGCTGAATCTATAAATGTTGAGGCCAACACTGATGGTGCTTCTAGAATTGACCCTAGAGATGTGATCACTATTGAGAAAAGAGAAAGAAGCCATCAACTTAATTTTCTTCTAATAATGCCAACAGAAGGCTATCAGTTTTACGCCATACATTACTATCCATCAATCTAGGAAATTTAGTTACCACTCAAGTGCTTAAATGAAAGATAGTCATAATTGGATCATTTTAATGGATTGACATGTACCAATACATTAGAATACCTAAGGCAAGTAATCAAACGTATGTTAATCAAAGTATAAAAGTCTACTTTATTTTTTTTTTTCTTGGTTTTGTTTTAGACTCCACTAAATAAGCCCATCATCCTCATCATTTTTCTTAGACTTGGCTAGAGTTGGAGTTATCCCATTAATTACTCTAATCACTTAACCAACATAAGAAGGTTCAAACACAAACACTTGTCCACACTGTATATAGGTCTGGATAAAAAAATATATGTTCAAGTCATTTTCGTGAGAATTTAAGTCAATTGCATTTAATTATCCAATCTAATCACAATTACTATTATTACCAAGAAAATTATTTATTTATTTGTTTAGTATTATTAACTCTTTCGCATTGGAAACTAACAAGAAAGTAATTTTCATCATAGGTTGTTGCCTCACAAAAAATGCCACAGATGATCACTAAGACTTTCAAGCAATTACTCAAAGACGAGTATACTTAACATTCATTCGAACACTAATAGATTTGTATTTTGAGGATTTAAAGCAATATTTCTTTCAAATATTGCACTTTAAATATAAAATGAGTTTATACTAATCATTGTTTTTTTCATGATTCTCTAGTAACCAACGTAATAACATCATGAGTTAATATTTTGACACTATTATTACTTATTTTATATTAAGAATACTTATTGATTTTATCATTAATTAAAAGTATTGTGTATTTCTAAATCTTATTTAATGATATATATTAATTTTAACCATTAAACTACATCTTAATGATCAAGGTAATCGCCTTTAAATGACAACAAATATCGCATGAAAGTCACATGTTAGCAAAAAATATTAGTATATATAGATAGAATATAAACAAATTTTTCCGTCTCTGATTAGAAATAGAGATGGAATTTTTCCGTCTTAGATCTGAGACGGCTTCAGAGATGAAAAATTTTGGTCTCTAATTTGAGACAAAAAATTCGGTCTTTGATTAGAGATAGAATCAATCCATCTTCGATCAGATTAATTTGAGACCGAAAAATTGCCTGGGTGATTAGAAACTGATTATTTCGGTCTCTGATCAGAGACGGAAAAAATCTGTCTCTATTTAGAGACGATAGAAATCCCATACCAGCGTTTTTAAGACCGAAAATTCCGTCTTTAATCCGTCTGGAATTCCGTTTCTAGACGGATTAGAGACGAAATTGTCTGTCTCTAAAAGAAGGTTTTTTTGTAGTGTTCAAAGTAAATGGTCAGAGATTAAAACATTATCATGGAGGAAGCATCAAGGAGACAGATCCAGATTCTGAAAAGAGAAAAGAGAATTGCTGAAATAGAAATACTCTGCAACCTATGTCTAGCTAAGGACATTTAAACTCGGAAAGCAATTTTCTAGGGCAACCCAAACTGAATTTTTAGTATTTTGGTTTTGATTGATTTTAATTACTTGTTTTTTTTATTTTTGAAGCATTAATTTTGATTGTGTTAGGAGCTTTATTAGAGAATTTGATCATTTGCAAAAAAATTTGTATTTTGGGACAGGAAGGATAAACTGGAATCAGGAAATTATACAAAGCACCCTGCATCAAACTGAATTGTGTAGAAAATGACTACAAGGGGGAGTAACTCTAATTTCCTAAACTTGTTTTTTTAGACAAAAATGGATAGTTGAAGTTTGAGAAAATTGTTGTGTTGAGTATATTGATGCTGATGAGTTAGTTGTTCATAACAGAAGTGATGATTTTTTTTTTTGTTAGATATGTTTGCACAAGCTTGAATCCAGACAATTGACCAATTGTGAGGCATTGAATTTAATGGAAGGGAATTTAAAGCAAATAAATTTGGAAACAAATATCGGGTCACATAATAAAGCCTATGTCGCACAATCGCTTATAAGTAAGGGAAAAGCTTGTCGCAATAAGGAATTGAATGGACAAGGCAACTCATAAGAAAATTAGGTCGCGACATAAAGTTTATGTTGTGACAAAATTTTCTCAGAGGCCTACTATCGCGACACTTGAAAGCTCGATCGCGACACCACTTATTGCAAAATGATGGGAACTTGTCGCGACCCTGTTTTTCAAGTTGCAACAGAATTCTTGAAAGTAAAATGAAAGACAATGGAAATAGTGTCGCGACTAGTTTTAAAACATTGTCGCGACCCGACTTTCAATGTCAAAGCCAATCTAGGTCACAACCAGTTTCAAACACTATCGCGACCCAACTTTCAGTTGTCAAGGCCAATCTCTATCGCGACAATAGTTTTCTTGTCACGACAGAAGTATAACAAAATTAACACGTGTCGCAACAAATCTCTAAGGTCAAGACAATTCATTAATTGCAACAACCCTAAAATGTGTTGCTACATGAAAACTTTAATAATAAAGGTTGGGTACAATTTTTAATTTGAAGAGTCACAACTTAAATTCAACAATTATTGTTGTACCCTAATCATTAATGGTCGTGACACATGAAGAGAAACATTCATTGATTAATCCATTAACTGAAGAACATCCCAAAACTGAAAAGCCACTCATTCCAATTGCTTCACCTCATTCTTACTCTCAACCCAATTTTTGCTTTCTTCCTCTCTTCGAACTCTCAAAACCCTAGACTTCAAAGACCATTAAACCTTAAATCCAGAGCTCAGAAATGGCAGAACCCTAAAACCTGGTCCTGAATCTAACTGAGATGATGGAGGAATATGCAGCAGGTGAAGAAGAGGTTCATCTAGAACCTCAGTGAAAGACAACCCCAGTAGTAGAACCAAAAAGACAAGGAGAGGAACAAATTCCAGCTCAGAAGGGAAAAAAGCAGAGAAGAACTTAACAAAGCAGAGCTGAGCGAGCTAAAGATTTTGAAGACGATAAATCTTTTATTTAAGATGAATCTTATTTCATGGAAGAACCTGAGCGAGTAAAGGCTTTTATCGTGAGAAAGGGGTTTGAAAGTTAATCTCACCGTTTGCGTAGATAATAGAGAAAGGGGTTGGAGCCTGCTCTACTATAAACAACCTAGGTTTGTCGTAGTCGTGAGTTCATGCCAATATGATGGAGATGAAGGAAAACTCTGCATTTGTTAGAGGAATATGGGTCCCTATGGGCCATTAAAGGATCAATGAGGTGCTTCAGATTAAAGATCCCAAGAATGGATCTAAGTACAAGAAACTGCTTAAGGAGCCCAACCATGAGAAGATCATAGAATTCTTGACCGCTGGACAGGGGAAATGGAATTCAACAAGGAAGAAGCCCCACGAATCAATCAACAGAGGCTCACTCACAGAGTAAGCTAAGGTGTGGTTTTATTTCATAGCTTCTCTCATCATACCCACTAAGCATCTGAGCACAATAAGGGAGCAAGAAGCTATCATCCTGTATGCCATGCTGAAGGGATACAAGTTTGATGCCGGGAAAATAATTAAGTCATCTATCAGGAGCTTCTAGAAAAATGTGAAAAGGGGATTGATCCCCCATCCAACAATGATTTCTCGGTTCTGGATTTTGGCTAGAGTTCATAGTATGAGAAGAGGGAAGAAACTCATCTCTGAAGGTTTCTTCGACCTGGACAGGGTGCCAAAGGCCCAAAGAACAAAAAGAGAAAGGAAATGGAAATTGTGGAGGTCACAGAAGGAGCCGTAGGAAGAAGAAGAAATGAACAATCGAACGGAACAATTCCTGTGAGGAAATAACTAACCGAGGATGGTGATGCATAAATGTAAAAGTCCACGATTCACTCACCTTTCAGAAGTAAGAGAAATTTTTCTCTCAACCAAAGAAAGTGTCTGCTGAGCAAACAAGGTAATACATAGATTTTGGACTCCATCGGGTGTCAATGAAGAAAGGTAATGGAGGAGAGAGGGAAAATATGGGAGCAAAGAACGTAAAATTAGAGAGGAATTTCTGGAGGTTGACTCGTATAGCAGAGAAAAGACGGGAAACAACCGGCTGGCTGTGCTGGATGAGGAATGAAAGGAAGAGATGGAAAGAAGAGAAAGGGCACTAATGCAAAGACTGGACTCAAAGATCGCACTCTCTACAATGAACGAATGTACTTAAAAATGGATGAAGATGTGCTAACCTTTTGTAGAAAAAAGAGAAGGAAAATGGAAGCGTATGTCATAGAAGGCAGGGGGGTTCAAGTATCTCTACAAGGAACGTCAAGGAGCTTGGAAAGTTGATGGAGAAGAGGGACAAGAAGCCAGAGATGGATAACAATTATAGACGTGGTTATGGAATGACAAACTTTGATCATGAATTCAAATTAATACATACACAATGTCCTCACTAAATTTGAAGGATCTATGAACACCCTGGGTAGTAGGCAAGACCAATTGATTACCCTGGTGGAGTATACAACCGATTTCTACCTCTTCAATAGGGAAGAACCACCAAAAAATGAAAGGCCAGACATTCACATTCCCGCCTCCTGCCTCTATCTACCTTAACTCAACCCCCAAATGTGAAAACATCTAAGTCCTATAAAAGAAGAAGATAAACCCCTGTATTCTATTTCTTTCCAAACAAAAATTGTAACCATCCCTTTTTAATAAAAGCTCAAAGAAAAAATTTATGAATGATTTTGTGTGATATTCTTTATTCTGTTCAATAAATATTAGTTTGAGTCTTTTGTTTTGAATAAATGAAAGAGTCTGCTATGAACAATTGTTTTGGTGAAATTTTGAATTGTTAGGATGCAGTGTGTGACGCCCCAAATCCCGGGGGTCCGTTGACAACCCGTCAACCCTCGAAAAACCTGTGTATCTCATATCATGAGACCCATACATGAGTAAAAATGGCCACTTGAGCCCATACATCAATACTCACCAAAAATCTAACCAACTATATAATAGTTCAAGAGTTAATTGTATCATTTTTAATACAAACATATATTAAAATTTAGAATTTAATACATGTTTTACAAAAAAATAAATTCAAAGTTTAATCCAATTTTCTTCTTAAGAGGGCTCTGAGTGAGTCGCTTTCCTAACACTCCCTGCAGACTGAATAATTTTCCCTTTGATAGGGTGAGCAATGCTCAAGTGAGTTGAATCTATCCTACATGGGTTACTCCCCACCTAAGTGCACATGTGTAATGGTCTGGAACACAAACACACTCAAGCAACAGATAGATTCTACTTGAATATCTACATGATATGGATGAGAATGTGACTCCACCCTTTCCCCACTTCTCGAGCCCCTCACTGACTTCACGCATGCCTAAGCCAAATGTGAGAAAACACTATTTTCTTCAAAATAAAAGGTTTTGTTCTCGAAAAACACACTACCGAAGCCGTAAAATCTATTGATAACCCTCCAGGTGAATTGCTGGGTAATTTTTCAAAATACAATCGTGATTCGCGGTCATGTTGAGGGTGATCCTGAATCAACAATATTTATAAACCTAAATTCTTCCTACTGCCGTAGCAAAGCTACTGCAGTATAGTGGCTCTAGGGTTTGAATACGTGATGGGTTTTCTTCTGCATGTCAGATTTATGCTGAGGTTCAAAAATGGTGAATTTCAATTTGATTTTGGGGTTTTGTAAAAACAATTAGAGATAATGTTTGGAAAAACTGAATTTTAAAACAAAATAAAATTAAAAGAAGTCTCTCAAGTGCTCTGCCACTGGATTGTCTCTAAAGTTCACCGAGGGCTCTCGGGTCAATTTCTCACATTGGTGAAGGATGACTGGTAGTCATTTCCGAACCGGATCTTCATTCAGCCAAAACTAAACCCTATGATCTTCTTGAAAACAGCATTTATTGAGCATTAATGCTCCCAAACAAGAAAAACGTTGCCTCCCCGATCTACCTCATGCTGACAAATAGAAAGTAACTGACGAATCTCAGCTGGATCTAGCAATAAGCATCCACTGAACCCAAAAGACGCAACACTGATCACTTGAAGTACATCAAATGAGCCTTAACCTAGGATATAAATAGAACATAAATTACAATAAAACTTGCGTTAAAACAGAGAACTACGAGCATACTCTCAAACTCCTAGCCAAGAACCCTCCTCTAGAAGAAAACGACCTAGCCAACCATCCTCTGAGTTGTCATCCTCAAAGGTGTGTTTGGCAGCCAAGAAAAGGAGAGAAAATGAGGGAAAATCGAAAGAAAAAGAAAGGAGCGGAAAACGGGAGAGCTGAAAGCTTCTCCCCCAAAATTTTATCGACAAGTCCTTTTGATAAAGCTTCACCGAGGCTTAAATAGTTTCGTTGTATAGGAAATTACCAAAAAACAAAACCAAAAGTTATTACAAGGATATAAAGAAATTAAAAGAGGAACAAAAAAGGCACAAATTCAACGGCAAAAGAATTCAACAAGGCAGCTGGATGAATAGCGGTCGACCAGAACAAGATGGTATGGATGCAATTTCGCAGGGCTCCATTTTTCTTGCATTTTCTACTCTTCTTCTTATGGTCTCTAATTCAATGCTGAGTTTGACTCTAATTTTTAATTTTTAGACGATCAAAGAATTTCAGATAAATAGCTTGTAAAATCAGAATGGTTACAAATGCGAATGCTATAATAACAAAGGGACCTTAATGTGTAAATTGGGTTAATTACGATGATTAGTACATAAAAAGTGCTCAAAACCTATAATAAACAGGGTTCAAAATAGCACTTTTTGAGCACTAATCAGTCCACCTCCGAGATGACCTGTTGGACAACTCTCCAAGGCAATTCTTCGAAAAATCTTCCTTGAAATTCCTTTCACAACCATTTTCATTTTTCTTTCATATCATGCACTCACACCTATTAATCTAGGTTGCCCCGGTGCATATGAAATGCATTATGCCATTTCCATACAACACATGCCAATATATCAATCATGCATATAATGACATAATTCACATACTAATCACATGTTATTTATTCATAGCAATAACATCTAAATTAGCTCACATGGGCTAATTAACAATTTAATTTCCAAGTCTCACACACAATTATATTTTATATAATTCATACATCATGTTAACACATTAATTTACATGCATTAACATATTATTTTACACACAATCCATGCCACCTAATTCAAGCAATTTCACATGGACACTTTCGGTCCAACAAGCACATCGGGACTGTTTTTAACAGTCCCACATCCGTCCGTGGGCTGTCCATGGATAGCCCCCTTCATCAAAATGACCCTGAGCACTAAACACACAACATTTGATTCATCCACCAAGCAATAACATTGCAAACCATTTCTCATGGACAATCTTGGTCCAACAAACAATCCGGACTATTTTTAACAGTCCCAAATCGAGCAGTGGGTTGTCCGTGGGAAGCCCTCTCACCGAACATCGGTTCCACTTTGTAGAACCGAGAATCCATGGCCATTTCTGGTCTCACACACACCCAAAACCATTAACAAGGCTCTTAGCCATAGAATAAACCAAGTAGGAAAAGACCCCTACCTTCCGGAGTTTGTCAAAACTCCCTAAAACCGGTACCCACGCGTAGCCTTTGCCGTGGGGAGCAACTTTGCTTCTTGCCTCGCCGAAAACCGACGGTCTGATCGCCGAGAATTCTAGAGAGAAGGTAGAGTTTCTCTCTCAAAAAATCCCACTCTTTTCTCTCTCTCCTATCCACGGCCTGTTTTATCCCTCAATTCAAACTGGTTGGCCAATTTGTCAAGAGAATTGTCCTTCTGCCACATGTCCAATCGCATTGGTTCCTGGATTTCACCCTATCCTCTTATCCACCTACTTTGGATTTTCATCCAATGGCATCATACCATGTGTCCACCCATGGCCCATAGTTGAGCTCATGTTTGACTAACTCTGCACATGACACGTGGCACCTCTTGAGCCACTTAAAATGTGCCAAGTGTCCCGCACTACCCCCATTGCCTCGAAAAAAGTGAAAATCCCTACTGTCTCGGAATTCGATGAAATTTGACTTGGTAGCTAGATTTTGTGATAAGATTCCAACGGTGAAGTCCATTTTATCATCCAAGATCTAGAAAAATTCTGAATTTTGACCGAAATTACCATTTTACCCTTTTTCATAAAATTATAATTTTCTCGGGTTTTACATAGTGAATTGATTGAATCAGTTGTTGTCATTCCTTGGTTTTTGGAAAAAATGAAAATGATATTTTGAAGTGGCATAACAACTACCGGTAAGTGCCCAACAATAAATGCTTTGAAAGTATGGTAGGCTTCATCGAATTGAAAATGGAGGTTACTAGTTTAGCTATAATGAAGTTGAATATTTAGATTAGGAAGATGTATTATAATGGAAGCAAAAATAAGGCTTTTGAGACTGTTGTGTAAACATTAAGGTTAGTGAAAATCCTGAAAAACAATGCACATGGTCAATCTTATCCCTTAAAAAAATTGTGAAAGTTTAGGGACATCTTCTGGGTTTAGTCACAGTAAAATATTCCAATGTCCTAGAACTTGTTAGATTATTAGTCAAGGCGAAATCCTAGGCAATACTACTAATAGGAAGTGATATAGGTCATCCTTGGAAGTTTGAGCCTTTCAAGCCTACCCTCATAATATGTAGATGCATACACTCTAGTTCCCACTTTGAGCCAAATAGTCTAATTTCTTCATTTAAACAACAACTTGAATGTGGGACCCCTTTCCCGGCCCTACCCATTTTGGCGGATCCGAACCGAGTCCGGGATGCCACTAAAATCAGTCAATCACTCAAAATCATATCTTTGCGGAAGTAATTTCAAAATTGGGCAAGCCCATAAACATTTACATTTAACAAAATACATTTACAATGAAGGCATCTGCGTTTTCAAAAATGATTTACAAAATAGATGTTCAGAGTTCAAATTGTTTTGGTAAAAATATCAATATCCAAAAGAAAACATGAAATGAATGCATGTCTGGAGCATATCGATTAGTGTCTAAAGGCTATTTGAGCCCCTATTCGAGATAGGTTTTGAGTGCTTTTTTATGATCACTCAGATCAATGTCAATTGAGGTGTTCATGTCTACTTAGTATCACTTATGCCATTTCGAGGTTATTTGTGGTTATTTTGCAGGTTTTTGTGTACTCAGTCCATTAAAGTCGAATTTGATATCGAGATGTGTTGAACCATGAAGATTGAAACTATTTCCAGCCATCAACATATCAAAATTCAGTGATGAAATGAAGGCAAAGTAAAGATGGAGGATGCAAAGAGGGGTGCAGAGGCGCACAGTTGAATAAAGAATCCCAAGCAAATTTAACTATGATTGCGAAAATTTCTCCGGGATTGCGAAAATTTCGCAGCCATAGCGAAATTTCATGAATCCTAGAGAATTGAGAGAAATTCTTTTCGCTAGGGTTAGCTTAAATTTCGCTATATGTTTAAAAATCACTGCCTATCGAAATTCTTCATTTTCGCTTATTCACAAATTTCAAGAAGTTAATAAATTTCATTAGCTAGTGAAATTATCAGGCACAAATAAAATTTCAATTCTCGCTTATCTCTGTATTTCGCTAGGCTAGCGAAATTTCGCTAGGCTAGCGAAATTTTCGCTATCCTAGCTAAATTCTCCTGCATAGCGAAATTCCTTGCCCTCTTAATTTTGTGTAATTAATGCCAAACGACCTCGTTTTGGTGTATTACCTCCTTGTCCCTTGTATTAGCCAATATTTTAGGTTTTCTTTGTAGTTTCATTGGGTGGCCTATATAAGCCCTCTATCATTTTGTAACCTCAAGCAATCTTTGGCAACTTTTCATTTTATGTAAATATCTCCTGCTCGCTTAGTAGGTTTGCTTTTCTTTCTCTTCCTCTTCTTTTCATTTTCTAGGCTGCTGTAACACCCTCTGAGGATGACAACTCAAGAGATGCTTGGCTGCTTCATAGCTTTGAAGAGGAGGTTGCTAGCTTGGTTTTGGTGGCAAAACAGGAAGTTGTCTCTATGTTTTAAATGCCATGTGCATCAGATTTATATGGCTCCACATATCTTCCAAACTAGGGTTGAATATCATTAGCGATCGTCACATTTCTCATCTTACTACAAAGCTTTAGGTACAGCGTATACTTATTGTTAGATGCACTCGGTATCTTTTAGATATCTATGAGCCAATTAAATGAGGTTGAGTGCTAGGGTTTTGAACTGAAAGGGGCTATGGATGCATGTTGCCCGTGGTTGATCAAATAGGAGTGGTTTTTGTAAGAAGTTTTAGTTAAACAAAGATCCCAAGTGATGGCTTGGACTATAGGTTGCTTGCCATAAATTTCCAAAGATATAACCTCGAGGACAATTTGTTTGCCCCATGTTATCATGCTTAGTAACCTAAACTCTCAAAGTTACCATTTCACACTTCATTTTCGGCTATTACAGTGATATTCAAGAATCTCAAACAACTCCCGACTGCTTTAAAAACAAAATTCCAAAATCTAAATCAAAAGCCTCACTTATTTTCAACACCGATGCGAAGTCATTCATGATGAAACCCATCCCCTGTTCACCTTTAGACCACTATGCCGCAGCATTTGACCACGGCAGAGGTTAACATAGAAACAAATTTTGTTGATTCCGGCCACCCTACCGTGGGCACTAATCAAACGGCGCCGCTAAGGTCGGGGATGGTGCCAAACCACGCTTGATAAGTTGAAGTGTACTGTGATCAACATCAGCGCAGAAGCGTGACCTTTTAATCTTTTTGAATTTCTTCAAAGAGTTCGTAACCCAAGTTTTCACTACTTGGCAAATACGCGACCGCTTTTGTTTTCAGATACACTTTATTCTTTAGCTACCAATAACCCTTTTGCAAGTTTTTTGTGGCTATTTTTTTGTGTCTCAATAGGTACTGTGTTTATGCACCACCTAGAAAGAGGAGACATCAGGTAGGATCATGTGGTGAGAATCAAGATTAATCGAATAAGTAAAGGCAGACATGGTAATAATATGATTACCATGGAGCACCTAATCGAAGAACAACAAAGTTAGCCAGTACTCAGTTGAACCCAGCAATAAGAGTGATCCATGAGGGACCACATCCACCCTCCTAGAGTCGCTGCCCCATCTTATATCATACACCCGTCAATAGAAGTAGCAGCTGAGGCCCTATTCGTGCCCCCATCCCACATATCATCAGATGGAGAATGAAATCCATACACTCATATAAGGGATTTGAGGAAGTTTGAACAACCTTTAAGGAAGGTATGATGGACATGGATTGCTTAAATCAAAGCATTTCCATTAACTATAGCGACAAGGCCAAGATTTGGCTTTCTAACTCACTCGAGGTCAGAACCATAAGAATGGCAGAGTCGCAGTAATTTTTAAAGAAATTCTTCAAGGCTCACAAGACCAACAATTTCAAGAGTGTTTCATACTCTTGCAAATAAGATGGTGAGAGGTTCTACCAAGCATCGAGAGATTTATGGAGACTATCGCAGCATGCCCATGTTCATGGGTTCGGCATTGGATGCGGATGCTTGTAAACCACTTTTATGGTGGTATGTCTCGCCATGAAGCGCCTTGAAACCATGTGGGGAGATTTTGAGCAAGTGATCCCGATGAAGCCATGGATGCGAACCAGGGTGGCTGAAACTTCTGGGCGCTGGGACTTGAGCCAAACTCCTAGCCAATGGAAAAATGAGGCCTTTAGCCAACCCTAGGAGGATGGCAATCGGCCGAGGATATGGAAATGAAGGCTAGAATTTCAACCTTAGCTGGGGGAAGGTGAGGAGCTAGAAGGCAAAAGGCTCCATGAAGTGTAGGCAGAGACTGCAAATCCTGCACAAGCCAATCCATGCACCAATTTCCAACTGGCCCACTGTAAGAACAAGATCTCATGGCCCTTCAAAGGAAGGATTTGATGTCGCATGCAAATGTCGAGGTCAATACAAGCCACCACAACTCCACGCCCAATATGGTAATACCTACAATTCCAATTCTCTGAGGAAATCACCCTAACCTCTCCCTCGAAACCCAATCCGGCCTATGTACTCCCCTGTGTGCCAAAACCACGCTGTTCCACCTCTCAAACCACAACCACTTCCATCCTCATCTCAGGAACAAGCCATATTGAATTTGAAGGAAGTGGTGGGCAACTTTGTGAAGAACAAAAGGATCACGTGCAACCGTACAAAGGATTGATATCAGATATATCGGGCCGAACAAGAGGATAGATGGGCTTCGAGCAATCTTAACCAGAAATTGATGGTAATCAAGTAGATTCAATAATCACCAAGATTAATAAATTGCTGGAGGCATAGGGAGAGAGGAAGGTTCCCTCCCAAACATTGCCAACCGAAGGAGTCCATATGAGGTAGGTTCATCCAAAGAATTCAAAGAATGGATAAGGAGAAGGCTATAATCACTCTGAGGAGTGGAAAAGAGGTTAAGCAGCCAATGCCCAAGCCTGTTGAGAAAACCAGGAAAGGAGAAGAAATGGAGCCAGAACACATTTTTCTAAAGGAGGACTCAATGAAGCATTGCATGCCACCTCCATTTCCACAAGCACTTAGAGGCAAGAAGAAGGCATCCCAGCCAGCAGTATCTTTGGAAGTCCTAAGGCAGTGAAGAACATACCTCTTTGGACATCATCAAACAAGTAAGCTCCCGCCTATGCAAAGTTTTTTGAAGGATCTTTGCACACAAAAAAAGGGGCAGCATTGAGAAGAAGGCATTTAATCGAACAAGTCAAGCATAATCCAAAGCAAGAACTCCAGCCAAATACAAGGATCCGGTGATCACCCACAATTTCAAGCATTAAGGGACTTGCATAGACAAATCACTGCTAGATTTGGGGGCCAGTGTGAACCTACTGCCATACTCAGTGTATAAGCAGTTAGGTTTGGGAGAGCTTAAACCTACTAACATCACCCTATCCTTGGCCGATCGATCGGTGAAGATCCCTAAGGGGATAGTTGAGGATGTGTTGGTGAAGGTAGAAAAATTCTACTATCCAGTAGATTTTGTAGTGCTTGACACCGAGCCAATAGAGAATGGGCCCAATCATGTGCCAATTATCCCTGGAAGACTATTTCGCCCATCATGCACGCAATAATTGCCTAATGGAGTAATGCAACTTTACATTTGCTAACATGACATCGAGCTAAACATATTCCATTTGGAACAACAAGCACAAGCTGGTAGAAACTGAAAATCAAATGATCGATGAAGCCGTTCGGCTTTAGTCGATGCAGGAAGCCAATATCTAAGAATTGCAAGGAATAGCCAACAAAAGCCGAACTAGTGTCTCGTATTACCACGCGAACCACTTCAGGCAATTGCTCGCCCAAATTCAATCGCTGAGAACCAAGTCAACAATAGGAAAATCCAACACCATGAATCAGCTCAAAGCACCGCAAGGGCTGAGGAGATCCTTCTCCTTGACCCACCATGAGTAATCGGTGATATCAATCGGTTTGCGTTCGAAAAACCAAATTGGCAGCTCAATAAATTTTGGCTTTTTATTTTAATTTAGTCAATTTCTATAATTTTAGCTATTTTTAGTATGATACCTTAATTTAGTGTACTGCCATTTTTAGCAACTGGTACTCATATTATAGTATCGTATATTAAATTATTAGATATATATTATAATAATTTTAATTATAAATAATTGTTATTTCTAATAGTGTTAATATTTTAATGCTGAAAATTTGAAGTGCAGGTGGTGAAAGGTCTGGAATTCGCTACAATAGCGAAATTAAGTGAAAAAGGACCCTTCAAATTTGCCTTAATGGCTTATAAAAGGAGGGGTGGGGCTACTTTCACATACTCATCTTCTCCTCCCGCTTCGAGCTCTAGGCTAGCCAGAGGCTCGAGCCACTGAGCCGCCGTCACCAGCGGGGCCCACAACCGTCTCCCAGCCACGCGCGAGCCCCGGGTTTTGCCTCGGGGCCACCGGCGCCTCGCACCCCGCCGCCCCCGCTCGAGCCGCCACCACTCAGCCATCGCAGCCGCCGCACCCGCACCGAGCCCCGTGGCCGCCTCCCCATAGTCACAGCCATCGCCGAGCCTTGTTCCACTTCGTGTGGAGCACCCGGCACCGCTCACTCAGCCACTTCACAGCTACGGCAAGCGTGATTCGCAGGTGGGTCCCGCTCGACCACGGCGTCAGATTCACACCCCAGAGTGAGGAGCAGCCCCGCCTGGGGCCCGGCTCCCAGATCCCGTACTGCTCCGGGGCCCCCGAGGTAGCTCCCCGAGGAGCCTCGTTAAGGGTTCGGGAGGCACCAGACGATGAGACCTCGGCCCCGCCACTTGTGCCTCAAATGAGATCCCTCCAATGGCTCCTCGCATTTCCACCAGGTGAGTCATCCTCATCCGTGACTCACCACACCGGCTACTACATCACCAGCAGAGGCGACCTCTTCGCCTCAAGATCGCACCGTGATCGTGGGAGGCCATTATTCGTCGGAACCCCATCCCGGAATGCGCCCACTCACGAGAGTTTCATCAGAGTCGCATTTAGATGTCCCAGTCACTGCTATCGACCATAGATTCAGTGGACTCGATGGGATCGGACGAGCACTACTCCCTGCTGCCATTCATGACGCCGAGGCAGTTTTATTACCCCCGGGTGGTTCTACAGTTCTACCATTCGATGACCTCCCGGGGAGCGCCTAGTCCGCTCGAGCTCCGGTTCACTATCGATGATCGCCCGGGAGTGCTTAGAGCAGCGGACATATCAGCCGCGTTGGGCTTGCAGATACTGCAGGCCAATTCAGAGGGTTATTGAGATTGGTCTCACCCACCTCAGCCGGAGATGGTCTCAGATTTCGCTTCGAGACACTACGCCGCTGGTTTCAGAGGCAGCTCCCCGCCTCGATGTGTTCTCGGTCAGACACCGCTCAGACTCAAATTTTTCCCCTGCAAAGATTATGCGTAGCCATCCTGTAGGCTCTTACTCGGTCTAAGAGGGATAATCGGTTTAGGTCCCTCTGAGCTGGTGATGACCTATTACACTTCGAGGATAAGGTCCATCGTAAGGGCCTGGTCTCGAGCCTCGAGAGCCTCCACCGCCGATGCCGAGACTATGCCAGTCCTCGAGCACTTGGCTCTTCCGCAGGAGCCCTGGATAGAGATTTAGGGTCTCTAAGGCCCTCAGTCCCACACATGGAGCGAGCGACGGTGACGCCCCATATCTTTTATCCTCCGGAAGAAGCCAGGACTGGAAGAGGAGGTTCCGGCTCCAGAGGCGCAGCATTCTCACGTAGGGAGGTGTAACGTGTTTCAGCTTCAGATGGAGAGGAGTCCACCGCGATCGCTCTCCTCCATCTCCTACTTTACCTATTTCACTCAGAATACCGATACCCGCCCGCTTCCCATACAAAGACAAAGATTTTGAGCAACATACACGCTGTTCGAGAGCTAGCCACTGTTATGGATGTTGTATGTTCTTGGCCACTACTCGTGCAGAAAGCAGACTGCAGGTTGGCTCGAGCCGAGGCCACTCTAGGTCATCACACGATGTCAGAAAGGCATCATGACACATTTTGGGGTATTCCATGCTCCTCGACTGCAGACTCGAGCCCACTACAAGATCACTCTTTTGGATATGCGTTGGCAAGAAGCAGCTAAAAATAGCTGGCTAGACCCACCACCACCACAGAGTGAGGTGGTTCGTTTCTTTTATGATTTTGTATAGTTATCAAATTTTTATCAACCCATTTACTAATTTTCAGGTAAGATTCATGTATTAGCCATAGTAGGCAAAGGATATCTTTTTGTATGTTTAGCTTTAGTATATGTGTAATAGCCATTTTGCTATATCAAAAAGCTATATTAAAGATATATATATATATTTAGTTTTCTACACTCAGATATCACTTTTTGCGTTTCCACCTTTATGTAACGTTTTTTGTCTTCAATTGAACAATTGAATTGCTTTAATTACAATGAATTGTTTTTTAATTGAAAAATTGAAACCTTGCATGTTACTCTTTAATGCTAGAACAATTCCATGTTTGAAGAAATTTTGGTCAGCTTGAAGTTCCATCATGCTCAACCTCGAACATTCCACCTTTAGCTATCTCACACACGCACACGTATTGTACCAATAGGCTGTCAAATTATTTGCCTCCTTTCACTTTGCATAGCCGGCCTTAGGCATGTTGGCAACCTAGGATAGGTTTGTGTTACCCACATTTGAAGACCAATGTAGTCTTCCAAAAAGGAAAAGAAAAGAAAAAGAAAAAAAAAAGAAAAAGAGAAAAAGACAAGAAGAAAAAGAAAAATAAAGTCGGAAGCTTTGCCTCTGAAACCCGAGCATGGTCCGAGGGGTATATGGCGAAGCCTCAGCCCGATGCCCTAAGCCTTAATTGGTCGGGAGTCATCGACTTTAGTGTCTGCTACATGGGTGGATAGGTAGAGTTTAAATCGAATTGTAGGTGCTTTGATTTTTCAAGTCATTCTAGTCCCGGTGAAGCTCAGAGTTTGTTGGTCAGTGATCCTTTGGCTTGATGCCCTAAACTCCACTTGGTTGGGAGTCATCTGCGACCCGCTAGCACTTACTTTGGTGAAGTCTGCCTTAAGTATCACACCCTACAAAGTAATCAATACCGTAAAGAAGAGTGTAGCTTTTCCTATCTAGGTTGTTCAATCATTTAAGGCCATGCCTGTAGCTAGGGGTTGGGGGAGGGAACACTTGCACTTTATTGGTTCAACTCTGTTATATTAAGAACCATTAGATCTCTTGTGGAAATTCAGGTTGATTACTATGGATCGTATGTTGACCTAAAATTGTTCTGTATGGGTTTTGCCTTTCATGTCGGTTCTCAAGCTTGGTATCAATTTTTCATTTTAAAGGTAGTGTTTATATGGTATACACTCAACCACAAACTTTTTGAGAAAATCATCAAGACATGCCTTTTATTATTTTAGTATTACAGCAAGGTACTAGCAAATATGTCGGTTTCGGGTGTGATTAGTGCCCAAATAGTGCTACTTGAGCCCTATTCGAGATAGGTTTGAGTGCTTTTGCACTAATCGTATCATAATTGGGCTTCAATTGAGGTGTTCAGGTCTACTTAGTATCACTTATGCGCATTTTCGAGGTTATTTGTATATTTTGCGTGTGCTTTTGTGTACCTCGTCTATATTAAAGTTGAATTTGATATCGAGATGTGTTGGAACCATGAAGATTGAAACTATTTCCAACATCAACATATCAAAAATTCTGATGAAATGAAGGCAAAGTGAAGATGGAGGATGCAAAGAGGGCGCAAAGAGGGCAAAGGAAGGAAGAACAAAGAATCTCCAGAAATTAAGCATGATTGCAAAAAATTGGGCCGGGATTAAAATTTCGCAGCCATAGCGAAAATTTCGCAATCCTAGCGAAATTGAGAAATTTCGCTATATAGCGAAAATCACTGTGCCTAGCTTGGGGCCCTGCTCATTTTCACATTCACTTCGGGCTAGGCTGGGGCTAGTCTCGCTAGCCAGCTTAAATTCACTATGCATAGCCAAAATTTCACTCTGCATTCTGTGTACTCTTAGGCTAGGCCAAATTTCGCTATCCTAGCTAAATTCTCCCGCATAGCTAAATTCCTTGCCCCCGCTAATTTTGTGTAATTAATGCCAAACGACCGCTTTGGTGTAGGACACTCCGCCTTGTATTAGCCAATATTTTTAGGTTTTGTAGTTTCACACATTGGGTGGCCTATATGTCCCTATCATTTCCTATAACCCTAAGCAATCTTTGGCAACTTTTCATTTTATGTAAATATTCCGCACCTTTCGGGCTTTAGGGCTCATTTCTTCTCTCTTCCTCTCTCCTCTTTCTTTCATTTTTTTAGTGCCTAAACACCCTCTGAGGATGACAACTCAAGAGATGCTTGGCTGTTCATAGCTTTGAAGAGGAGTGTTGCTAGCTTGGTTTTGTGGCGCTTATGTGTTGTCCTCATGTTTTAAATGCTAAGGTGCATCAGATTTATGGCTCCATATCTTCCAAACTAGGGTTGAATATCATTTAATGTCATTACTTTGGCCAATACTTACCATGCTTTAGGTACAAAGGCATACTTATTGTTAGATGTAATCGTATTCTTAGATGGTCTTACGAGCCACGAAAATGAGGTTGAGTGCTAGGGTTTTGAACTGGGGTATGCTGGCTATGGATGGATGTTGCTCCTCGTGGTTGATTCAAATAGGAGTGGTTTTTAGGGTTAGGTTTTATAGTTAAACAAAGATCCTAAGTATGGCCTGACTATAGGTTGCTTGCCATAATGCGAGGATATAACCCGAGGACACTTGTTTGCCCTATGTTATCAAGCCAGTAACCTAAACCCCTTCTGTGCTGGATTTATTTCACACTCTATTTCTTTCTCAGCTATTACATATATTCAAAGTAGAATCAACAACTCTAATCGTTTTAAAAACAAATTCCAAAAAATCCAAACTAAAGCTCCCACCATTTTCAAGATCATGCGAGCCATTCATAGATTTAAAATCTCCATCCCCGTGTCTCGACCCTAGACACCATGCCGCAAAGAGCTTGACTACCAAGCAAAGAGGAGTGAACATAGGAAACAAATTTTGTTGATTCCGCTCACCCTACCGTGGCACGAATCACATACTCCGAAATTTCCTTCTTTATGACTCTGACGTCCTAGGATCTTGGGTCCGTCGATCACTATCTATCACTCTAAGATTCGCGCATTGGTAATAAATACGCTACATTTTCATGCTTAGTGGTTCTATACAACCATTCTCGACGTTTAAATCAAATCATGCAATTTTAACAATTCAAAACTATCAAATCTTTGCGGATGATCAATGCAAATACAATACATACACTTGTTTTATATACACCGGGCTACGGGTTCATCGATCATCCCAAAAATACACTTTCATATTCAATATTACTTCACAATCTCAAATCAATCTCAATTATGCTCACATTTTCAAATCGCCTTTACAAGTCAATCTGCTTATAAACTAATCCAGCTTATGCCCTTAACGAATTTAACCTATGTCTTCGATATATAGGATATCAGAGTCACCGGCACGGTCCCGCTGGATTGAAGGTCGGTATCAAACGGTTTTATAACACAGTACGGACCCGCTTTGCTGCTTATTGGTTATAAACAATCAATTAGTGAACACTACCGATACGGTCCCGCTGGGCTGCTGATCGGAGTGACACTGATTAGTGCCCAAAAAGTGCTATTTTGAACCCTGTTTATTTCAGGTTTTGAGTGTTTTTTGTATACTAATTATTCTAATTAACCCGATTTACACATTAAAGTCCCTACTATTCTACTGACGTGATTTTGTGGCAAATTTTGCGCTTTTTATAGCTAATCATGCCAACATTGTTGAGTCGTGATCCAAACATGAAGAATTCGAGTCAAACTCAACACCATAGATCGAGACCAAGAGGAAAAAGAAGAGAAGAAAATAGAAAATAGCAAGCCACAGGATGGGATGTGGAACAAAGGCCAATGGAACAAAAAGAAATTACAAAGATCCAGCACAGAGACACAAGCAGATTACTATGGCATAGCGAAAATTTCACATCCTAGCGAATTTTCATAAAATTTTAATTAAGTTAGTTTAAATTTCAGCTTAGCCAGCCAAAATTATCTCTAGCCAAATTTTCCATTTTCGCTATTCTGTGATTTTCTAGTTTAGCGTAAATTTCGCTTAGTTAGCGAAATTTTCGCTATAGCCGCACCCCATAGAGAAAACGACCGCCTGTGTTTTGATATTTTTGATTCCAAACGACCACGCTTGATCAATTAAAATTCTGCCTTAATGCAATCTCTTATTTTAGGCATTTTGCTTCATTTCACACATTAGGTCACATATAAGCTCCCCTACAACTTTTGTAACCCTAACTTTAATCTTTCAGTACATACGCGCAGCTTTTCATTTTTAGGTTACATTTTGCTCTCTTCTCTCTCCTCTTTCTCTCATTTTTCAAATTACCAAACACTTCTCCGAGGATGACAACCTCAAAGGATGCTTGGCTTGCACTCCTCTTCCTCCTTGAAGCAAGAGGGTCAATGTGGAGGCTCCTCGGGAGGTAAGTTTCATGCTCCTCTCATTTATCACACCGCATTTATGAGCATTTAAGCTCCTCGCATCTCACTCTAGGCTGAAACCTCCTAGATCCACCCTAAATCTAATGTGTATTCGCAAGCTTATGGTTACAAAGGATGCTTAATCTTAGATCCACCGTCATCCACTTAGTCAGTTTCTTATTAGTTGCCGTAGTTGCCTGAGGCCATATGCACACTGTTAGGGACTTGAATGCTCACGACGCTACATCTTAAGTGAGAGAACTGTCCTCATGTTTTTCACGCAAGCATTTATTCCCTTTTACTGTTTCTGTATCTCACTTTTTAGGTTTGAATCACTGTGATGTACCCTGAGTGGCTAGTACTTGGCAAGCTTTCAAGGTTCAGTGGATGCTTACTATTAGATCCACTGATGCCCATTTAGTTGTCATTTATGAGCTCCTGCAGGTTAGATCCAGTGAGGGTTTTAACTGTTTTGAAACATTAAGGGGTAATAAATGCTATACATTAGAAGAAATAATTTATATTTGTAGTTTTAACGCCAAATGAAGAGTCGGTTCGGGAAATGACTATATGTCATCTTCAACGCGAGGAAAAAGACTGAGGACATGTTAACGCCTTCTCGAACCCTAAACCAGTGGCCCGAGACCCCCAAGTGGTTCTATTTTACATTTTATTTTATTTCTTTTCACAGAAACTACCAACCCAATGTTTTTTATCACTACCTTAAAATCCAAATTTAATTCACTAATTTTGAGTTCACTCAAATCATTTGTACGAAGAAAAACCCATCCTCAGAAACACCTTTAGACTACTATATCAAGTAGTAGCTTGACTACTTAGCAGAGGAATATAGGATACAAATTTGTTGACTCCGGACAATTTACTATGGTACGACCAAATGGCGCCGTTGCCGGGGATGGTGCCTAAGTGCATTTGACGAGCTGTGGAACACTTGTGATCCTCATCACAAGTACTGGTGAATTGCTTTTATATTTCACTGTCATTTGCTTTTCATTTTATATATAAAAAAAAAAAAAATTTCCTGCAGGACTGTTTTTGGTGTTGTTTTGTGTTGCCTTATTTCTACTGCAGGATTGAATGTTCAGTGGGTTTGAATTGTGACCAATGGAAGAGGGAGCAATAAGCAAGGAGTATTCAATGAGAGTAACCCTCTAGAGCATATATGATAACGAGGACTTTAGAAAACCTAGCATGGCAAAAATCAAGAACCCTTGGGGAGAAATCCAAACTAACAGGGCTATGAGGGACTTATAGAGACCAATGGAGAGCACAACCGTCATAGTGTTCCCCTCAACTTATGCACCTCTCTTGAACCTCCATATTATGCCCCCACTTCTCAGCAGCAACCACCAACCCTATCCCCTGTTGAACAAGCTATCCTAAACTTGAGCAAACAAGTGGATAATTTCATAGAGGAGCAGAGGGCGGTTAATGTCCAAGCCACATAAATTGGAGAATGGGTGAGAGCTCCCCGAACAAGAGGATTGATGGACTTCAAAGGAATGGAGCTTTAAATTGACAACTTGCAGTGTCTAATTTTAAAGCTTGCCCAAAGCAAATTTTGATCATGCAGAGGAAGAGAGTCAAGAGGATGGAGTACTTGACTGAACACTTTAGGTGAGCAGTTCAATCGCAACCTCAGAGGAATTGAAAGTGGAATCGTAGGGAAGCCCCGAGGAACTCGGGCAGGATGCCTCTGTGTGTTACTTTCTTTGGCCTCGAAAAAGAAGAACAGACTGCCTTTGATAATCGAGGAGGCGTTGGTATAGAAGCAAGGAAAGAGCCACAAAAGCTTACCCTTCAACCAATCTCCTGAAATCGAACCCCCATTGCCACTCGCCTGCCACTAAATGCCCACGCGCAGTCCTCCACTGACCAAGTGTATATTCTACCTTCACCTGCAACACAATCCACACCCAAAACACCATCTCCAAAAGTCACCCCATCACTGCCCATGCAGAAAAACTTCAAGAGATTAGTGGCCATTGTACAGAATTTTGCCACTACCTCAAACAAGATGGCAAATGCATTAATATCATGGCATAGTGGATGGTTCGTAATGGCTCAGATTTGGAGCGCCAACTGCATTTCTAAGCCCGCGCCCAAAAGAGCTCCAAAGGCCTAAGGAAGTGGTTTGGGGGGAGCACAATCTCCCCCACTGTTTGTTTTAATTTTTCTTGTCTTATTTTATTTTATCGTATTTTTATTTTGATTTATAATTTTTCTTTATAGATTTTCTAATTTTTAGTTAATTTAAGTTTTTAAGCATTAATTTTGCTTTTCTCAATTTTTCCTAATTTTTTCAGACACTTTGCAATGCTGCAAATTTGAAGCTTGATTGATGATCAAGAATCTGAGCAAGAGGGAATTTTCGCAGTTACGAAAATTTCGTAATCCTAGCGAAATGCTTAAAATTTCACTACAATAAAATTTGGTGAAATTGTTAAGCTAGCTAAATTGAGAATTTTCGGCTAGAATAAGAAATCTCATTAGAAGCTAGCTTAAATGGAAGAAAACGATAAGCCGCAAATGCAAGGTAAAGTAAAAAAAAAAACGCTTGTTTTATATATATATATATATATATATATATATATATATATATATATATATATATATATATATATATATTATTTTTATTTCAAAAAAAAATTTTAAATATTTATTTTTATTTTATAATTTTATATAAAAAAATTTTGTTCTAAAAATTTGTTTTTATTTTATAAAAAAAAATATTACATATTATTTTTATTTTATTATTATTTATTTTATTTGATTTTTCAAAAAAAAAAATTTCAAAAAATTCAAAATTTTCGCTTATTGATATAGCGAAAAATTTTCGCAAACATAGCTTAAATTTTCGCTTTGTCAAATTTTCGCTAAGCTAGCGAAATTTCACTAGCTAGCGAAAAATTTTCGCTATGGGCCCCACTTTTGCCTCCAAATTTTGTTTCGCTCATAACTTTTTCATCCGAACTCTGTTTTAGGCGTTCTTGGTACCGTTGGAAAGCTTAGAGAGTGTAGAATCCAAATATGGCCAGAAAGAACATTTTTGAGATTGTTAGTGAAAGGTGTAATTTAAAAAATGCCTGTCCTGGGTCACTTTTTTTCCTCTCTTTTCTTCTCCTAACTTGTTTATTTGAAGCCCAAACGGAGTGAATAAGGTGTCGATGGAAAGCTTGCGGGTCTCCTATCCAGCAATGATCACATCTCATCATGAGGTAACACTCTTCTTTAATTTTCCAATCCGAGCCCTATTTCGGACACCGAGATGTTTTAGGCTTCGTAGAGAGTTATCGAAGGAAGTGACTTCTTTGTATTTATTCTTTCGTACTATTTTGTGGAAAAGCCCATTTTGTGATGTTTAGTGTCTTGTTGTCTTTTATAAAGCCGCGATACTAAATGCCTTACTTTTCAAAATTTGACCCTTTTTGCAACCAAAATTTTTTGCAGGTTGCGTTTCCAGCCATGGTTTGAAAAATTGAAACTTTGTCCAATTTTATTGATGTTAGATTGGTTCATGCTTTAAGCTGGAGTGGAATGATTAGTTGAATTCTTATTGGATTTCAGACTTTTTCTTCCACCTTTAGCTAACCACACACACCCGAGCACATTAGGGTTTCACGATAAGTCGAAAATCACAAGAACTCCTTTACTTTGCATAACCTACCCTAGTTTCATTGACCGCCTATAATAGGTTAAGGACCCCTGTGGAAAGAAGGCCAATGCGTCTTCGAGAAAAGAAAAAGAAGAGAAAAAGAAAAGAAAAAGAAAAGAAAAAGAATAAAAATTGCAACGCTTTGCCTTGAAACCCGAGCACGGTCCGAGGGGTATATATGGCGAAGTTTTAAAGCTCCAAGGCCCTAAACCTTCACATCAAGTTGGGAGTCACCGACTTAGTGTTCAAGTACATGGGTGGATGGGCGGAGTTTAGTGTTGTGTGGTGCTGGAGTCTCAAATCATTCAAGTCCGGGCGCGGAAACCCGGGCAGATGAGTTTGTGGTCGAAGATCCTCATGGCTTGATGCCCAAAGCCTTAATCAAGTTGGGAGTCACCTGCAGGATCCGCTACATGGACTTTGGTGGGAGGTCGATTCTCGGCATTGCACCCTACAACACAAAAAGAATTGTGGAATAAGAGGTGGGTTCCGACCATTTAGGTTGGTTATCATGCTAGGTCGGGTAGTAGCTAGGTCGGGGGAGAGTGTAGTTTAGCAAGCTTATCATGAGGAGTCGATCAAACAAAACACTTAGATTTTGGTGGAAGTTCTGCTCACTATCAAAAGGAAGCTCTTTTGATACTCAATTTGTATGGCATCTGCTCTCTCGAGATGGTTATTGGGCTAGGTTTTGATGATTCTTACTTTAGGTTAGGCATTACTTTACAACCTTTGAACCCAACCTTTTGTAACATAATTTTGTTATCGCTTTGTATGCTCTTTCTTTCTTTCTTTCATTGCTAAGGGACTAGCAATTTGTAGGTTGGGGTGATTAGGGGTGCCCAAAAGTGCTATTTGAACCCTGTTTATTTCAGGTTTTGAGCTTTTTGTGTACTAATTATTCTAATTAACCCGACATACATTAAAGTCCCTATTATTCTACCGATCGTATTTTCTCGGCAATTTTGCGCTTTTGCGAGCTAATCGAGCAACATTGTTGAGGTCGATCCAACATGAAGAATTCGAAATAAAACTCAACACCATAGATCGTAGACCAAGAGGAAAGAAGAGAAGAAAGAAAAAAACAGTGTCACAGGATGGGATGCAGGGAACAAGTGGCTACCGGAACAAGAGTCGCAGGATCAAGCGCAGCATTAGTTGCATTTCGCTATGGCATAGCGAAAATTTCGCAATCCTAGCGAAATTTTCGCTATGCGAAATTTTCGCTAAGCTAGCGAAATTTCGCTAGCTAGCCAAAATTACTGTTCCTAGCGAAATTTTCCATTTTCGCTATCTCTTGTGATTTTCGCTAGCTTAGCGAAATTTCGCTAGCATTTCGCTATGCTAACGGAAAATTCCAGATAGCGAAAAATGGTCGCTTGTGTTTTGATATTTTTGATTCCAAACGACCACGCTTGACTAATTACCATTTTGTCCTTAATGTAATCTCTTATTTTAGGCATTTTTGTCATTTCACACATTAGGGTTGGCTATATAAGCTCCCCTACAACTTTTGTAACCCTAACTTTAATCTTTCAGTACATACGCGCAGCTTTTCATTTTTAGGTTACATTTTTCTCTCTTCTCTCTCCTCTTTCTCTCATTTTCAGCTGGCCAAACACTCCTCTGGAGGATGACAACTCGCGTGATGTTCTTGGCCAGACCTCTTCCTCCTCCTTAAAGAAGAGGGTCACCGTGGAGGCTCGAGGTAAGTTTTCATGCCCCTCTCATTTATCACACCGCATTTATGAGCATTTAAGCTCCCCTTTCGCATCTCACTCTAGGTTGAAACCTCCTGAGATCCAAATTTCAGCCAATGTGTATTTGGCAAGTTTTTGTGGGTTACTGTGCTGGGATGCTTAATCTTAGATCCACTGTCATCCACTTAGTTGTCTCTTATTAGTTGCCGTAGGTTGCCTTTTAGAGGCCATATGCACACTGTTAGGGATTTGAATGCTCACTGAATGCCATATCTTATGAGAGAACTGTCCTCATGTTTTTCACGCAAGCATTTATTCTCTATCAAGCCGTATCTCACTTTTAGGTTTGAATCATCATGATGTACCCTCGAGTGGCTAGTACTTGGCAAGTTACAGTTCAAAGGGATGCTTACTATTAGATCCACTCGATGCCCATTTAAAGTTGTCATTTATGAGCCTCGTGTGTTAGATCCAAAGTGAGGGTTTTGAATTGTTTTGAAATACAGGTAATAATGCTATACATTAGAAGAAATAATTTTAGGTTTAGGTTTTAACGCCAAATGAAGAGCCGGGTCGAAACACTTATAGCGTCATCCTCCCCAATGCAGGAAAAAGACCCGAGGACATGTCGAATGCCTTCGAACCTTAAACCAGTGGCCCGAGACTTCAAGGGGTTCTATTTTACATTTTATTTTATTTCTTTTCAGTTTGCAAACCATTAACCCAATGTTTTTATCACCACCGTAAAATCCAAATTTAATTCACCAATTTTGAGTTCACTCAAATCATTTGTACGAAGAAACCCATCCTGTATTGACTTAGACCAATTTAAGTACGTAAAGAGAGGGAGGAATATAGGATACAAATTTTGTTGATTCCGTGATTTACCCTATCAAGTGGCACGAATCGACACACATCAATACAATAGTTCGCAAGACGCTTATTTGACCCCCTATTGGTATACTACAATCTATCCTTAATACGAACTAAACTCATAATATTCTATTAAGGGCGTTTCAAATCCTTATAGCAAAAGTACAATACAATATGTACATTTGTATACATAGTTCACTTTCAATAGTCATGCGCCATATGCAAACATTTTACAATCAATTCCTTCAAATCATTTAAACAATTCAATATGCTTTTCTTATGCATTTAGAACACGCTGCTCAAAATATTGGAAACTAGAATAGGAAAAGAGTAGAAGAAACATTCAAAACTTGAAACGAGGAATAGGAGCTGGTAACAAACCCAAAAAATTTTAGCACTTTGATTCCAATCCTTGGAATCTCTAATCTCGCCATTTTTCTCCTCGTCAAACTCTATTCCAAAACTATTAAAGAACAATATTATTCGTAAGACAAAAGAGTTTTGCTTAGGGATTGATTTTCGGTTTAATATGGGTTCTAATCTCAACAAGCTATAAGAAGATATATATATGGATTCTGACTCAATGGTCTTTCCATTAAAGAGTCAAAGAAATGTTCAAACGGTTCCGACGAAGGAGCGTTATGACTTTCGGTCGAGGTCATACGTAGTCACACCCACCGAAATGGATCAATCGACTGAGAGCCCGACCGACTGCAAACTCGGTCTGACACCTTGGTCTGACATCTGCTATCCTCCTAGTCATATTTAATGAATTTTCGACCAATGGGCTTTCCATAGAGTCCAAGAAAACTAAACGGAGTTCGGATCTATGAGGCATGACCTTCCGGGCTGGGCACAGCACGAGTCACACTGCCGAAATGGGATCGGATCAGCCGATCTGACCTCGGCAAATCACAACTGACATATTCTATCCTCCTCATGCATATGAACGTACTTTGACTCAATGGTCTTTCCATAGAGTCCAAGAACACCCAACGGTTCTGACGAAGAAGTTATGAACTCCTGGTTCATAAGCGCTCATAATTTAGGCCTGTCCAGTCAGCTCACCCATCACTGAGCTTGAGCCGACTGCAAACTCGGTCTGACACCTCGGTCTGACATATTATATCCTCCAAAGTCATATGAATGTATTTTGGACTCAATGGGCTTTCCATAGAGTCCAAGAACACCTGAAACGGAGTTCGGACGAAGAAGTTATGACCTTCCGAAGTTGGAGGTCATTCGTAGTCACACCCAGCCGAGCTGACTGACTGAGCTGACCTGACCTCGGTAAAATCGGTCTGACACCTTGGTCTGACATATTCTATCCTCCTCAGGCATATTAATGTATTCTTGACTCAATGGTCTTTCCATAGAGTCCAAGAACACTCAAAACGGAGTTCGGACGAAGAAGTTATGACCTTCCGAAGTTGGAGGTCATAATGAAGTTAACCTGCACGAGTCACCTCGAATCGGCCGCCACAGATGAGGTCTGGCTGTGTCGCTCCTCTACCGACTCTGACAAGATGAGGCCCGCTGGACCTCTGCTGATGAGGGCCCGCCACTCTTCTGGATGTGAGGTCCGCTTGACCTCCACGTGATGAGGTCTCGCCGACTCCACAGATGAGGCCCACCGACCTTACATGTCGAATCTCTATAGGTCGACCTCAAGAAATGACCAGGCAACTTGTTCACATGTAGTCCAAATTGAGAAATTCAAAAGCCTAACATCAAGTTCATTGATGTGGCTACAATTTACAAGGGGGACTCACTACCAAATTCCCTTTATTTCTTACCTAAAAATGAGCTCTAAGGTCCAGCTAATGCGCACTACCACAATGTGGCAGCTTCCTATGGTTTAAAATACAAACAAACATTCCCCTAAGGCAAGATAACCACCACACAACCCTTAGGGTAGAAAATAACCAAAGTAGGAGAAGACCAACTCCTGGAGTCGCCATTTAAACCTCCCGATTCCGGCCTACTGCAGCCTTGTCACGAGGAAGGACTTTCCTCTGCTTCGGCCGAGACCTATGCAGTACGATCGTCAAAATCTAGAGAGAAGGCAGCCTCTCTCAACTCTCCCTTTTCTCGCTTCCTTTTCTTATGATCACTCTGACTATTTTCTTAAAAAGAGGAAGCTTCCTCCTCTTCCTACATGCCACATGCCCTTTCCTTGATTTTTTTTCTTCTTTTCTTATTTCTTTTTATATTTAGGTCCTCCGTTTCTATTATTCTTCATTTAAGTCTCCTATTATTTTCCTCTTTTACTCATTTATTTTCTTCTCCTAATTTCACTTAGACATATAAACTTACTTACAATTGACCCTTAGGTCCCATTTTACAATTTCCATATTTTCTTCTTTTTCTGGGTTTATTTCTGATTCAATAATCATTTAATCAATATTCATCTAATACCCTTAAAATACCTTAAGTTGGTCTAATTATAATTCTAATATATAATAATTTTTATTATAAAATTTAGGTATTTTTGGGGCGTTACATTGAAGCCTAAACCTTCCTTTATTCTAATCCTACAGTAAAGAACCCTTATTGCCCAGGATTCAGAACAAGAACTTCAAATGTAGAAAATGACAAGATTGGGGGAATTTTATTTTGATTTCAATGGAGAAACATGAATGAAGGTTGGAAAAAGAGGAGAACAAATGAAGAAAAAGAAAGGAATGCAGAAAAGAAGTCAAGAGGTTGTAAAAAGTCAAAGTGAAATAAGTTTGCCCTAGGCCATCTCCTTGAACAATTAAGTTCATAGGGTGGTTCAACACGACACCCTAATGCCAACTGTATGAAGCTACTGACCCAAAGTTCTTCTAAGAGCCGCAAAGTTCTTAAAAGACAAGAGACATTGCACTATTCATGAAATTCTTCGACATGTAAAAGAAAAGAAAAGACTCTACCAAAAGGAACGACCATGTTGATAGTGGTAAATACCAACACTCTAAAATTGAGAGCATGAACATGATACATCAAGATCAAGTTTGGGGGAATAAATTTTATCTGACATCAGTAGGAAAGAAAGGGTGAAGGATAGAGGCAAAGATGCAGAATTGAAGATTGGAATCTGGGTAATTTTTAGCCTAAATTCTCCAAATATCCGCTCAATTACCCAAGCCAAAATCTAAAAGTCTAAAAGACTTAATTGATCTTCAAGGTTGTACTTGCCTACATTAGTGGAGACTAATATGAAAAACAAGCATATGAGACTTTGAAGAACTTAGAAAGAAAAAAATTGTAGTAACTATGTAAGGCCCTAGAAGATTAGCTAACTCACTGCTTATAAGGGAAAGTCGACTCATCACACACTCACACAGATTAGATAAATTGGACTCCATCTGTTTTGCACTCTAAATCAGCTGATTAGCAACAAAGAGACTGGAAGAATTTTCCCACTCAGAATTTAGTAAAACCAATTAGAAACCATTCTCGCAACTAACTTATTTCATAATCTCTTAGGGTTGCATATATTAAAAAAAGAATTGTAGTTGAAAACAGAAAATGTCCTTAAAAATAAAAGCTAAATTGTTTGAGGACAAACAAAATTTCTTTTCTTTGCTTGGGGACAAGCAAAACTTTAAGTTTGGGGGAATTTGATGAGTCTTAAACTCATCTATTTTTAATCCATTTTTCTGGCTTATTTTAGTATTTTCATATCTGTTTTAAGGCCAAAATATGGAATATTTACAAACTTTGTGTTTTGCAGGTATTAATTCAAAAAGGAGAAAATTTTAGTAAGAAAGAAAAGAAAAGCTAATTGCAAGAATACCATGACAGTTTCTCGTGGTGTCGCGACAAACGTCCAAGCAATTGGCAGAAGGAGCTATGTCGCAGCAAAAGATAGCATGTCGCAACAGAAAATGGGGAAAATATGACAAGTTCGCTAAGACAAGAAGATTTATGTTGGAACAACAGTACCTTACCTTAACAATACGTAATCAAAACAATATGTCTTCCATGAAAGTGTTGAAGGTTTGGCGGCTCGCAGCGAGACTTAAATTGCGTAACCCAAATAAATACACGAGATTTGCAAAATTGAAGAAACATTAGAGGGTTATCCATCGGGTTAAGCTCATCGGGTGAAACACCAATGATCGGTTTTCACACTTAGTATCAGTGAGGAGCCACGGATCAAAGTTATGGGCATGAGGCGTCCCATCTCATGCATGATATGTAATATTCCATATAAGATTAAGAATATTTAGTATGGAATGTGATTGACGCTTTATGGCTAATATTGTACGTGCATTTTAGGTGGGGAGGTAGTCTCTTGGGGGAATTTTTCTATCAGGCATCGCTTCTACCCCATTGTGGGACTCCCTTTCAGGTACAAGAGGTGTACAGGAGACGGCACTTAATGCAGGTCGCGATTATGAATAAGGCCGATGTGGCATTTATATTACCTTGAGTAACATTTTGTAAGAAATATTTTGTATAAAAAAATTATAACTGGAATTCTTCGACTATCATGCCTAAATAGTCGGCATGTAATTATGGTAAGAGGGTCGTGATTGGACTTTTACGGAATGTAATTAACCGATTTATTTTCATATTTTAGATTTAAATGTGAATGAATAGTCCTGCAAAGGGATGTATATATAGGGATATGGACAGATGGACCCTATAACATCAGAACACCTCTAAAATACACCCTAGTCGCTGACATGTTTAGGTATTTTGTAAGCCTAATTGACTGCTTCATGAGTTAAATGCGAAAATCGAAACGAGACCCTTAAATTATAAGATTTCAAGGATAAAATTGTAATTTTATCCAAAAAGGGGCCTAAAAGACATGGATTAAGAAGATCAAATAAATACACCTAAACTGGAATTCAAATAGTCAAACATGGAGGGACCTTTTTGCAATTAGAGAAAGCTAACCCAAAAATGGGTTTTATATTAAGGGCCAAACAAGGCCTAAGAAAATCTGGATTTAAAGACCAAATTGGTCTCCAAAAAGGGAGAGAACCGGATGGGAGAAGAAGAAGAGGAAGAGGAAGAGAAGAAGAAGAGAGAGCGTCAGATGGAACTTTGGATTTTTGGTATGAACTCACTGATTATAACCCATAAGACTGTATGACCTTGGTTTGGTAGATTATTATTTGTCCCCAAACATAAGCTGCTAGGTTTCATCTAGAACTCAAAACTTATGTTTACAAGGGTGGTAAAACCTGTTGCATGTCTTTAGATGAGTATGGAATCCTTCCTTTGTGGATGGATTCATGGTTTAATTTAGAAATTGAGTTAGGGTTTAGAAACAAACTCTTAAACAAATTCAAGATTGGTGTGTATGAGGTGGTAACCTATATTAGAATTATATTGGGAGAGATTTATGGAAAGGTTTTGAAAGAAGATAAGAATTGAAAGATGATCTGGTATAACTCGAGGTCACAAGATGTAATCATTGGAAATGATTTGAAATATAGATTTGAGTTTGGGATGGAAAAGTGCATGAAAATGGGAGAAATCACACATTCTGGGCACTTTTCAGACTCCTACTGGTAGAAGTTGAACTTGTACCGGTAGAACTTCGGTTCCTGTCATTTTTGGCCGCCCTCACCAGAGAACTTGTTCCCGTTTTCCTGCCTGACCAGTTTCTTGTAATTTAGCCATAACTTGCTCATTTCATCCGATTTGAGTGATTCAAGGGCTACGTAAACTAGACTTCAAGGAGAACAAAAACCTATTTTATAGGTATCTCCAAATTCTGGACTCTAGATAGCTTAAAAATTCACTCCAAGTGGGGCCAGTGTGCAAGCCCATTTCTGCATCGCTGGATCATAGAGTAGTCCGAGTTGTTTCCTGACGTGTGTAACTTGAGTTTCGTGTCCGAATGGGGTGATTCCAGTTGGAATAGAACCTTAGCACCTTAATTTTTTAAAGGAGTACAAAGATCCATTGTCAAATATCGAGACAAGGTACTGGAAAAAATTAATATCGCAAACTATCCTCGGTAAAATTCCAGAATCAATTAGTTGGCATGAAATGCCATAACTTGAGTTTGGACATCCGATTGATTGATTCCCACTCGGGTAACGAGATTCATAGACATCAAGAATTACATGATTATGTGATTACATGCTCATCATACTCCAATAGTATTTGGAATACGATCTCGCCATGAACGATAATGTGGCTAATAATGCTCTACTATAAGATAGTAAGTTATTGAAACCTCATATAATTGTAAAATTGCCTAAGACCGCTTATTGAATGACACGGAACTCTCTGATCGTAGCCGCACATTGGGTGACTGGCATTCTCCGATTAGTGCGACGCATTCTCTGACCGTGCTTCAAGACATTAGTACTTACTGACAGTGCCACTAAGATCGATCAGGTTTCCTAAGACACTAGTACTCTGCACTCTCCGATTAGTGCCGACGACACTCTCGATCTCCACCGTATCTCTTCGGTACTTATCAGCCGCGGTCCCACTATCCTCAGACACGGGGTCTAGGTAATCTAACAATTATATGTTAAGACTCCGAATAATACAAGATCTGGAAAATGTACCTACCGTACCAGATATGTTCTCAGAGTACCTACGTACCTCCGTATTTGCTATGTAGTACCTAATACGGGTACTCCCGATTCGATTAAGTTCCGTGAGTACCCACGGGTACCTGCATCCGTTGTTCAGCCGCACTACGGGTACCAGATATGTTCTCAGAAAGTACCTACGGCACTTCACAGATTTGCTATGTTGTACCTACGTACCCGTATCCGATTGTCTCCGTGAGTACTCACGTACCCCGTAGTCAAAGTAAGTCTCCGTCGCATCTACTCTGCACACTCGCATTTGAAGAAACTCTATAACTCCGACCGGAGGTCCGAATACATAAGTCCAAAGAGTACCACGGTACCTTCGCATCGGAAACAAGTATAAGTCTAGTAGTACCTAAGGGGTACTCTCGCACGCATAATAAGTATAAGCTCCTGAGTACCTTACGGGTACCTCTTTGCATCACAACAAGTACAAATTCAAAATAAGTACAAGTCCAGAATAACCACGGTTACTTCCGTATAATGAATCGTGATCCGCGGCCTACGAAGGACTAATGTCCGTGTCTCCAGATAAGTCCCGTAGTACCTACGTACTCCCCGTGATCCGATAAGTCCTCGTATCTCGTATTAAGTCCCAGAGTACCTACGGGTACTCATGCATCCGATAAGTCCCGCATCTCGAATAAGTCCCGGTGAGTACCTACGGGTACCCTTCTGCCCCGATAAGTCCCCGCAGATCCGATAAGTTCCCAAGACTACGTGCTCAGATTTGAATCGTCTCAGATTCCTACTTGTGAGTACTCTTGTACCAAGAAATGTTCCGTAGTACCTATGGGTACTTCAGATCCGAACACAAAGACACAAGCCTTTGTAATCCCAAGATAAGATCCTGTAAGATAGAATAAGTCCCTCAGATACAAGCATAAGTTCCGTGGTTACAAGTATGTGTCTCAAATACAAGAACCGGGCCTCCAGAAAACAAGCATAAGTTCTCAGAAGACAGCATATACCTCAGAATACATGTATAAAATTCAAATACATGTATGTAATTCCTGTAATACTGTGATAAGATCCGAATACCATTAAACTCGTAGTACAAGTAGAAGATCCGTAAGACAAGGATAAACTCCGTAGTACCTACGGGTACTCCCGTATGAGTATAGGTATACGTTAACCTAGGACTTGTTGGAATATGATACCAACACAAGTTGGTATCGGGAGCAAACTTTGTTGATCGAAGTAGTACTCTGGGTACTCCCGTATAAAGATTAAGTTCGTCTGCAAATCCGATTACACCGCGTTAAAGTAATCTCTGTGATATCTCACGGGTATCTCGGAAACAGTGTAAATTCAGAGTAGGATGAAGTATAAGTTACGTGAACTCCTCACAGGAGATATGAGATAGATCTAAATATCAATCGTGTTTAAGTATCTCTGTATAAGCATAAATTATGTAACTCCTACGGGAGATCGAAATAAGTATGAGCTTGAGATAGAGTATACGTACATGAATAAGGTCGATACGGTATCGAAATGCGAATAAGAATAGATCAGGCGCCGCTGAGTATGAGATCGATAAGGATAAGTCTACATAAGTGTAATTCTCAGTTATGTAAAAAGAGATGGGTGGATGCCTTGCCATTGTATATGTCTAGAAGTTTGCTCTACGAATATGATTTGACACGGTATATCTTTGGATTATATGAATTCATGATGATTTTGATATGTTTTGTTATAGTTTATCATGATTCGAGTTTAAATGCATGTGTATACGTATAAGTTATAGAATATGTTTCCCACTGGCGTAAAAACATGCGGGTTTTTAATCCGTGTGAGTACGGAGAAGGCGTCATTAAACATCCAGCATCTGGTGGGCTGACACACTTGTAAGGGTTCCTTTACATATGGATTCAGTGCTCTACGATTTGTATAAGTAAAAGTACAATTTTGTATTTGTAAATGGGACTCGAGTTATAGATGTTTAGATTTTGATGGACACCGCTCGTTGGTAGTCTTTGATATGTACATGATATTTGGATTATGTTATATGATGTGGGCCGTACCGCGCGGGTACCCGTGGTTTAAAAATCGGTGGAGTCAGGATCTGAGGTCTCGCGTCCGAACTTCGGTTAGGATCCGCCCGATCGAGACCGGGCGGGAATCGGGCGTGGTAGTCCTTATTGAGACCTTTGGATGGGGTGATTATCTTGTTATCACGGGTTGTATGTTGGTGGAACTCCTAGAACAAGGAGACTACGCGGATTTTTGTGAAAATATGGATCCCAATAAATGGGACAAAATAGTGTGGTATCGGAGTCACCGAAATCCGCAAGAGTCGCGGGTTGACGAGGTTGTCAAACGGGACCCGATTTAGGGTGTCCACGACTTCATATCCAAAGCTTAGGTATATGAATACCTGGGACACCCGATAGACGAGGGGTTAAGATCATCGTTGTTGTGTGTTGCGTGTTAACATGCTATGTTATTGTGTGATTGTGTGTATAAATTGTGTGAATTATATACATAGAAGAATAATGTACATAGGAAAAGACGAACACTAAGGTTAGAAAACATAACCTTAGGAGTTCGAATAACCAAATGAACGTGAGAGTTCGGGAGGTTGAGGTCTATTAGTAGTGGCATATACACTACTAATTAGACAATAAAAGAAATCTCAGTTTGCTATTTGACTTGTGTAGATGGCAAATCGAGGAAGAGGACGTAGAGGTTGTCCATGGGAAAATAGTCAACCACCACTTGTGTTTAACCCACAGGCCTTTAGAGAGGCTATAGGCGTTGTAGTTAACATCATTGTGCAGGCTAGCGCTATGGCTGCTACCACTGCACGGACTAGTGCAACGGTGGGCCAAGGAGGGACGAGTAACCTCTAGGGGTTTCATCATCCTCCAACATACATGGGGAGGGAGGGGACTCGTGGTCGGAACTGACTTTGATGAAAGAGGAAATAGGCGACACGAAGCATCCGGGCATGGTCTTAGTCTTTAGAGGAAGGAGAATCAATCTTCTTCTAGCTATAGGAAGAAGCAGAAGACTTCAGCTTCATACGGATTTCAAGGACGGGGCCGTGGCTATCAGGGCCAAGGCCGAGTTGGGGCTTCTAGCCAGACGAGACATATGACATGCTACTATTGCCATCAGCCTGGGCAAATGAGACGGGATTGTCCACAGAGGCAGGGATCCCGGAATTATGGGACAGCGCAGTCCCAGTCATCAGTGGGATAGGCGCGGACACAATTTGTTCCTTCTCACCCCAATGCGGGCTAGAGGGACCAGTATCAGTCTCAGGGTGATGCATAGGCGCCTTCTGCTACACAGATAAGCTAGAGAGGCTAGGGTATGGGTCGGGGTCGAGGTCGAGTCGAGCGAACTTAGTCGGTACTTGGGGACCCGAGAGGGCTTGTCTGTTTGTGGTCTGTCGAGGGAGGCGGGCTTGCGGACCGGTCGATATGCGAGTACGTTCCGCTCTCACAAGAGTATTGTTTAAATTCAAATGCATCATATTCATGCTTATTGTTGCATCTTGTGTGAATGTTTTGGGCTTAAAGGTTAAATCCTTGGGAAAGTCGTTACATGTGAGTTCTCCTCTAGGGATTAGGGTGAGGATTGATCAGATATGTCGGGATTGTGAGTTAGAGATCTCAAGGATTCTGCTCACGGTGGACCTTCGGGTAATGGACATATCAGATTTTGATGTCATTCTTGGCATGGATTGGTTAACGGCACACCGAGTCATCATTGATTGTGATAGTAGGAAGATTACTGCCTACACACAAGACGATATCCGTGTGACTTTTCACGGGGACAAGCATGATGCTTTACCCCAGACCATGTATGACTCTAGATGGCACGGGCAGTTGATGGGTTGGCTAGCAAGCCTTACCTTGAAGGATGAGGTGAGACAGGAATCGGATCTACCTCGGGTAGTTTACGAGTATGAGGATGTTTTTCGAATGAGCTATCGGGATTACTTTTGCACAGGGATGTAGACTTTTGTATTGAGTTACACCTTGGTACGCCGCCTATTTCTATGACTCCTCATAGAATGGCACCAATTGAGTTACAAGAACTCAAGGTCCAGATACAGGAGCTGTTGGACAAGGGTTTTATTAGACCGACCACTTCACCTTAAAGCGCTCTGGTTCAGTTTACTAGGAAAGATGTCAAAATTCTAGTGGAATGACATGTGTGAGAAGGAATTCCAATAATTGAAAAGGAGACTTACTTCAGCTCTTATTCTGATAGTCTCGGAAAGGGGATAAAGATACATAGTGTATTGTGATGCCTCGAAGGACGGACTGGGATACATTATGATACAGTCCGAGAGGGTTGTAGCTTATGGTTCCAAACAGCTAAAGAATCATGAGCAGAATTACCCTACACATGATCTGGAGTTGGCGGCCATTGTCTTTACCTTAAAGATTTGGCACCACTATTTGTATGATGAGCAGTTTGAAGTATTTTCAGACCACAAGAGTCTGAAGTATATTTTCACACAGCGGGACCTCAACATGAGGCAACGTAAATGGATGGAGTATCTGGAGGATTATGACTTTACTTTGCGTACCATCTTCATTAAGGCAAATGTAAAGTAACTATCTTTCGGTCGGAGTCACGGGGAGTATTGGCTAGTGTAGCTTCCCGAGAGTGGTAGATGCTCGAGACTATGGGACAGTTTAGGCTACAGTACAATGATCGGCTTAGGGGGCGTTAGGGAGTTTGGTGGCTACACCATCCCTACTGAGTAGGGTGATTAACTCCCAGGGGCAAGACGCAAAAATATCGTTCATCAGGGATCGGGTACAGTCAGGTACGGGTGATGAAGGTTGGGTTATCCACACATATGGTGGTCTTCAGTATAGGGGGCGGGTTGTGGTTTCCCAGTTGACCGCTTTGAGATAGGAGATCCTCAGGGAATTCCACTGCTCTCGTTTTGTTGTGCATCCAGGTGGCATGAAGAAGTACCGTGATCTTCGTTGCTAGGATTACTGGAGCGAGATGAAGCGACACGTTAGAGATTTCGTTCGACGATGTCTCACGTGTTAGCATGTAAAAGCTGAGCATCATAAGCAATTAGGGTTATTCCAACCATTGGAAGTGGCCAGAAGTGGAAGTGGAGGGCATGTCACGGCAGACCTTGTGACCCACTTGCTATGGACATGCGGAGGCATATGCGGTATGGGTGATAATGGACAGGCTCACGAAGTTGGCACCTTTTCTAGCAGTGCGGATGACCTTTACACTGGAGGAATTCTGCCGGTTGTATATTCGAGAGATTATCCAAGTACATGGAGTATCAGTGTCCATAGTATCAAACAGGGATCTTAGATTACGACATACTTTTGGAAGAGTTTCCAAAAGGCCATGGGGACGCAGTGGATGATGAGCATCGCTTTTTCATCCACAGACCGATGGTCAGTCGGAGAGGACCATACAAGTTTTAGAGGACATGCTACGAGCATGTGTCCCACAGATCTTAGGGTATTTGGGAGCACTTACCCTTAGTGGAATTCACCTACAAAAAACAGTTATCAGGCGAGTATACAGATGACACCCTATGAGGCATTATAGGGGAGGCCATGTCGATCTCCGATTTGTTGAACAGAGGTGGGAGAAAGGTCCATCGCTGGTTCAGATTCGATTAGAGACACCTCTAAGAAGGTGGGTTTGATACGGAAGCATCTTCTTACGGCTTAAAGTCGACAGAAGAGCTACGCCAATAGACGG
This sequence comes from Tetrastigma voinierianum, assembly GCA_016808115.1. Classification (NCBI taxonomy): domain Eukaryota; kingdom Viridiplantae; phylum Streptophyta; class Magnoliopsida; order Vitales; family Vitaceae; genus Tetrastigma; species Tetrastigma voinierianum. The sequence continues at coordinate 442,395 of JAEQBH010001020.1, forward strand.
CGTCGACCTCTAGAGTTGAGGTGGGTGATCACGTCTTCTTAAAGCTGATGCCTAAAAGAGGAGTGGTCAGGTGCGACAAGTGGGGAAAGCTAGCGCCGAGGTACATCGGACCCTTCGAGATACTCAAGAGGGTGAATATAGTTGCATACCGGTTGGTATTACCACCGAGTGTATCAGGTGTCCATTAGGTGTTCCATGTCTCCATGCTCCGGAAGTATACTCCAGATCCAGTTCATGTAGTGGATTGGGGAGAGATTGTTGTTGATACAGATGGGACCTTCGAGGAGGGACCGGTGCGTATCATGGATAACCGAGATCAGGTTTTGCAACGCAAGACCGTGAGGCTAGTAAAAGTGTTGTGGCAACACCGAGGAGTGGAGGAGGCAACGTGGAAACGCGAGGACATGATGCGGGCCACCTATCCTTTCCTATTTGAAGATGAAGGTGCGTGGTCTAATATTTTGCATTAGAATATTAGTGCATATGCATGTGTTTGTGTGTGCTAAATATGTGTGAATTTAGGGACAAATTTACGCCCAGGGAAGAATGTAAAGCAGAAAATTAGTAACTTTCAAGAAAAATGGAAAAATAATAATTGCGAAATGGTTCGGGGAAACTAGAAAATTCTACAGATCTCGAATGAAAAGCAATTCTTGTAGATTGGAATTGTCTCATGAGAAATCTAGTGACCTAGAAAAGTTCGAGTCGAATTCTAAGGCGGTCGGAATATTTTACGATTTTACGGGTAATAAAGTACTTCCGTTAACTCGGGGACGAGATTTTTAAGAAAATCTCGAAAGTCAGGAAATTACTTGAGCTAAGTTTAATTAAAATAAATTGAACTAAAAAGAAATAAATTGTTTTGGGTAGGAACAGACCTGAATGAGTGATGGACACATGGCGCAATGTGAGCCGTGTGTCCAAATTTGAAAAAAGAAAAAGAAAAAAAGAAAAGGAATTAAGAAAAAGGAAAGTCAAAGAAGGAGGAATACATTTTGACATGGCTTGGGAGGGTGCGTGAATGGAGGGAGAAAAGGAGTTCTAGAGAGAGAAGCTTTAGCTTCTCTCTAAGATTTACGTAAATCGGACCATAGGTTTTCGTCAGAGCAAAAGACAATGTCGGTCCACACATCGAGAGCTACGCGTGGGTACCAAAATCTTGGGTTTGTCAGAAGCTCCACGAGGGTGAGGAATTTTCTGTGGAATATTTCTGCTTTAGGCCGTTTGTGGCTTGGGGTTTTCTTTGAGGCCGTGAGAGGCGTAGTTTGATCCAAACCTTGGGACTAAGTGTAGGAATTTTAGGAATTTTGAGACTGTTTCGAGATGATCTCCCGGACTGAGCCACTGGGACTGTTTTCGGACGATTCGGGCTGAATTTTCGAGCTATTTTTCGGACTGAGTCTAGGCAGGATTTTCGGAGCTGTTTTTGGGTAGTCGAACTATGTTGAGAGTTTAGTTTGATCTGACCCGATGTCCTCGAGGGTTTTATTGTGTGTTTTGGTATCCACTTTATGTGAATTTGTTGATGAATAGAAAAAATGGTTCATTCGCAATTGAAGGGACAGAGGTGCCACCCAATTTATATGGGTCGAGATTTGGGCCATTTGTAATGTGTTTGAAAAATAAATAATATGCGATTGTGTGTAAAAATCATGTTAATATGTGCTTGCTTGATGTATTAACATGGAAATTGTGATGAATGGAAATTATATGTAGGAAATATAATTATCCGGAATTTATAAATGTTGCATATAGCATGACATAGCATGAAATGGCATGATTGCATTTCATATGCACGGTCACACCGCGTTGAGTCGGGTGTGGGTGCATGGTTGATGAGTCTAAAAACTCATTAGATTTTTAATCCATTTTTTAGAGTTTATTATGAGATAAATGTTGATTTGTTTGAAGAAAAGTGGATAATTGACTCAAATTTCATTTTGCAGGAAATGATTCGTGCCACAGTAGGGTGATCCGGAATCAACAAAATTTGTATCCTATGTTCCTCCTGCGAAGTAGTCAAGCTCTTGCGGTATAGCGGTCTAAATTCGGAACACGGGGATGGGTTTTCTTCGTGAAATGAGAAGTGCAGTTGAGTTGAAAATGGTATTTCTCTTTGGATTTTGGGTTTTGTTCAAAAGCCGATGGTTGGATGGTTGTGGCGCATATAAGTAAAGAATTTAGAAAAGAAGACTCCTTGAAGTTTTGGGTCCCTGGATTGGATTTTTAAGGTGTATTCATGCCCTCAGGTTTGTTTCCTCGCGTTGAGGATAATGACATATAGTCATTTCCCAAACCGGACCTTGATTTGGCACTAAAACCTAAACCCTAAATTACTCCCTCATGAGGTATGGCATTATTGAGCATTGAGTCCTAACCGGTGTGCATATGGCCTCAAGAGGCAACCGGCAACTAATAGGGAGACAGCTAAGTGGATGACAGTGGATCTAGGATTAAGCATCCACTGTAACCATGAAGCTTGCCAAATACACGGCAGCGAAATTTGGATGTAGAAAGGTTTCAACCTAGGGTGAGATGCAGGGAGCTTAAATGCTCATAAATGCAGTGTGATAAATGAGAGGGCATGAAAACTTACCTCCAAACCTCCACCAGTGACCCTCCTTTTCAAGGAAAGGGGGCTTTAGCCAAGCATACCTTGGTTTTGTCACCTGGGTATGTTTAGTTTGCCAAAAAGATGAGAGAAAGAAGAGAGAGAGAGAAAAAGAAAATAGAACCTAAAATAGAAGGCTGGGAAAAGCGTATTGAATGAAAAATTTCTTAGGGTTACAAGTTTGTGGGGGTTTATATAGTACAACCCAAAGTGTGAAAATACAAAATTGCCTAAAATATTGGCTTACATAAGGGCCAAAATGGTAATACATAAAACGGGGTCGTTTAGGATCCAAGAATACCAAAATCACGAGAGTGGCGATTTCTATCGCAAAGGGAATTTATTTGCTTTAACGAAATTTTATACAGCCTAGAAATTCTGAGAAGACAAGCGAGTGAGAAATTTGGCTATCAACGATGAATTTCGCTGGCTAAGCGAGTTTATTAACCTAAGCGAAATTTGTGTGAGATAGCGGGGAGTGGGATTTTAAATGAGCACGTGAGATTTCGCTGGCACAGAAATTCTCGATTTATTTAGGACACAGTACCGCTATGATTGCGAAATTTTAGCAATCCTAATGAGAATTTCTGCTTTGCCTCTTGCATCCGGCTTTTCTGCATCCCATCATAACTCTTCCAAAAATCCAGCTACTTTGTTTCATTTGTTTTTTATGGTTGAAGAAAACATTGTAAATCCGCATTCAGCACATAACTTGTCATCAAACTTAAACACAGTGGCTGAGGTACGCAAAGACCTGTAAAATCACCAAAAACAAACTCGGAATTGCATCAGTGGAACTAAGTGGACTGAACACATCAATTGGCTTAATTGATATGATTAGTACATAAAAGCACTGAAAACTATCTTGAATCTAAGACAAAATAGCACTTTTTGTGCCTTAATCACACCCCAACAGTACGTTGCTGGTCATAGCAATGCTAAAACAATAATGGGATGCATGCCGTGATTTTTACAAAAAGATGTTTATCTGGATAGTCATTACCTTTAAAATGAACAATTTACACCCTGTTAGAAAACCGACATGAGAGAACATAAACCATATAAGAACAAGTTTAGGACAACATCGGTTCCAAGGAAGTCAACCTGAACTTCCACCAACATCTAATTATTCCTAAGGTAACCAGCTTTAGCCAATAAATTGCAAAGCTATTCCCTCCCCCCAACCTAGCTACTGCCATGGCCTTAAAGCGTTGACCCGACCCCAATAAGACTAGCTACACTCTTATTTCTTCCTTGATTGCGATGTAGGGTGCGATGCTAAAACTTCGACTTCACCAAAGTCCGTGTAGCAGGGTCACGATGACTCCCAACCAATTAAGGTTTAGGGCATCAAGCGGATCAGCGACCACAAACTGCCGAGGCTTCACCGGACTCAGATGGCTTGAGAATTAAGCACCTACAACACGCTAAACTCTGCCCACATCCACCGTGTAGCGAACACTAGTCGATGACTCTGACCCAGTGGGTTTAGGGCATCGGGCTTTAAAGGCTTCGCCATATACCCCTCTCGGACCGTGTTGGTTTCAAGGCAAAGCGTCCACGGCTTTATTTCTCTTTTTCTTCTTTTCTTTTCTTTTCTTTTTTGGAAAACTACATTGGTCTTCATCATGGGTAACCTGAGCCGCCTATTATGGGTCGTCGACGGGTTTAAGGCCGGCTTTACAAAGTGGAAGAAGTGCGTAGCTTCACAACCTATTAGTACAATGCGGTGTGAGTGTATTGAATTAGCTAAGGTAGAATGTTCAAGGTTGAATAATTTGGAACTTCCGTCAATAAAAACTAAATCATGCATGGAATTATTCTATCGGTAATGTAACTTATCTGGGGCTTCAATTTTCAACTAAAGGCAAGAGTAGAAATACCAAAATATAGGTGCGAGAATGATTTGCAAAAGTGTAGAAAATTTCGTTTGCATGGTATATTTCTATGTCGGTATATTTCACAAAATTATCAGCTTTTTCAAGAAAGCGTGTGGTACCTCGATAGAAGATAAACGACGGTTTGAACCGGGAGGGAATGGCATGGGCCCAGTGCACACTTGTTGCTGCTTTGCGTCTGAGGGAAAATGAGATTTTTCCTGCACTGCAACTCCTGCAACATTTCAAAGCAAAATTTGTGATGAATAAGCTTGTAAATGCGAAAATATTTGAAAAGAAAATAGGTAAAATTAGTGGCATCACTAAAAACCCAAATTAAGACTTAAAATAATATAAAGTAAAAATTTCAACAAAAATTTGGAGTGGTCTCCAGGTTCCTGTAGGAACCACTCCCAAGTGTGTAGCCATTGGATCTCAAGGAGGGTCGGGGAGGGCTCCTCCACGCATGCGGTGGTGTGTCTTTGCGGGAGTGCCTTAAATGCTCGGCTCCGTTGTTTTGGGCAATACGGTCTCTGGTGGCGGTGGTGAAGCTTGTTGCAAGAGGAATGGAGTGGATTCTACGTGCTTGCTTCATTGTTCTCCATCAATTCTTCCTGCACATTTATTTAATATCATGCCTTCCTAAAGTATGCCACTGGAACAAACTTCATCAGTTGCTCCCCTCGTCCCTCATTTGGTTTTTGCTTATTGCTCCCGAGTGGAAAATGATGAGCTCAGTGTCATGTTGCCAAATGTGTTTGCATGACCCCATTGAGCAATTGATAATGGCATTTGATGTGGCTGAAATGGCCTTCCCAATATAATGAGGCATGATTATTTTACTATGCCGGTTCTATAATAGAGAACCATGAAATCCATAGGATAAATGAACTTATCTACTTTTACCAACACATCCTCACTATCCTTTTGGTATTTTCAACTGAGCGATCGGTTCAAAGATAGGGTGATGTTGGTTGGTTCGACTCTCGAACTATTTGCCTATGCCCAGGTATGGCATTAGGTTGACATTGGCACCTAAGTCTAACAGTGCTTTGTCGTCTGAGTTCCTCCCGATGTTAAGCGAGATAGTTGGGGTCCACTAGATCCTTGTATTTCACCGTGTCTCTCATTGGATGATGGAGCTTGTTCGGTTAAGAATGCCTTTTTGTGATCTTGACCTTTTTGATTGTGCGAAGATCTTTCAAAACTTTGCATAAGCGGGGACTTGTTTGATGATGTCAAGGGGTATGTTGACCTTCGCTGCCTTAGGACTTCTAGGATGCACACTCTTTGGATACCTTCTTCTTGCTTCTTAGTGATTGGGGAAATGGAGGTGGCGTGCGTGCTTCATTGAGTCTCCTTCAAAGAAAAATGTGTTAAAACTTGGCAATTCTTCCCTTTTTGGTTTCCTCAACGAGGCTTGGGCGTGGCTGATCAACATCTCTTTTCACTTCTGCTTAAAGGTAATGACAGCTTGACTTAATCTGTTTTTTAGGAGGTTCATTGGAATATTTCGGTTCATGGACTCCCCTTGGATTTAAGCGTGGTAGAGGAACCTCCACACCTCTTGCTGCGATTTTCTATTCTTGTTATGGATCTTTATGACACAATCGATTCTTGATTAAGGTTACTTTCCGGCCCGTATTTTTGCTCAGCGAGCATTGATGCCTTTTGCTCACTCCACAAAATTTCCCACCACTTTGCTCGGATTCAAAATGAAGCGCTCAGCAGAGAGGGGTGGGTGCTAACGTCTTTGTACGAGGAGGTTGAGGTTTCGGGAAGGGTTAGGGTGACTCCTCGATTGGGGTTGTAAGTGTTGCCATATGGAGCATTTGTTTGCGGCTTGTTTGGCCTACCACATTGCATCCTCATATTGGGGTTTTGGACATGGTTCTCTGGGTGGTCGATGGACGCGGTTGAAGCGATTTTTGACTGTGCATGGCTTTGATCCCACTTTACTTTTGCACCTCATGGACCCTTTTTCTTTCTAATTCCTCGATCTTCTAGCTAAAGGTAGATACGCCCAGCTTTCAGCTCTCTTCGAGGAGAGGGGGCATACATGCCTCCACTTTTGGTTCCTTTGGTGGCTTGAGATCTATTTACTTCCCTTGGGTTTGGCTCATCCATTGCTTGAGTCTCAACCACATAATTGAGAGTCCATTTGCCTCGTCGAGATTTTTATGAAATCTCCTCCACCTGGTTCCAATAATTGTTTCATGGAAGGGCATTCCATCCATAAAATGGTTCACCAGCATCCATGTATCAAACCCATAGACTATGACATGCGATAATCTCCATAAATCTCTCGACCTTTGTTAGAACCTCTCTCACCATCATGAGAGCACAAATGTATGAAATTTTCCTCGAGTTGTTTGTCTTGTGAGCGAAGAATTTTTTTAGGAAGTGCTGCGGCTCTCCCGGATTCCTTATGGTTCTTGGCCTTAATGCATTTAGCCAAATTGCCGCTGTCTTTTGGTCTCAGTGGAAAGGCTTTCTGGCAGGAGCTCCATATCCTTGCACCTTCTTTGAAAGTGGCGCCATGTCTCAAACTCATATGTGATTGTAAGGGTTTCCATTTTCCATGCCATGGAATGTTGGAGTAGAGGCACCAAGTAGAGCCACTGCCGCTTCTCGCGGGAGGAATTATGCATGAGGTGCACTCACCACAGGTGGGTGTATGTGATCCTCATGGATCAGAGGCTCCCATTAGGCTCCACTGACCTGTTTGGCTTCTTTGTTCTACGGCAGAGGATCCATTTGGCTTCTTGTGAGGATCAATTTTGGCCTTGTTCTGTACGCGGTCACCCTTTCAAGCCTACTGTAGTGTTCCTATCCTTTGCATAAAGCATCTGCACACTTCCGCGATCAACGAGGAAAACAACTTAACAAAACTAACAAAAGTTAAAAGTTATTTAAAATTAAAGCAAAAGAAATCTTGAATGTCTTTGAAGAATTTAAAATCCCTGCGAGTGAGCGCAAGAGGGAAAAAATATTTAATCGAAAAGGAATGAGATTTGCAAACTTGATATGAATGCAAGTTCAGCGACCCTCTTATCTCAACTAGGGCACCGTCCGGCAGCGGCGCTCCGTTTGGTCGTGCCACGATAGGGGTGATCGGAATCAACAAAATTTGTATCTTATGTTCCTCCCCTCTGTGTAAGTCAAACTCTTTGCTATGATATAAGCAGTCTAAGGTCGAACTGAGGATGGTTTTCTTATTAAAATGAAGTGCAGTTAAGTTGAAAATATGGTATTTCTCTTTAGTTTTGGGTTTTGTTTAACAATTGAGTTTCGGAATGGATTATGGCTATATAAATTAAAGGAAAATTTAGAAAAGACTCCTTGAAGTTTTGGGTCAGGATTGGATTTTTAAGGGTGTATTCATGCCACAGGGTTTGTTTTATAGCGTTGAGGATAATGACATAGTCATTTAAATAGGACCCTTGATTTGACACTAAAACCTAAACCTAAGTACTCCCTCATAGTATGGCATTCGGTGAGCATTCAGTCCCTAACAGTGTGCCATATGGCCTCAAGGGGCAGCCTAAACAACTAATAGGGACATTAAGTGGATGACGAGTGGATCTAGATTAAGCATCCCACTGTAACCCTGAAGCTTGCAAATACACATTAGCGTTTGGATCTAGAAAGGTTTCAGCTTTGGGGTGAGATGCGAGGAGCTTAAATGCTCATAAATGCGGTGTGATAAATGAGGGCATGAGAACTTACCTCCCGAGCCTCACGGTGACCTGCTTCAAGGAAAGGGGGCTTTAGCGAAGCATATACCTTGGTTTATACCACGAGGTATGTTTGGCCAGTTGCGAAAATGAGAGAAAGAAGAGAGAGAAGAAGGAGAGAAAATAGAACCTAAAATGAAAAGCTGCTTGGGAAAGCGTATTGAATGAAAAAATTTCTTAGGGTTACAGTTTGTCAGGGGTTTATATGAGTACAGCGAAGTGTGAAAATACAAAATTACTAAAATATTGAAGCACATAAGGGCGAAATGGTAATACATAAAGCGGGGTCGTTTAGGATCAAGAATACCCACAGAAATCACGGGGCGGCAATTTAGCTATGTAGGGAATTTACAAGCTAGCATAGCGAAAATTTCACTGGCCTAGCTATTTCGCTAACTGACAAAATTCTACGAGATAAATGAGAATTGAAATTTAGCTATTATGATCAATTTCGCTAGCTGTGGCCCCATTGTGAATAAGCGAAAGAGTGGGAATTTTCAATAGGCACGGTAAATTTAAATACAGCTAGCGAAATTCTCAATTTCGCTGAGTTGCGAAATTTTTCTCTATGATTACGAAATTTTTGTAATCTGGCGAGTCTCTCGATCGCCAGCGAACATTCACTGCTCTTTGCGTCGGCTTTTCTCTTTGCATCCCCACTTTGCATCCTCCTTCCTTCAAAATCCACTTCATATATTCCTTCATTTTTTATGGTTGAAAACATTGTAAATCCTCTTGCATTCGACTCCTGACTTGTCAAAATGAACTTGAGTATGTGGTAGAATGCCTTGAACTGCGAAATCACCAAAAACAAACTGAATGGCATCGGTGGAACTAAGTGGACTGAACACATCGGTGGTAATTGATATGATTGAATGCGCAAAAGCACTCGAAACCTATCTTGAATAGGGCTGAAAATAGCACTTTTGTGCCTTAATCAGGAAAATAATGAAACTCAAATTTTAGCAAAAATCGAGAAGAAATCGACTGCGACGGAAATTGAGGTCACATTGGAAATTTAAGTAGTGACGGGGCTCTTTCGATTGCCCGGCCATTCAGTCACCCGACATCAACAAAATTTGGCTTTGAAGAAGAAGCTGAAAACTTGAACAAGTGAAAGTCGTGACTTGAAAAGGAGGTTGCGACAAAGAAAACGTGGTCGAGACTAAAGGAAACAATCAAATGACGAAATTCATGTCGCGACATCACTTTGATGTCGTGACATCACTTTGATGTCGCGACACCAAAAATGTCACGACACCACTCTGAGGTCGCGACAAGAATCCGTCTATGAAGTGTCACACCCCGATTCTCGGTCAGGCCGGTGTGAGATCAAAGCGGGGTTCCAAGGCGCGAGAGGCCGGCCGGGACTCTTTACCTGATTTTTTTATTTTTAAAAGCCGATGCAGTACTGTGGTATGGCCCACATCTTATAACGAAGTCAAAATCATACATAACCAAAGAACTACCAGCCGGGTAATTGTCCAATATAAAATCTATACCCATTTACTAAGTCCCATTTACAAATACAAAATTGTCCTTTTACAATTACAAATTAGAGCACGGAACCTACATGTAGTGAACCCTTACAAGTGTGTTGGCGGTATGCGGATGTTTCTTGGCGTCTTCTCCTATACCTACGGATTAAAAACCCGTCTTAAGCACTACGCTTAGTAGGAAAACATATCTTATACGAAACACAATTAATAGATACTTGATAACGAGGTATCAAAATCTTGAGGAATTCATATCCACATATTTACATACATAATTGTTCATGTAACAACTTAGAAACTATTGAATCTCTCATCTCGTCTGAACTTATACATGTACTGCCATACTTGCTCGAGCTTATACTTGTTTGATCTCAGTAGGGTTATAGAACTTATGTATTCGAACTTATATATGAGACTTATGTGTATACGGATCTCTGTGGGAGTTACAGGTATGTATACAAGGTACTTATGCACGTGCGGTCTTATGTTTATCTCCGTCTCAGTAGGGTTTCTACGGAGATATTGCGGGCGATATCTTGGTATTGCAAAACTTATTCTTATTCGGAAGTACCCGTAAGTGCTACAAAACTTATACTGGTACTTCGTATCTTATACTCGTACTACGAAGTATATCCACAGTCTTCTGGAACTTATACTTGTATTCTTGCTTCATACATGTATTTGGATCTTACTTATCACCACTAGACACCACCATGTATTACGGATCTTATACTTGTTTTACATAACTTATTCTTGTCTTACGGGTCTTATACTTGTGTTATAGAATTGATTTTTGAATTTCAGATCTTATTCTTGTACAAAGGTACGCCCGTGGAAATACGATAAGTGAAGGATCGAGAATCATATCACATACAAGGTCGGATGAGCTATATGAATCGGACATTAGTCACTTGTAGGCCTAGATCACATCAAATACATATACCAGGGTTATAAAGATTCAGAACATATCCCACAACAACCAGAGTTGTCGGTTCATATCAGAGTCATCTTTAGACTTGTACAATTTCTTATTATTATAACAAGCTTATGCTTATTCGGATTTCCTGTAGGAGTTTCAGAGCTTATTAGTATACAAAAGTACGTGGAGTGCTATGGTCGATATGCGGAGTACGTAGGTACCCATAGACTTATACTTATCTTACGGATCTGGGGTACTGCCGTGGGTACTACGGAACTTGTATATATTCACCAGATGCGGAGTACTCGTGGGTACTCTGAGCTTGTACTTATATTACCGATACGGGAGTACTCGTGGGTCTTCTGGGAACTTGTACTTATTTCGCGCGATGCGAGTGCTGGAGTGGGTACTACGGTGTCGGATACGAGGAGTACCCCTATGTACTCTGAACTTAATGTCGGATCTGGGGTACCCCTAGGTACTACAACATATCGGATACGGGAGTGCCCTAGTGCACTACGAGGAACTTATCGAATATATATTCAGATCTTTACTCTTATTCTTTATTTAGAGTCTTATCATATAACTGTTTGACTACCAGACAAATCATAAGAAGTGAGTAGGACGCGGCACAATAAGTACCCGAAGGTGCGATCTGATGCGAGATGCCCAGTAGCATAAAGCGGGAGTACCAAAGTGCGAACGGGAATGTCGTAGCATTAATCGGGACGAGGAGTGCGTGTATATGAGGACGAGGATGTAGTGGCATAGGGAGTGCCGAAGTACTTATCGGAGTCATGGAAGCACTAATCGAGTCTGGGAAGTGTCGAGTCTTGGGAGCATATCGAGTCTGGGAGTTGCCTGTCCGAGTCTTGGACGCTGTCGGAAATTGTCGAGTGCTGATCGAGGTCGGAGCCAATTGGGACGGAGGTGTCGTGGCACTAACGGGGGTGCTGAGCCAGCGTCGAGCGATCCACTCATTCATTCTTTGGTCCTCATTCTTTGGTCCTAGGTAGTCATATGATCGTATGTCTTCGAGGAACTCATAATGTATCTTAATGCCATGATCATGACATGTGCTTTTCATGTTCATGTTCGTATTTGAGTTCACTTTTCATATTTCATATATTTATACAGAAATACTGATGTATTTTTTATAGTTCATATATTCTAGTCCCTCTCTATGAATATATTTTTCTTAAATTTTGGAATCATTTCAATTGGATCATCAAACTAAAGTTATGGCATTTTATGTCAAACTAGTCAATTCTCAGATTTTGCAGGGACAGTTTGAAATACTCATTTTCCGATGTCTTGACTCCATGACTGACACTGGTTCTTTGTACTCCTTTAAATTTAAGGTGCTAGGGGTTTGCTCCTCAATTGGAATCACCAAATCGAGACAGAAACTCAAGATACGTCAGAATAATCAGGACTACTCTATCTTAAAAGCGATGCGAATTGGCTTGCACATAGCCTCCTTTGTGAGTGGATTTTCGACCATAGTGTCAGTTTGTGATGTCTATTTCTGGATGTTTGGTTCTCCTTGAAGGCTATTTTAACCAGCAACTTTAATCACTCAAATCGGATAAGAAATGAGCAAGTTATGGCTAAAATACGAAAATTGGTCGAAACGAGGCGGGGTGTCTGGGGTACATGTCTAACGTATCTTAGGTACATGTCGGTCACGGAAGGGTGTATCGGTACATGTTCAAGATGTACCGGTACATGTCAAAATGCCCGGAATGTGTATTTTCTCCCTTTTTCCATGTGTTGATACGAATCAGTGATACTCCGTGAACAAATTCAGACCAAAGCTCAGATTAAATCTTGAAATCTACTATTTTTACTCGAATCATGTTTCATTACATATCTTTCCTTAAAAATATTCCATGAATTTCCTAAAACAACTCTAATATGAGTCACAACCCATGCACACAAAATCAAACTCAAAGGATTTGTTAGGGTTTATTCTAAACCCTAGCACCAGTGCAATAGTTTAACCATGAATCAACCTCAGAAGGGAAATTCCGTACTCAACTTGTTCCTTGTGGGATTTACCAGCCTTAATTTTCAAAAAAATCTAAGGTTAGAATGCAATTCTATCAAAACCCTAGATTTGGAACCAAAGTATTAACCATACAAAGCCTTAAAATTCCATAGATCATACAATTCCATACTTAAATTCGGTTTATGCAGCCAATTTGGAACTTTCAAACTGAGAGCTTACTCCACCGTCTTCTTCTTCTTCCTCTTCCTCTTCCCTCTTCTCTCACGGTTTCTCCCTTCAAAATAGGACCAATTTTTTGGTCTTATCCCATGGATTTGTTAAGGCCGTGTTTGCTAAATAAAACCATTTTGGGTTCTTTTCTTTATTTGCCTTTAAGTCCTTGGATTCTTCACTTTTTGAAATTCAACTTATGCCATATTCTAATTTGACCCACAAATTTTTCTTCAATTTCCATAATTGCATACTAACTTTTGATTTATGCCTTTTATGTCCTCAAGTGGTAAATTACCACTTTACCTTTGTCTCTAATATTCATTTTGGGTCTCTTATTTTATTTAGAAAAATTCCATTTAGCTTTTAATATACCTAAAAACAAGTCAGAAAGTGCTAGGGTATTTTTCGAGATGTTATATGAGGCCACAAGAGAGGTCCTTTGCAAAGAGGTTGCAAGCGGTTTCTAAATACAAGGCTCCATTTCATGTCGCGACACATCACTGCTATGTCGACATAAAAGCGAGGAAAATTTAAAAGTCTGACCAAAAGATAGAATTTTAAAGGAGGGTCGCGACACGTAGCCCGATAGAAGCACTTGCAAGGGCTAAAAACTGCTACCTTTTACAAGTCAAGGATCAGAAATGATGTCGCGACCACTAATTTAGGTCGCGACACGGAAAGGCGAGCGGAAAAGGATTGATGTCATCGCGACATGCAGGCGAGGTCGCGACACAGAAGTGGGAAGGAAGGAAATTAGTTGCAGCGTGGGCGGGTTGCAAGGCGGAAGAAGGAATGGGAAGCAAAGGAGTCGCGACATCATCATAATGTCGCGACATAAGGTGAAAGATATGAAGACAAGAAGACCACCCGACACAATTTACGATAAAGGAATCGAGTCACAGCATGGAAGTCATCATCTGAAGCGATAGTGAGTCGCTGACAGCTGACGTCGCAGCTCGAAAATTTGGGAGAAAAGAAGGCGTGTCGCGACATGTAGCTGAGGTCGCGACATCAACACTAAAGAACATTGAGCAAGTAGTGGCGACCACACGTGATGTCGCGACCAGCGATCAAAGCTATGGCAAAGACAAAAATTTGGTTGCAACCCAAAAGAAAGAGATTGCGATCGCAGGCAATCAAGACAAGTCCATGTCGCGACATCAACTTGAGGTCGCGACATAGGACAGTGAGCTGGGCTTTTTCTTGGATTTCCACTTGGAGTTTGGGGATTCGGCCCAGATTCTTTTTACAGTATAAATAGATAGCTTTAGAATAGTAAAGCGGCTTAGTCTTTACCCGACAAAGGGAAAGAAGAGGAACTCAGTGTATATTTTAGAGTAGAATTTTATTTTTTTTTATTTTTCGTTTGATTTTTCGGTTTTGAATCTGTGAACTGTGCAGAAACGAGTAGAGCGGGATTTTTAGATCTGTTATTTTCTTAAGTATTATTGCCTGAAAATTTATGAAATCTAGGCAATTTAAAATTCATTTCTTCTCGATTTTATTGCAATTATAGTGGTTGTGTGTGATCGGTGCTCTATTTCTTAATTCCACGATACGATAGTGAAGTCGACTCTGCTGGATTTGATTTACATTTAATTCTGATCTTTCCTACACAATTTAAGGAGAATTAATTTAGGTTGGTTTTACTTAATCGGTATCGTTTTAATGGATAAGTTCGATAGTACCTAGTACCTGGGAATGTATCTTACTTTGATATCGATGCCCTCTGGCGTGACATAGAGACGGAGTTCACGAGTTGGGAACTATTTTAAGGTATGTTAAACTACCGTTGGTAATTCTTGAGCTCTGGGTTCATTTGTCCAATCCCCATTCGCTCATAATTGAAGAGTTAGAGGGTGTATTTAACAATATAAATAATCGGAGAGTTCACCTTAGTACGGGTAGTTCAATCCCAGTGTTAAGCTTAGATCTAATCAAGGAAAGGGATGAACCCATAGATCGAAGGTTGAGCCACGATTGGAGTGAAGAGTAGAAATTTTGAAAATCCTTAGAAGGTAAAGCAAAGAAGTTACCTTTGTCCAACAGAAATGGGTGTGAAGTATTAAGAAAGAAAAACACCCAGATCTTGCAAGAAAATTTGGAATACAGGTAGCTGGTTAGATCTTGTCTTCGAGAGAAGCAAGGATATCTAATAAGTGAATATGGAGAAATCCAATTCCAATAATTGGGAAATCTTGGACAAAAATCAGATCCATATATAAAAAGCGAGCAATGGATTTTAGTCTTTGGAATTAGTATTCCATTGAATTTCATTGATGGTTTCGTTTCTCACGAGGAAGCGATTCAATCCCATTCTTTTATAGACAATTTATTTTTTATTCATTTACTTTTGTTTTAGCTTAATTTGAATATATTCAATAGTATAGGGATTTTTAATTTGTGCTTGATTCGTGCCACGGTAGGGTGATCCGGAATCAAGCATGTTATTTCCTATACTCTCCTCCTCTTTTATCGTAGTCAAACTCTTCTTGATATAGTGGTCTAAATTGAACACGGGATGGGTTTTAAAATCCACGAATGATTCACATTAATGTTTGCAAATGGTAGGACTTTTGTTGGACTTTTGGATTTAGTTAAAAACAGGGGAGTTGGTTGTTTACTGAGCAACTGAAGTGGCTTAAATTAAAGTGTGAAATGGTAACCTTGAAGGTTTGGGTCACTAGCTTGATATAATGGGGTTATGAAGATGTCTCGGGTTATTTCTCGCATTATGGAAAATAACATATAGTAGAAAGCCAAAGCCAGGATTTTGTTTTAACTATAAAACCTAACCTAGAAATACTCTATTTGAGTCCGATCAAATACTAAACATTTACAAAGTCCAGTCGAGTTTGAAACCCTACAGTCAACCTCATTTCATTGGCTAAATCGTAGCGTCTAAAGGATATCAGTGCATCTACAAAATTAAGAATGTGAACCTAAAAGCATAATAGTATTGACGAAAAAAGACATTAAATGGCATTAAACCCTAGTTTGGAAAGTTTGGAACCATAAATGCCATGTAGTATTTAAAGCATGAGAGGACAACATGTCACGGTAACTGAAACCAAGCTAGTAACCCTCCTGGTAAGGTTTGGAGGAGCAGCGAAGCATCCCATGAGTTGTCATCCTCAAGGAGTGTGTTTGGCAGCCTAGAAAATGAGAGAAAAAGGAGAGAGAAGAGAGCAAAATAAAACCTAAAATGAAAGCTGCGGGGAAAACTTGCATAAAAAAAGAAAAGTTAGGGTTACAAAGTTGTAGGGAGCTTATATAGCCTTCAGAGTGTTGAAACCAAAAGGCCTAAAATATGAAATTACAATAGGAATGACATGGTAATTAATCCAAAGCGTGGTAGTTTGGAATCAAAATATCAAAAACACGAGTGACAATTTTTTCTATCGGGGGAATTTCGCTAGCATAGCGAAAATTTAAGCTATCTAGCCTTCACGAGATAAGCGAAAATGAAATTTTAAGCTATGAGCCGATAAATTTATTAGCTTAAATGAAAATTTCCTATAGCGAAAAATTCGCTAGGATTGAAATTTTTGCTTTATCGATCAGAAACCCACTCTGTCAGTGAAATTTTACTTAATGTATCTAGAAATTCACAGTTTCCTCCTGCTTTACTTTGTTTTGCCTTGCATCGACCTCTCATCAGATTTGCCTTGATTCAACAATTCATTTTGACATTTCAACTCGGCAGGTAAATAACAAGATTCTCTGACTGTACCAAGCCAAGCTTCTTGACTTAAGTTCCCAAGACTGCAAAAAAACTATCCAAAGCAATCTAAAAAACAAGTGGGAAGCACTAAGCGGATACATACACATGACAATTTGCTTAATTTGTATGATTAGTGCACAAAAAGCACTAAGAAAACCTATCTTGAATAGGGCTCGAAATAGCACTTTTGGGTACTAATCACACTGACCCAGGCACGTTGCTAGTCCCTTAAGCGATGCTAAAAACAATAAGGTATGCATCTTTGTGCTTTTCTAGTGTATATGGTTAAAGTGTATGTAGGATAGGCTTTACCTTTAAAATGACAATTTACACCCTGTATGGCAGGCATGAAGAACGAAACCATATAAGGAGAACAAGTTTTAGGGCAACATCGGTTCCAAGGAAGTCGACACGAGACTCAGCCAAAATCTATTGACCACAAGGTAGCAGGTTTAGACGATAAATTGCATTATTCCCCCGCTGCTCTTTGCCATGGCACGAAAATGTTGACCCGACCCTAGTAGGACTAGTTACACTCTTATTTCTTCCTTGATTAAATATGAGGTGCAATGCTAAAAACTCGAAACTTCACCGAGTATAGTTATGCTTGGTCTAGATGACAATAATTTAAGGTTTAGAGCATCAAGCAGAAGATCACTTGACCCTGAACTCTGCGGGCTTCACCCCGGACTTGAATGCCTTGAATTAGCACCTACAACTCTCTAAACTTCACCGTATCCGCGTGTGTTGAACACTAAATTCGATGACTCCACCAATTAAGGTTTAGGGCATCGGGCTTTAAAGCTTCGCCATATACCCCCACTCGGACCGTGTTCGAGTTTCAAGGAAAAATATCCATGACTTTTATTTTTTCTTCTTTTCTTTTCTTTTTTGCTTTTTCTTTCTTTTTCATTTGGAAGACTACATTGGTCTTCATACATGGAGTAACAAAAACCTATTATAGGTCGTCAGCGAGTGGCTTAGAGCTTTGCAAAGTGAAAGGAGGTATATAGCTACTCGACACAGTGATCTGTCAGTTGTGCGGTGTGTGAATTAGTTAACGGAGATGTTCAAGGTTGAATATGCAGTACTTCAATTGACCAAAACTAAATCATACATGGAATTGTTCTATCATTTAAGGTATCATCTGAGGGCACAATTTCAACTAAAAGAGCGAGACTAGAAACCTGAAAATCTTAGGTACAAAATGATTTGCAAAGTGTAATAAGCTGTAAATAATCTTTATAAAGCTTTTGATATACTTGGCCAGCTAATACATGGCAATATGACTAGTCATAACAAAGTATCACTTTGCCTACTATTGGCTAATACATGAATCCTATACAAATGAGTAGGCGGAGTTGATAAAAATTTGAGCTTGATCTAATATGATGAAGACCTCCTAACTCCCGACTTTCATCCCAGCGAGTATAAACATGCCTCATTTGGATAGGAAGCTAGAGAAAGGAGTGTGACCACCTCACTCTCATGGTGATGGTGGATGTGCTGGTGGATTCGAAGCTCCTGCATTCTTTGCTTGCGCATGTAAAGAAATTCTTCTTTGTGGGTGATCTCGTGTATAAAACAGGTGGGAGGCAGGGTGGCTCATGATATGTAGAAGCATGGCATGGCTGTGCTCTATAGTGGCCTCGGCTCGGGCCAACCGCTGTCAACGGCCTTTGTGTGCTAGCCTTGGCTTGACATCCGCGTGTGACTCCCTCGAACTAACTGGACATGCTCAGGAGAAATGTGCGTGTAGATGAAGGTCGGCCGGAGTGTCAACGTTTGAAGTAGAAGGAGGTGGAGAAGGAGATGGAGGAGACGAATCTAGCACTGGGCTCCTCCCCATCTCTACACCTCGGGAACGGGGATCATCTCCCTCGGGGATCTCTGTACCTCATCGGTACCTCCTCCTGATCTACTGCTGGAGGAGAAAAGAGATCGGCATGGTCAAGGATCGCTCTAAGGACAGGACTTGAGGGCATCAGATCCTCCTCTCGATGCGGGGCTCCTCAGGGAATCCTAGATGCTCCAGGACCTGGCTCAGTAGCCTTGACATCCATGATGGTAAACCCTGCGCTCAGACCGGGCCCTTCACGGTGGACCTTATCCACTCGAGTGCGGTGAGGGCGGTCATGACCGGCCTGGGGAGGGATTTGAACAGGAATCCTACGAGGATCAGATCTGAGAGACCTCGAGTATGGCTCCCCTAGCATTTGAGACATTAGTCTTTGCAAGCGGAGTGGTGGTCGAAAGCGGGTGATCCCGAGAAGCATCGAGGTGGAAGCTGATTGGTGTCAAAAAGTACAATTTTGAACCATGTGGAATGGGTTTGAGTACTTTTTGTGCGTGAAAATCATGTCATATAAACCAATTGAAGTGTTCATGTCATCATAGTAACACTTATGCCATTTAGACATGTTTTTGGTTGTTTTGTAGGTATTTATGCACTTCTATGCTTCAACCACAATGTAGATGATCAATCGTGAGGTTGGAAGTTTAGTCTCGATATCAAACAAGCCAATCAATGGAAAAACAAAGGGAAAAGTGGAGAGTAAGTGCGAGTTGAAAGGACGGGACGAGAGGCATGCGAGGCAACAAAGCAGGGAATTTTATAACTGTTCGCAGCAATTAGCAATCTAAAGATTCGCAATAACTATGGCCCATTACGCAATCTCGAAGCCTGAGTGCGAAATTCGCTAACCAACTTACCTTGTGCATTCTTGAAATTAAACTCAGCGACAATTTAGCTAGCTTAGCGAAATTTAGCTAACTAAACGAGAAAATTTTCAACCTTACGAATTAAGCTAAACACTTGCCAATTTATTCAAGCCATTTGCAGGTCGCTAACCCTTGCCAAGTCGCTAATTAAGCGAATTCTCCTCTAGCGAAATTTGCAGGCCTTGTCATCCTCGTAATTAAAATGCAATAGCCTTCCAAGAGCTTGGTTTATTACCCGATTGTCCTTTATAGCTTAGCACAGTTATTAGGTTTTTGGTAGTTTCATACCTTAGCAGGGAGGCTTATAAATACCCTCATGTTTTGTAATAAAGAAGGGTGGATAGAAGGAATACAAGTTTTTGGTGATTTGTAAGTTCTTTTCATTTCTTTGCTTTTGTAAATAAAGTCTTTTATTTTAGGTTTTTGCTTTTTATTTTCTCTCTTCTCTCTCTTCTTTCTCTCCGCTCACATTTGCGAACACACCTCTTGAGGATGTGACTCGAGATGCTTAGGTAAGCCTCCCTTTCTTTGAAGGAAGGAAGCTAGCTTGGTGGTGGGGCATATGCATGTTGTCCTCTTGTATTAAAAGCTACGGGTAGTGTATTTATGGCCATTATTCTCAAAACATAGTTGCATAACATGGGATGTTATTGATTTGTCCAATACTCTCCATGCTTTAGGACTGTTGTTCTTTAGATGGTCTTCAGGCCTACGAGATAATATTTACATGTTAGGGTTCTTCAAATTAGGGTTAAAGTAACATTTCACAGTATTATTTTGTGTCTCTCCATGCTTTAGGATCACGGTGCTCGGGTGAGATCTGCTGTTGTTCTTTAGATGGTCTTTACGAGCCTACGAAATGATAATTGAATGTTAGGGTTTTAAACTAAAAGGGGCCATAGTGCATGCTACAGTGATGACTCAAATAGGAGATGTTTCATGGGTGAGGTTTCTTGGTTAAATATAGATCCAGGTTATGCCATGGACTATATGTTGCATGTCACTCTTGCGAGGATAAAACAGGGACACTTGTTTGCCACTAACGCCAAGTTAGTAACACAAATCTTGAGTTAACTTTTTCACCTTTAACTCGGTTTTACAATTCTCGAGTTTTCAAACTATTCCCCCTTTGTTTTTTGAAACACAATTCAAGAGTCGAATAGAAAGCCTTACCTTGGGCGTGCAAACCATTTCTAGGATGAAAACCCATCCCCGTGTTCGGCCTGAACCCTTTATCTCTTTGCCAGTAGCTTGACTCGCGTAGTAGGAGACAGGTGTATAAATTTTGTTGATTTTAGCTCGACCCTCTTGTCAGCCGCAGTCGGGTTTGCCTCGGAAGAGTGCGGTCCCGCAGAGTGGTATCTACAGCGAAGACAGGCGGACCATCTCCCATTTGTGTCGAGTACAGCGGCTAATCTCGATATCCTCGAGTGGCACCTTTGCGCTAAACGGGCCAATCTGATTGAAATGTCTTCTTTGCTTGGACTACTCCCGGTCGATCGTGTGGTGAATCGGGCTCCAGCGGACCGGCACTCACAGGGAAGTCATGGAGTGGTAGAGCGGGCTTTCACCGGGGATAATAAAAAGCGACGGTGTCATAAATGGCAGGGAGTCTTCTTGTGATCTGACCTACCATGCAAGGTCATACGAGGCAAGGTCGACGGTCAATCTTTGGCATGTCGTGTCGATCTCCCATGGAAGTCTACGTGGAGTGTAGATCTACATTCCCAGAGATCGAGTCCCGAGTGAACAACAGTAGCCTAATTCTCGAGGGTGGAGAGTAGATGAAAGTGACAGGCTCTCCTCTGGCTGGGGGGATGGTGAAATTTGAGATGTCGAGGACTCCCTCGGGCCTGATGTCCTGGCCCGCTTGGAGGGCCGGGCCCTCCTACGTCGTCTCTAAGGCACCGGGGAAGGGGCCCGGGGTCCCAACCTCGTCTAATACCTCCTGAATCCACAGGGCTCCTCGGGGGCGCAGCTAGAGACTCTTGCGAGGCTGCTCGGCTGCGAGGGCGGGTGGGAGGAGATGGGCACGGGCGGCCAGGTGGTGGTTGGGTCCTCCCGTCTCCCCGAGTCTTTGAACTTGACCCTTTGGGTGCATGGTGAGAACCACCCGGTGCGGACCATGTCGTGGTCGGAGGGTCTGCTAGGGCGGAGCGGGGCTCCCGCTGCAGAGTGGAGGTGCGCTCCGCGCTCCCGGGCTGGTGGGACTGGGCTGGGCTAGGGCGGGGGCTCGGATGGTTGCCTGACGGCCGCGGCCGTGATGGCTGGCGTGGCGCGAGGCTAAAGCAGTCAGGCCAGGGAGTGGCTAAACCCGGGGCTCGGCCGGTAGGAGTCAGGGCTTGGGAGGCTCACACCGCGGTGGGTGTGGAGGCGGGAGCCGCTACCTGATGGAGACGCTGTTGGGGCGGGCGCCTACGCTCCACGATGGGAGGCTTGGGGAGGGGGGGAAAGGAAAAATGGAATGAGATGAATGCCCCCTCCCTTTTTATAGATTAGTTGAACGGCGTGAGCCTCTGGAAGCAGAGAGTGGCTACACGCTTAATTTCGCTATTATAGTGAAAAACTTGCCTGAATCATTATCCATCTGCAAAATAAAAAATATAAAAATTTGGTTTAGGCAGATTAAAAACAAAAATAAAAAATTATTATTATTTTTAACAAAAACCTAAGAATAATAATAATAAAAAAATAAAAATTAAAATTAGAGAGTCTTAAAAGGAAAGTTACTAAAAATAGTAACTATCAAAATTGACCAATTTTAAACAAAAACCAAAAATTTTTGAGCAACAATTTGGTTTTAGAGAACACCAAACCAGCTCAATTTCACTGATTTACTCATGGAGGGTCAAGAAGGAGGAGCTCCTTAACCCCGGCAGTGGCTTGTGCTGCAACCTTCATGCTTGGTCCATTCGTGTTGATTTTCTTCTCACTGGGTGATTTTGGGCTGATTGTTGACTCTGCAGGAATGACTAAAGCATTCAATCCTTCACCAATTGTTTCATTTTCCTTAACCAATTCTTGCAATTTATGGACACTTGGCTTCTCTGCATGTGGGTCGGCGAGCGGGACTTGTCGGTCATGATTGCCATTTTCCCACTAGCTTGTCTTTACTCAAGTGAAAAATATTGAGCTCGATGTCATGTTGCCAAATGTGAAATTTTGCATGACTCCGTTCGGCAATTGATGATTGCATTGGCGGTGGCAAAATTGTCTTCAGGATAATTTGGCATGATTGGGCCCATTTGCTATTAATGGCTCGTGCTCCGAGCACTACAAAGTCCTCTTTGGGTGGTAAATTTTATCCACCTTTACCAAGACATCCTCAACTATTCCCTTAGGAATCTTCACCGATCGGTCGGCTAATGACAAAGTGATGTTGGTAGGTTTGAGACCACAAGCCTATGCTTGCAGCATACCTTTAGTATGGCGGTAGGTTTACACGGCCCCGAGTCTAGCAATGCTTTGTCTATGCCGAGTCCATGATGTTGGTGATATTGTGGGGGAAGTCGACATCCTTGTATTTGGCGGGTTCTTGCTTTCTGGATTATGGCAGCGACTTGCTCGATCGGGAAGGCTTTCTTTTCAATGCCTAATCCTTTCTTGGTATGCGAACCATTTAAGAACTTAGCATAAGTTGGGACACCTTAATAAATGTCAGCGATGGAATGTTCACCTTCACTTGCCTTGGCACCTCCCAATTCCCGGCTTGGTTCGAGTTTTTTCTTACCCCTTAGTGTAGGGAAATGGAGGGGCATCTTTTCTTATTGGATCTTATTTGATTATTACCCTTCGGGCTTAACTGGCTTTTCCTTGCATGTTTCTTGGTGATCATGGGCAGTTTGCTCTATTTCTCTTCCACTCCTCAAAGTGATGATAGCTTTCACTTCATCCATCCTTGAGTTGCTGGATGATCCTATCTCATGGACTCCTTTTGGATTAGGCAATGTTTGGGAAGGGATCCTTCCTCTCTCATGTACCTCCACCAGATTGTTGATTTTTGTGATTGAATACTGTAGGTTGTCAATTTTCTGATTAAGATTGCTCTCAAGCCCATCTATTCTTTTTGTTGATGTACTTTCCTACGGTATCAATTCTGCGTACTTGATTGTACATTGATCCCTTTTGTTCTTCCACAAATTGCCCTACCACCTTGCTCAAATTCGGTATAGCTTGTTCAGCCAGGAGAGTGGATGATGATGGGCGTGGTTGAGATGAGGAACAGAAATGTTTGTTGTTTGGCATCGGGAGCTATAGGCAGGGGGATTAGGTTTCCAGGAGAGGTTAGGGTGATTCTTCCAATTGGCATTATATGTGTTACCATATGGGGCATTCGGTTGTGGCTTGTATTGGCCCACGACATTAGCATGTTCTGACATCAAATCCTTCACTGATGGGGCATTCGGATGGTGACCTCACAGGATGGAGCCGGTGGAATTTGAAAATTGATGCACATAAGGTTGGCACAAATGTTAGTGTTTTTCGATCCTTTGCCTTTACTTCATGGAACCTCTTTCTTTCTAGCTCCTCCGCCCTGCATTTAGGGTTGAAATTTTTGCTTTCATCTCCATGTCCTCAGAAAGGGCAAAAATTCCTCCCCTTTGGTGAGTGAGGTCTCATTTTCTCCACCTCTCTCGGGTTTGGCTCATCTGACCCTTGGAAGTTTCCGACCATAATTCAAGAAATCCATAGTTGCTTTCGGAAAATTCGCTCTGTGGTTTCTAAGCGGTTGCTTCATAGCAGGGGACATACCATTGTAGAAATGATTCACTAGCATCCATGTATCAAAACCATGGTGTGGACATGCATTGATGGCCTCCGCCAGACCTCCGACCTTTGATCGAATTTCTCATTATAGGCCAGAATGGGAGTGTAGATCACGTCTCTTGAGGAGCGCTATTGGTCTTGTGATTCGATGCCAGTAGGGTGACGGAATCAACAAAATTTATTTCCTATGTTTCTCTTGTACGTAGTCAAGCTACTCTGACATAAGCGGTCTAGGAATTCGAACACGAGGATGGGTTTCATCCTATGAATGGCTAAGCGTCGATTAATATGAAAATAGTGAGCCCTTTTTGTTTAAGTTTGTGGATTTGTTTCAAAGCAGTAGGGGTTGTTTGTTTGCAGCTACTTGTAATGGCTTAAAATAAGAGTGTGATAGGTAACCTTGAGAGGGGGATGATGACAGGATATGGGGTTAACAAATTGTCTCGGGTTATATCTACCATGTGTGGCAAGCAACCTATAGTCCGAGCCTGCTTAGGATCTTTGTTTAACTATAAAACCTAACCTTTGCAGACCACTCTATTTGAGTCGACACAAGTAACATGCATTCTGGCCACATTTCGGTTTAGAACCACCTTTTCGACCTCATTTAGTGGCTCGTAAAGACCATCTAAAGAATAACGATTGCATCTACGATAAGTATGCCTTGTACTTACTAAGCTATGTGGCAAGTATTGACCAAAGTAATGACATTAAATGGCTTTAAACCCTAGTTTGGAAAGCTAGGAGCCATAAATACAGTACCTGTAGCATTTAAAACATGAGGATAACCTGCAAAATAACCAAAAATAACCTCGTAATGGCATAAGTGATACTAAGTGGACCTGAACACCTCAATTGGCTTAATTGATATGATTAGTGCGCAAAAAGTACTTAAAACCTATCTCGAATAGGGCTCAAGAAATAGCACTTTGAGGCGCTAATCATCTTGTTGCACTGAAGAGGAATTTCTTCAAATTTCAGCGAAGATCGTGATTTCGATCATTTCGGCCTGATGGTGTACCGTAGTGCAACTTGTCCTTGAGGGTTAACGGGAATGCCTTCAACTTCAGCAATTCCATTATCGGTTATACCCTCCTTAAAGTTATGCATACTTCCTCGAAAATCCCGTATGTGTGAATGGATTTCATTCTCCATACCATGAAATGTAAGGAGTAGGGGCACTAAGGTAGGTCTCCCTTCACATCCTCATCGGTATGATGCGGGAAGGAGCACTAACTCCCAGGAGGTGTATGTGATCCTCGATCGACTGTATGTTGTTGGATTCATAGGGGTGCTTGTTGACTTTCTTTGTTCCTCGGAGTAGAGGATCCATTTGAGTCGCTATACTGCCCGATTCCTAACCTTGCTTTCAGCCCAGTGCACTCACTCTTTGCAATCTACCTGATATCCCTTTGTCCCAGTCTTTGCATAAACACACATTACACAAGGAAACAAAACAAAGAACCTGAGCAAGCTTGCGAAAAAAAAAAAAAAAGGTGAGTGTTAGCGAAACAAGCGGCGTAAAAAATAAAAACGGTGCGATAGCGCCAAGTGAAGAAGACTTGCAGGTTCACGCATAAAGTCAAAGAGCGAAAGGTCGCGACACTTGTAATGTGGATTACAAGTACACATCAACTCATCATACGTAGTTTAGCACCATCCCCGGCAACGGCGCCATTTGATTATTGCCACGGTAGGGTGATCCTGAATCAACAATATTTGTTTCCTATATACTCCTAACTGCCCAGTAGTCAAGCTACTTTGCTTGTATAGTGAGTAGGGTCGAACACGGGGATGGGTTTTCATCCCAAAATGATTCGCATTAATGTTTGCAAATGGTGAGACTTTTGTTTGGACTTTTGGATTTAGTTAAAAAGCCGAGAGTTGGTTGTTCTTGGCTTGGCCCAGAGTGAAACTAAATTAAAGTGTGAAATGGTAACCACTGAAGGTTTAGGTCACTAGCTTGATATAATGGGGTTATGAAGATGTCTCGAGGTTATTTCCTCGCATTATAACCCAAATAACATATAGTGAAGCCGTAGGATTTTTGTTTAGCTATAAGAGCTAACCTAGAACCTATTTGAGTCGATCAAATACTAAGCATTTAAGTCTGGAGTCATTTTGAAACCCTAGCATTCAACCTTATTTCAATGGCTGTAAATGACATTTAAGGATATCGGTGCATACCATTAGAATGCCTTTGAACCACTAAAGCATGGCAGTATTGACGAAAGAAAGGAGCATTAAATGGCATTAAACCCTAGTTTGGAAAGTTTGGAACCATAAATGCCTTACCTGTAGCATTTAAAGCATGAGGACAACCTCGGTAGCCCCAAAGAAAACCAAGGCTGGCAACCCTCATAACTTCCAAAGGTTTGGAAGCAGCGAGCATCCCTTGAGTTGTCATCCTCAAGGGGTGTGTTTGGCGTGAAAATGAGAAGAAAGAGGAGAGAAAGAGGCAAAAATAAAACCCTAAAATAGAAAGGCTGCTTGAGGGGAAAACTTATAAAAATGAAAAGTTAGGGTTACAAAGTTGCTTAAGGGAGCTTATATAGCCAACCCCCAAGGTGTGAAATGACAAAAGGCCTAAAATATGAAACACAATAGGGACAACATGGTAATTAATCAAAGCGTGGTCGTTTGGAATAAAAAAATATCAAAAACAGGGACGACAATTTATTTATGCGGGAATTTCGCTAGCATGTGAAAATTTAAACTATGCTAGCGAAATTTATTTAGCTATAGCGAAATTCACAAAGAGATAGCGAAAATGAAATTTTCGCTATGAGCAGTAAATTTAATAGGCTAGCGAGAATTTCGCTAATAAGCGAAAATTTCACATAAGCGAGAATTTAAGCTAGGATTATAGTACCGCAATCCAACGAAATTTTAATGTATACAGAAATTCACAGTTTCCTCTGCTTTGCTGTTTGCCTTTGCATCAACCTCTCATCAATTTGCTTTCAATTCTTCGATTCATTTTGACATTTCAACGCCTCGGCTTGGTGAAATCGCTGAGGATTCTCACATTCAGCACCAAGAATGAAACTGTGACTTAAGTTCGAGACACGCAAAACTATCAAAAGCAATCCTAGAAAACAAATTAGAAGCACTAAGCGGACATGCATGACAATTGGCTTAATTCATATAGTTAGTGCGCAAAAGCCACTCAAACCGATCTTGAATAGGGCTCAGAAATAGCACTTTTTGGTTACCTAATCGATCTTGTTTAGATAAAACCTTCATTATGAGTTTTGAGTCCCGAATGAATATGAAATTTTTAGTAGTTGGGGTAGTTGATATGTAATTCGCTATCAATCTCTATGGGAATGTTACCTGGACTTACATTCAAATTTTACTACTTGTATGACCTGTGCACTTGCGGTGTCATAGACTTGACCCTTATTTTTAAATCATGAAGCGATTAAGGAAACTACTTTATCAAGCGAAATTATCAGTAACATGTATGCGAGAGAAATTGTAAAGGCTCTTGTAATTATGTTAATTTGAGGGGTTTTAGTCTATAGAAAAAGGCAAACAAGTTTTTGTAAGTCGTTTAGAGTTGAAAGAAAATTAAAGATCAATATTCGACAAAGAAGGAAATACTAATTGGACATTTTAAGAAAGAACAAAATAGCTTTGCAAGCGATGGCTATTTAGCCACTAATCTTTAACAGTATGTGAAAATATTTGTTTAGTTTTGACTAATCCTATTAATTTGAGTGTGTTTGATTTAGGGGAAAACTTTTTAATGCATAGGAAATAGGATTGACTTGATTCCGGCGGAACCTTTGGGTGGAGAAAACGCTCGGGGAGCTTGAGAAAGACAAAAAAGCCCCGACGGCTATGGTAGATGAGAACGCGGCCGGACATGGAAACGAGAATGACGGCGGGAAGGCCTCCCATTGCGTCTGATGGAAGTTTGCGGGCTATTGTCGGAAGAATGTTACGCAATCGAATGACCTCTCATAGATGCGATAATTTATTAAAGCGGTATTGATTCTGATGGTTCAGCTGACATCAGGTTTCGCGCGGTCATCGCAGAGGCGAAGCGAGCACACGGGGGTTCTCATGATGATAAATACGGTGAAGGTGAGATGGGGTGAGCCGAAGGTGATGAAATTGCATCTCTTCCCACATTTTTCTTTGAGAGATATAGCGGCCACATGGTATGACTCATTGCAGGATGGATTCGGTTGATACTTGGGAAGAGTTGGTAGAAACTACTTGGGTAGATTCTTTCCCTCTTCTCTCACTTCAGAGAGACGAAGAGAGATAATAGTATTCAACGGGAAAGATGAGTCTATATGTAGCTTAGGAAGATTCAAAGGTTGTTGAAGAGATGCGATGCATGGCATAGATTTGAAGACCAGGATGGACATAGTGTATCATGCTTTAAATGATACATCTAAGGGTATTATCGATGCTTCCATGTTGCGAGACATTCAAACATAAAAGTCTTTGAAGGCGAGAGAATCGATAGAAGACACGACAAAATGCAATATGAAAGCTCCATGCGAGTTTTCAAGAGGAAATAACGAGAGGAAATGGAGTCGTGGAGATGAAGCAGATGGCGATATGGAAGCGAAGTTGGATGCCATAATGCATAGGATGAATGACAGAGAGGAAGATGCACCTTGCTCATGAAATAGGAGCGGTGGAAAGAGCTTATGAGAAAAAGTCTTGTGTGCCAGCAGGAGAAGATTCTTATGGTGAGGAGGTTAAGTACATGAGCGAGACGAAGTTATCATTTCAAGCCAAATCTAACACCTACACCTTATGATCCATTATTTGAGGAACCATGAGAATTTCTCATATGGTGGGAGGGGCATTACAAGGCCCGAGAGCATGGACATAATCCTCGGCAAAGGATATTACTTGACCACTAAGGTTCGGCCGAGCGCGGCATGGAGGTAAAAGCGAGAAATGTAGATATCGGGGGTGGAGGAGGCCCGACCATTTGAAGAACAAATCTTTGCCCGATTCGCTGAGGGGAACTGACAAGGGGCTATTGCAATTCCATGAGCAGCCCATCGAGACTTGGAAGCTTTCAAGTCGTGCTGAAATGTTTGAAGAATGCTAGTGCCTCGTGAAAATTTGGAACCTGAAGTAGAGCCATTGTACTGAATATACCCAATCGGAGCAGAGGTACATTCCTAGTGATGCTGGAAGAACCCAGGCGCAGAATTGATTTAAGAAGTGGGAAGGATTTGAGCGGCAACGAAGCGAGAATGAAAAGAAGGGCGGGGCGAGGAAAAGAGAGATTGAAAAGGAAGGAAGGAAAAACGGCCCAGTTGAGCAGTAGGAAAGAAAGTAATGGCCAGAGAAAAAGAAGGAAGAATTACCGGCTATACACCTTCGGTGCCATTTCCCACGAGACTTAGGGAAGTCGAAGAAGAAACGGAGTTTCTAAATTCTTGGATATTTTCAAGAAAATAAAATAAATATCCCATTGCGGTGATTAGCCAAATGCCTCTTTATGCAAAATTTAAAAGGGAAATCTTGAGCAAAGAAAAGAAAGATAGGCTGAGGAGGGTATAGTTAACTTGGCTGCTTCACGTCTGAGTGCACGTTATCCAGTAAGCTCCGAAGCAAAGATGAAGGACCACTGGCGGTTTTCACCATTCCACTGCTCCATAGGGAAATATGAATTCGAAAGCTTTATGTGATTACGGAGCAAGTATAAATTTGATGCCTCATCGATTGTCACGGAGACTTAATTTGGGAACTTACCCAATGACAGTGCATTGCGGATGGGCGATAGATGTAGCCTGACGAGGCATTCTTGAAGATGTACTTGTCAAGGTTGGGAGATTAAGTCTTTGAAGTGGATTTTGTTATCATGCGAGATGGAGGGAAGATACACGAGTTCCTCTGATGGCTGGGAAGACCTTTCTTAACAGCTGGGTGCCTTGATAGGCAGTATAGGAAGGTAAAATTGACACTCGGGGTTGGAAATGGGCGGTGCATTTTAATATTAATAAGTGCGGAACGCATCCTAATGTAGAGAGGAAGGCAGTTGTATGGGCTATGAAACAATAGTCTTCGATGATGAATTGAATTCGATTTATATCCTTGACACTCTATCAATGAAATTGAGATGAATTTTCGTTATCTTGCGAGTCTTGATTGTGAAGTGCCTTAATTGTTTAACAAGGAAACTGATCTCGAGTATAAATGAAAGAGTCAAGATGAAGTAAGCGACCCGAGAAGCAATGAGCTCATGAAGCGAAACTAGTGCGAAGGGTGACATTGAAGAGAATTACCTAGTCATTTAAAATGAGTTTTAAGAACCGAGAAAAGAAACCAGGTTATCATATCGGTTGCATTACTTGGAAGGTGAAGCGAAGTTCTTGGTAGTCGAGAAAATACAAGAAAGCAGAATTGCTTAGTCGATTGAGGATCGAAGTCCGACCTCAATTTGCATCACCTGAAAATATTCTTTGGAGGATAATGCAAAAGCTTCTATTGAGCATCGAAGGAAATTTTGAACCCGAGTGTTGAAAAGTTTCGAAAAGTTCTAAAATGGTTAAATCAGGGTTTTATATATGCTATGTCGGATAGTTCTTGGGTAAGCCCGGTGCATGTGGTTCGAAGAAGGTGGATCAACGTGATCGGAAATAGAAAAGAATGAGGCCCGATTCTAAGGCGTAGCGGGATGGAGGGTGTGTATTGACTTCTAAAAAAATTGAATACGCAGCAGAAAGGATCATTTTCCCACGCCTTTCATTGATCGGATCTTTGGATAGGTTGGCCGGGACACCCTCGTTTTGTTTTCTTGATGGATACTGCGGATATAACCAATTTGCTATTGCAACTGAAGATCAGGAGAAAACCACTTTTACATGCCCATTTGGTACTTTTGCTTTTAGGTGAATGCCATTTGGTTTGTGTAATGCTCCTAGTACCTTCCAAAGATGCATGATGTCTATATTTTCTGATCTAGCGGAGAAGAAGTTATGAAGATCTTCATGGATGATTTTACGATTGTATGGATCCGGTTTTGAGCAGTGCACATAACCTAGGAACTGATCCTTCAAAGGTGCAAAGACAGAATCTAGCTCGAATTGGGAAAAATGTCATTTTTATAGTTCTGAAGGAATTGTCTTGAGGCGTATGATTTACAGCGACGAGGACTTATGAGGTAGGCAAAGCGAAAGTTTCAATTATAAAAATCTAATGCCACCCACTACGGTCAGGGAATCGGAAGTTTCTTGGACATCTTTGGATTTTATAGAAGATTTATCGAGATTTCTTAGGAAATTGCTAGACCCTTTATGCGAATTCTTTGGAAAAAGATACTAAGTTCTATTTTGATGAATCACGCCATAAAGCATTTGGAAGAAATCAAATCCGGACTAGTTGAAGCTCCCATAAAATGGCAAGCCAGTTAGGAGCAGAGAATTTGAAATCATGTGTGATGCAGTGATTTAATAGATTTGTATTGGAGATAGAAAGATGAAAAAGTGTTCAAGGCCATATGCTATCTTCAGCAAAACCTTTAATGAAACCTGAGAAAATTACTACTGCGAGAAAAGGAGATCTTTGTGATAGTATTTGCATGTGAAAAATTTAGGCCATACATTTGGGGTCCATGTTATTATACACGATCATCGCGGCTGATTAAATATCTAATGGCAAAGAAACAATGAAAGCGAGATTGATCAATTAGGTACTATTGTACAGGAATTTGATTTAGAAATAAAGATGAAAGGGTAGTGACAATGTGATAGGTGATCACTTGTCGAGTGAAACCCAGCGTACGAAGGAAATGGCGAGAAAATTTTCCCGGATGAAGCGGGTTATTTCGGTGTCACTCCCGATCACTGGTATGCGATATTGTGAACTTTTTAACTTGTGAATTATGCCACGAGTCGACTACCATGAGAGAAGAAGCTAGGATTGATATTGAGGTGCTACATCTGGGATGACCCATTGTGTTTAAAGAGGAGCTGATACGATTATAAGGAGATGTGTACCAGAAGGTGAGCAAAGCAAGATTTTACAAGAATGTCATGTATCACCATATGGAGGACATTTTGCAGGAGATAAAGCATTACCTGAAAATTCTCGGTCGGGTTTTTGCGGCCTCTTATTTTAGGATTGTTTTGAATGGGTGAAGTTATGTGATCAATGCCAAAGAATGGGAAATATGGCAAAGGCATGAGATGCCCACTGCCGAAAGTGATATCACGGTGAAGTGCCCGATTGTTTGATGTATGGGGAATGGATTTTATGGGGCCTTTTCAATTTCATTTGAAATATATACATACTCCTAAATTTGTGGATTATGTATCAAAATGGGTAGACGGCTTGTCAAAGAATGATGCCAATACGTTCAATGAGATTTTACAAAGAAATATTCTCGGCGGATTTGGAAGGCCAGGCTATAATTAGTGATGGAGGAGCCATTTGCAAATAAGGTGTTTGGCAAAACTCATGGCGGGAATGTAGTATCAAACACATTATGAGCTTGGCTTATCATCCTCGAACAAATGGGCAAGCTGAAAATTCGATAGGAAATAAAGAAAATTACGGAAAAGATTGTAAGTTCGGCTATAAGAGATTGGTCTTTGAAGCTTGATGATGCACTTTGGGCATCTGGGCTACCTTTAAAACTCCCGTTGGAGATGTCCCATGAGGCTTTGTCTTTGGAAAACCTTGTCACCTACCTCTTGAGCTAGAATATAAGGCTATGTGGGCCATCGAAGCAATTTTTAGTTTAAAGCTCTTGGGAAGAGAGAGGCTACTCAGGTTAAATGAATTGGAAGAGTTGATTGAGGAATGAAGCCTATGATAGTGCGGAATTTACAAGGATAAAAAATGGCATGATCAAGCGAATTTTGAGGAGGAATTCAAGAGCGAAGATCGAGTCTTGTTATTGACTTCATCTTAAGACTCTTTCGGGAAAGATGAAGTCGAATGGGTGGACCATTTACAGGTGGTATCAAGCACCTGGAGTTTGGGGCGAGTGACACTTAGAACCGACAATCATGAGGGAGTTCAAAGTTAATGGTCCAGAGATTAAAGCACACTATCTTGGGAAGCAATTAGAAGAGTAACCCATACCGTTTAAGAACAAAGGAAATTGAAGAAATAGAACAATAAGCGTTAGAAAGTCAAATTTAAAGACTAAAAATTGAACTGACTTTGTGGAAGGCAATCCCACGGCAGTTTGATTTTAAATTTTGTTTTTCTTATTTATAGTTTACAATTTCTGTGTTTAAATTTCTAATAGCTTAATTTGATTTTATTCATTATCGATTGAAGAGTAGGTAAAGAATTTTTTTTTTTTTAGTTTACGGGACCAGTAGAAAATTGTGCAAAAGGAGTGCATCACAACGATCAAACTTCAATGTCGACATAAGAGACGAAAAGGGGCGTATATTAACTTGATTTGATTTTAAAAGTTTGTCTTTGATATAGCATGATTGAAAGTTTGGGGGAATTTTATATTGTTTTGGTGCTTAAGTTTTGAATGTGATGCACATAATTAAAGTTTGTTGAATTTTGCATGATGAAGATGAGTTGAGTTAGTTGTTTTGATTGGAATTGAATAAATTGAAAATTCTTTGTGAATTTGAGTGTTTATATTTGGGTTTGACATTAATTCAAAGTTGCAACCAGAATTCTTGAATGGCAAAATAAAAAGTGGAAAAGAAAGTCAGAAATAATGAAACTAAGGTCACAGTGAAATAAGGAGGAAAGAGCATTTTTATATTGCAGCACCATTTTCCTGTCGTGACCACATTTAGTCCACAACCCAAAAATTTAGTAGTGATGAATAGTCCACGAAGTCAAATAAAGAAGGTTAAAACCTCTCAATTTGGGCGTCCAGCAGTAAAAAAATAAAATTCATTGAAAATCATTAATTTAGAGGCTCAATATTTAATGTCGCAACTCCCATAGCGCTGTCATGACATTTAACCAGTCATTCCACACCGAATTCCATTAGACTACGATTCACCCCCGAACCTTTCAATTACTTGCATTATTCATTTTAGAATCTTTGAAATAAATAGTTATTAATGCAGAAACAAAAATCAATGTCTTGATTGAACGAATGGGTTTAGTATGCTCAGTTTCGAGGAGAATAATCAGAGGAAAATTCATAAATTCAAGAAAAACAATCAATATTCTCACAGTACTGAAACCTCAGTTGGAAATATCAAAGAGCAAGAATTCAAGAGCCTCATTCAATTCATTCATCGAAAATTTAAAGAAAGAATAAATGGCCTTGTTCTTTGAGAGATGAAAATCATAAAGGATGGGATAACGAGGGAGGAAAAACAAACAAAGAGAATGAAGAAGGGAGAATGAGAGAAAGAGAGAAAGAGCTTGAGAATTTGTGAACACGAGTTTATGGAATGAATGGAGTCGGAGAAAACAAACCAATTCATTCCTTATTCCATAAAAGCGGCTGTGTAATCAAAGAAGAGTGGTTGATGGGGAAAGGAATAGGAAGAAGGTTAATTAGAGCCCATCGACCGAGGAAGCTCGATTTGTTGAACGACCTTGTTAACGGTTGAATCACTCTTGGAGGAGCTCAAGGTCTGGTGAACCAAATTTTAGACGGGGGTGCACCCAACCTTGAGGGGAAGATCTAGGATTTTAGATCAAGAAATGAAGTTTTTCTCGAATTTAGTTACGAGTCTTATTTGTAAAGCCAGTTATCTGATATCGAAATGTTTTGATATTTGAATAAAATTCCTGTTGACTTACAATTTGATTGATGAATATGATATCTGAATTTTGTTTCTGTGTCAATTTCTTTTCTATGCAAGAATCAAATAAATAATTATGTTCTTTCTCAAGAACAGAAATTCAGGAATAATCAGGGCGTGAACTATTAACTTGGAAATTAGGGGTATTGCCTGCATTGTTTAACTTTAGTTTAGTTTTCAAGAATTGGAAAATTGGTTATTGCTGATGGAACAAAACACTTGGATGAAATAATGTAAGTAGACAGTAAATAAATACAAGTCTTGAAGAAATAATACACATTGGTCAACAAAATTTATGAAACTTTGACAGGAATTAGGAACCTCTTCTGGGAATTTAGAAGGCCCATCATAAGGACCTGGCTCGGGTAGAGACTTTTCCATTGTTGATCTTGGGGTTCTTTGAGCAGTCATATCAGGGGACGCAGGGTTCTGAGGAGCCACATATGGGAGTGACGGATCGGTTGTACTTTCGGGTCTTATCCGCCGTGATCTACGCCATGTCGATCTCCATTATTCTCAGGGAGGAGCGCGATGATGTGGCGAGAGGACCCAGGCGGGAGGCATCTGTTCGGAGGTGGAATTGGAGGTGGAGAGGACCCCCGATTCCCAGAATCCATCTCCTCGGCTCCACCTCCTCTTTCGCCTCGACCCTGCGACCTTTGTTGGCCCAATCCACATGCCTCAGGTCTGCAGAGCATATCATTGTCAATTACAGGGGTAAATTTCTTTGTTATGATTCTTGTGGCACTTGCTACGGGCGTCGTTAGACCGACGGATGGCCCGGCTGGGGTCACTCTCGCGTAGAATCACGCCATGCTTCTTCAGATTATGAGCCACCTCAGTCTCCCGCCAATTACTCGTGATCAGTCTGTTGTAGCAGCCTCCTTGGATATGCTTGCAGCAGCTTCAGATCCACCGGCATCTACACCACCACGAGAGTGAGGTGGTCGCACTCCCTTTTCTACCTTCCGATCCACTGCAGTGGAGCGGGTGTGTTTATACTTTGGTTGGGGGAAAAGTTGGAAATTGGAAGTGTCTTATCACATTTTGTCTTATTTTTAGCTTTATCAATTTGCCCTACTTATTTTGTATAGGGTGTATAGGATGCATGTATTAGTAGATGGTAGGCGGTGATACTGTTAATGTTTAGCTATGTTAAGCTAGCAGTAGCCACTTTGGTTATATCAAAGCTTTATATCAATGTTACATTTTCTTGGCTTTTGAATCATTTTTTGTGCCTATATTTTTGTGTTTCTGATCTTACCTTTAGTTGAAGACTTGAAGCCCTGTATGCTACCATAATGTTAGAATAGTTTCATGCATGATTAAGTTTTTGGTCGATTGAAGTTCCAACGTATTCAACCTTGTACATCCACCTTTAGCTAATCACACACAGTGCACATCAGTTTTTACCAATAGGTTGTGAAGCTATATACCTCTTTTCACTTTGCAAAACCGGCTTAGATTTGTTGACGACCCGTAATAGGTTTGTGTTACCCACAAAAGAAGACCAATGAAGTCTTCCAAATGAAAAAGAAAAGAAAAAGAAAAAAGAAAAAGAAAGAAGAAAAGAATTGAAGCGGGTGACTTTGCGTGAAAGCCGAGCAACGGTCAGGGTATATAGGAAAGCCTTTAAAGCCCGGTGCCCTAAACCTTCACTGGTTGGGAGTCATCGACTTTGTGTTCATTACACGGGTGGATGGGTAAAGTTTAGCGAGTTGTAGGCGCTGGATTCTCGAAGTCATTCGAAGTCCGGGGCGAAGCTTGTAGAGTTTGTGGTCGGTAGATCCTTTTGGCTTGATGCCTTAAACCTTAATTGGTTGGGAGTCATCGGTGGACCCCCGTTACACGGACTTTGGTGAAGTCGAGTTTTCAGCATTGCATCCTACAATACATTCGAAGTATGAAATAAGAGTGTAACTGAATCTATTTAGGTTGGTCACCAGTTTAAAGTCTTGGCAGTAGCTTGGTTGGGGGGAGGGAATAGCTTTGCAACTTATTGGTTCAAGTTGGTTACCTTAAAACACTTAGATTTAGGTGGAAGTTTAGGTTGACTTCCTTGGAATTGATGTTATACGAGCTTGTTCCTATGTAATTTTTCTCTCATGATGGTTTTTGTACAGAGTCTAAATTGTTCATACTGAAGGTAAAGCCTCACTTGTACACACACTTTTTGGACATACCCTTGATTGTTTTAGCATTGCTAAGGGACTAGTAACGTGTCGGTTGGGGGGTGTGATTAGTACCAAAAAGTGCTATTTTGAGTCCTATTTAAGATAGGTTTTGAGTGCTTTTTGCATACTAATCATATTAATTAGAATAGATTGACATGTGCGGAGTCCATTAGTACTGCGATTTTGTTTCGAGGTTGTTTTTGGTAGTTTGCGGGTTTAAGGAACCTCGTATCATATCAAGCTTGGCATCATAATTGTGATGTTTATATTGAGTTCGTATGAATTCTCGGCGATGTCATCAAGTCGGGATGAAGAAATGTCAAAGGCTAAGGAAGAAATGCAAGCGTTAGTGCGGGAAACGACAAAGTGGAGCATTGATTTCGTATGGCATAGCGAAAATTTATAAGTGCGAAAATTTCGCAATGGTAGCGAAAATTTCCACGATCCCTAAGCGAAAATTTAAACATGCCATATTTTAAGCTATGATAGAAATTCGCTATGATAGCGAAAATTCGCTATCATAAGCGAAAGTTACGTATAGCGAAAATTCAGAATTTAAGCTATGCTGCGATTTTAATATGATAGCGAATTTTAAGCTATCATAAGCGGAATTCGCTATCATAGCAAAATTCAACGCATTGCATAAGCGAAAATGCTGCCCCTCTTTTTGATATCCAAACGACCCTGTTTTGTGTAATTCCCATTTAGCCCTCAATGTAATCATAGTATTTTGGTATTTTTGGTATTTCACATCTTTTGTAAGGCTATATAAGCCACCTTATGGACAAGTGTAACCTACTTTTGCTAACTTTTCATTTGACTTTTTCTTTTTGGTCCCGGTTCTCTCTTCTCTCTCTTAACTTTTTCTCTCATTTCTCGGTGCGAACACACCTTTGGGGATGACAACTCAAATGATGTTTGGCTAAGCCTCAAACCTTGAAGAGAGGAGGGTTGCTAGGTTGGTTAATGGTGGTTTTGCGAGGTGTTATACATTTAAATGAAGCGAATACTTGCATTTATGTGTTCAAACTTTCCAAACTAGGGTTTAATGCTATTTAATGTATTTCCTTTGAGTGATACTTGGCATGCTTTAGGGTTCGAGTGTATTCTTAATGGTAAGATACAGCGACATTCATTAGATGTCATTCTGAGCCAGAAATTAGGTTAAATGATGTATTTTTCAATTGCTGGAACATTAAATGCTCAGTAAATGCTTTGGCTCCAAATAGGAATTGATTTTAAGGGTTGGTTTAAAGTTAAACAAAAGATCAGGTTTGGCTATGACTATATGTCATTTGCCTAATGCGAGAAATAACAGGAGGACACCTTTATAACCTCATTTTATCAAGCTAGTGACCCAAGACTTCAACGTCTCCATTCCACCTTATTTTAAGCGTTTCGAGTGAGCTGATGACAATAAACACCCATTGCTTTTAATCTGAATCGAAAATCCAAATGAAAGCCTACGCCATTTTGAATCGCCAATCTGAATCATTTATGAGATGAAAAAACCCATCCTGTGTTCGTACAGACATTTATCTTTGCGATGAAACTGACTACGACGATGGGAGGAAAATAGGAAACAAATTTTGTTGATTCGGATCCGCATGCAGGTAGCGCGAATCAATGATTGAATTCTTGATTTGTAATGAATAATGCTGATGAACTAACTCTTTCTCTGGGGTTTTGCCAGCCTGGCTTACGTTTGATGGATTGATTTTCGATTTTGGCTTATTTAATTATTAATATGAGTTTATATGTTTGCTTTAATTCTTGATTTAATTACATGTTATTATCTGGCCAACCTTGGAATGCTAAAGCTGGGATTTTGAGATCGAGAGATAATAACTTCTAGGGACATGGTTAATGCAACACTTGGGTAGTCGAAGAATAGAGATATTCCAGGCTACAAGTGTGGCACTAGGGTTTGCACATTTAGGCGTTTGGTCAGGGGTTGAGCGGAGATCACGATACACCCATTTGGCGAGATAGGTAAATATATCTCGAGATATAATATCTTATAGGAAAGATCAACCCGCCAACATAAATCGTATGAATACTTCAATGAGCCCTTAACTGAATTGACATCTATTAAGAGTGGTAGGAGACGGTAAAACCCTAGGTTTCTCATCATCGATATAATTCAACACACGTAATTATGAGTTTTTGTTAATTCTAATAATTTAGTCATACTTCATTCTAAGATTAGATCCAAATATTGTCGAAGTCATCAAATCAGTAGTCAACACACTTCTTTTTGAGGGAACGACACTTGACTAACTCGCTCGTCGACTCAAACGCGTGCACTTGCGCATGGGTTTGTGTTTCCCCGATTAATTTTACACACTCCCGCATTCGGTAAGTCGAGTTTTTGACGCCATTGTCTGGGGAGAAGTTTAGTGTTGATATTGACAACCGTGCCATAGATAGTACTTTGGATCAATTTTACTTTATTTAGTTCTTCTCACCTCTTGATCAGTTCTTTTTACTTTTATTTTTGGTCTACATGCTCTTTTGTATTGCATCTGTGCTGTGATTTGGTTTCATTCTTATCCTTTGATTTCAGGAAAGTCCTTAGAGTGCATGCAAAGACAAGATCACAAGGAATTGCTTCCATTCGATCCTAAACCAGAACGGACACTGCATCGATTACGTAGAAAGACCCACGTAACTCAACCTGAAATCATGCAGCATCAAGTAAACGCAGGACATATTCATGAGGGGGATGAACCACAAGTGGAACATAGTGGAAAGAACTATAGAACTCGGGCCACCACACCTTTCGTACAGCCTGATAATCTACATATGCTACTTGAGGAGTTTGCCTTGCACCTACGATTGTTGATCGACTATCACGACTGACCACCTATACGAGCGAACAACTTTTAGTTAAAGGTAACTACGGATGCTCGATAATATCAGTTCCATGGAGTTCTGGCGAGAACCGAATGCACATTGACCAGCTTTATTGGGGGTCTGTAATCCCGGTCAACTATAATGGGAGGTAACCAAAGCTCTCAGTGGCTATTCCCATTGTCATAGTGGCCAGAAATTAAGCTCTTGGTTGACCCGGTATTATCAGACTATCTTCGTGGAATGACTTGGTGCGAAATTTATGACAGAGTACCACCCTCAAAAATAGCTCAATTGGTGTAAGAAATTAATACATTTAGACAATTTGAGGGGGAGAACCTGGCTGAGGCTTGGGAGACATTTAATGAGCTATTGAGGAGATATCCACATCATAGATTAACTAAGTGGATATAGGTGCATACGTTCTACAACGGTTTGAACGCCTCAGCCAGGACAATAATTGATGCTTTAGCGGGCGGTGCTCTAATGAAGAAAACCACATATCAAGCCTATGAGATCTTGGAAGATACGGTTATTAATACTAATCATTGGCCTAGAGATAAATCGGCAGGAATCCGCCAACGGGGAGCGAGCACAGGAGATTACAAGTAACTTGGTAAACCATGTTGCCGCAGGTTAACTAACCAGGCTGCGAAGCAACAAGTTTCGATAAATGCCATTCGAGTAATTCGGTAGGAAATTTGTGAGATCTTACGATTGAGGACAACATGGTACTGGTGTCGGGTTAGGAGCGGATGATGAGTAGAGAGCGGATTTGATATGTGAATGAGGCGGAATCGACCACGTGAGGGTGGTATGGAGGCTGATGCATATCGAGAGCCGAGGGTGTCGGAATCGGTCGAATGCAGATTCGAGGAGTGGAGAGGTAACCAAGGAGTAATCAGGAACAATCGAATTATGGTTGGAGGAATGGTTAGAGCAACGTACCACCACCTCAGTGGATGAACCGACCCTTGAGAAAAAGTAGACTTTAAGTGACATGAGCAGATGCCCACCTCTCACACCGCCTTTATGAATGAGACAAAGGCGAATTTGCAAAGCCAGACCACCCAATTGAACAATCAGGCATCACAAGTGAGAAACTTAGAGGTGAAAATGGGCCAAATGGCCAATGTGTTGACAGAGAGGCAGGGAGCATTCTGGAGTAATTAAAAGTGAACCCAGGCGAGAGAGATGTAGATAGGTAAGCGGTCACATTGAGAAGTGGCAAAGAACTAGAAGCATTAGGGTAGTCACCAGTGCTAGGAGAGGTAGAGAGACAGGAAGAATTAATGTAAGCAGCGGGCGATGGGTTGTGGGGAGCGGCCCAAGTCGAGGAAAAGTTGGATAAAAGAAGCAGAAATTGGGATCGACGAGCATGCTTGAACCTACTATCACAATCCAGTACCCTCGAGCGCTTGAAAAGAGCAAATTGGATAAGCAATTCACCAAATTTACGGAGGTGTTCAAAACTCCACATAAACATGCGTATCGTGCATTAGAGCGAGATGTCTAGCTATGTGAAATTCATGAAAGAGATACTGTCCAACAAAAGCAGACTATCGGATTTTGAGACAATAAACCTCTTGAGTGTAGTGCCATCCTATGACTAAAGCGCTACAAAAGCTCAAAGACCACATTAGTTTTACCATCTTATGCACAATTGGAATTCCATCTTTGAAAGCCTTGTGTGATATGGAGCTGAGTATTAATCTCGTACCACTTTGTCGATATTCAGACGGTGGGATTAGGTGAAGCTCGTGACCACGATCACGCTCGATTGGTAAATGGAGTCAGCTGGGAAACACCTTGGGGGGGGGGGGGGGGGTGGGGTTTATAGAAGACGTTCGGATCGAGGTGGAATGAGTTCATATTTCCGGCCAAACCGTCATCTTAGACATGGAGAAGATGACACAATTCCTACATCATGTGATGGGCCATGTTGCATGGGAAAGGCACAAATTAATGCAGAAGGGTGACTTAGTGAGATTCGGAGATGAGGTCCACTTTCATGTATTCCAGCATGACATCGGATGATCGACGAGATATCTAGACACCCACCACTTTGAAATCTTATGAAACAACTCATTAGCTGGAGGATGGCACAATTAACATGGAAAGATACCAGAGGATGAGGATGGAGGCAGAGGCTGTTTTATCAGCCAGTAGTGTCTTGAGCATATGGAGATGTTTGTCAATGCTCTGATGTTGCCTGCATGGGATGGGATGTGGGCTAACATAGCGTTAATATCTGCATACTTGAGACATGAAACTGTGTTGGGTTGCTCTCTTTCTCAAGCCTCTTTCATTACACTTTCGTTCTTTCTTGCCATTTTACCTTGAGTACACATTTTTGTTTGTATAGTGGAGCTTATCTCTTGGCGAATCATAAAGGTGGAGGCAAAAGCAGTGTCCTGTTTACGGTCGCGTGGCCAGCGAGCAACATTAGAGAGTGAGCGCTTCCTAGTCCACATGGTGAAGCACGCTTTGCCGCTATGAGGTTGGGACTACACCTTCTGATCCACAGCAGCGAAGCCTGCCTCGCCGCTGTGAAGCTCGACCTTCGCCCCAGCGAACCACACTTCGCCTCAACGAAGCATGTCTTCGCCATTGTGAAGGATCCTTCGCCGCGGCGAAGCGGCTCGTATTCCAGGCCTCTATAAATAC
Organism: Tetrastigma voinierianum; assembly: GCA_016808115.1. Taxonomy (NCBI): domain Eukaryota; kingdom Viridiplantae; phylum Streptophyta; class Magnoliopsida; order Vitales; family Vitaceae; genus Tetrastigma; species Tetrastigma voinierianum. The sequence goes on from JAEQBH010001020.1 coordinate 484,889, forward strand.
CCGCGACGGACATTTTTTTTTCCCTCTAAACGTTTTTTGTGTGTCCCATCATCTCCTGTTCTTCTTGTGTTCCATTTCTTTTCATGGTGAGTCGTATGTAGAAGCTGCGTGGCGGCTAGAAGACTATCCCGGCCCGAGAGGCACGCTCAGATTCCATCCCAAGCGGCACCTCCACCTACGGGCTGACACAATGTAGTTTTATTTCTCGGGAGCGGGCGCTCTACCACCCAGTCGCTTTGCATCCAGTTCTTTGCATCCGGAGCGGGGTTTTGGAGCCTCAAATGTGTTCTTCAATTTGTATCTGGAGCTCGAGGTTGCGAGCCTGGGCTCCGGGCCCGAGGTGGCCCTAGTCGTTCACGAGTTCTACTCTAACCTGCCATCCCGGGTCGGCACCACAGTGTTTGTCCGGGGTAAGTGGGTTGACTTCGGGGCACGGACCATCGACTAGTCCCACATCGATTGCGGGACCGATAGCGGGAGTACCAGCGTGTTGAGGCCATCGATTTCGAGGGAGCTGTCACGGAGAGCTCACACGGGACGGGAGCACATGGAGGCGCCACCGTCGGCGAGGCGAGTCACCATTTCTATGACAGCACTCACGCGAGTGGCGAAAGGTTTAGTATAATTTTTATTAGTTAAAATTAAACCTTCGCTACATCTTAGTATAATGACCAAGGACAAGACGATCCTCTTGTACGCCATGACCAAAGGACTCAAGTTCGATATCGGGATGGTCATGTTGGGCGGGGTTGGTCAGAGGCCGACTCACGGACGTTGCCTTTGGTGCCTGATCCACCTCTCGATCCTTGGGCTGTGCCGTCGGTGGAGGATCGGATGTTGAACTCGAGGAGCCGGTGCAGCGGCGCCTGCTCATTCCAGTACCGGGGTGAAGTTTGGAGCTGGCGAGGTCAATGATGGGGCCGGCGATGAAGAGACCGTGATGATGTCGGCCACACACAGTCGCGGCTTGACCCGGTGGATGTTGACCACAGGTCCCTGTAGTTGACACAGTCCTGTAGGCGGATCATGCACTCACCACCTTGAGCTTATTGGGGTGAGTCGCGGGGCTTGTGATTTATCTCGGCGAACATGGACTCCATCCTGGCGAAGGCGGTACGCTATCTGCGCCCGGTAGAACGGATCTCTAAACGGCTCACTCAAGCACGTCGATCCGCACGACATAACCATCGCCACCCGGCTGCCGGTGATATTATTTGTTTTAGACGTGTTCTTTACCTTTTCTGCTTTATTTCTTTTACGCCATTAAAGGACCTTTGTGTTAGTATTATGCTCCTAGCTTGATGGCATATACATTAATCTCATTATATCTTTACATACATGAGGCATTTATCATTTATCTTGTTATGTAAATTTTGGTTTAACTTGATAAAATCGGATCCTTGAATAGTTGGCTCCAGCTTTATGTCATCAAGTATGTGACTTGATAGTAAAACCTTAAGGCATAAGAACACTATTCTAAATAGTCCATAGTTGATCATTATTGTGGGAATAATGAAGTAAGACTATTATGTTTTGAGAAGACCACATTTCTTTGGTCATGAACATAAGATGCTACTCGAACATAAATACATGTTAAGTTCATGTTATGGAGTGACCAGCTATGAGAAATACTACATGGATTATGTCATCGGTAATTCTCATTGCGGTAGTAGTATTGAGTCTAAGACACAGATTCACCATGGATTCCTACATGAGGAACTTCGTGTCTTGACATAGCTCAATGACGTATTTAAGAGGATGGTAAGACAAGCTATGGTTGGGCATGTAGTAAATCATGTGGAGGAATGGGAGTGATAGTGAAGGAATTTGTCCCGCTCTTAATTGATTGAGGATATCTGTGGCCTCTTGATAGAAGTGAGGCGGGAAATGCATGGTCGTGCTCGAATGAGATTGATAGGAGTTATCAATATCATTTGATCGATCTACTTGAAAATCAAGCGATTAAAAGTTGTATGAAGATGACTTCATCCATGCTTTGTGTGTCGAGACATCGTGTGACAAAGGACTAATATCGTACTATGGTAAGGTTTTGAGTCATCGAATTCACTTGAGATTGGGTAGTTATAATGTCTTTCTAGAGACCCGATTATAACTTGTGGGCTTAGAATATGATTTGGGCTCGTACTTGACATTAAGTGAACCTATAGAATCACCACAGAATGAGCTATAATGGGATGTTAGAAAGGCTCTCTCTTTAGCCATGAGGTCAATGACCCTGACCCGAGCCCGAAGCCCATTAATAGTTAATGTAATTTGGTTTTAGATTGTTTAATAAAAGGGTTTGGGAGGCTTGATATAAATATGGGGTTTATCATCTAAAATAAATTGGTTCTTTTGAAGTGGACGTTTTTGAGAGAGAATTCTTTTTAGAGTTTTGGAAGACACTAAGGTGTCTTTGCTTTTGTGGGACAAAGACCTATCATAAGGTGCTAGCACATCCATCCCATCCATTATCCATTCGTGTGGATACCTTTAGAGGGCGTTTGCACACTGCATCGTCTTGGCTAGTTGATGTTGGATCGTTTCCAGAAGGAGTTATGTTTATGTTTCAGCGTGTGTGTGATTAAGTAAATCTGCACTAGTCGAAAAGGATTTGGTCTACAAGAGGTAAGATATGGATTTCCTTGATTCATTGTTTAGTTTCATCAAACCTCTTGAATCCTAATGCAGTTCAGCGTTAAATTTTTATTTCCTCTGCGTTTTCTTATCGATGGATTCCAACACACTATCAGTTTCAAGTCTGGGGATGTGGGTGTATGGGGTATGACTATGTATGACCTAGTTTATTTTGACTTAGTTTTATTTTGACTTGGGTTATTTTTACTATTCTTGCATGATTAGGTCCATGATTAGATCCATTTTATGTAAATTTTTTTTTATTATCTTTGCTATTTTTGCATGCTTAGGTCCAATTTTTCTTTTTAGGCTTGTGTTAGGTTGTCTCTCATGCACCAACATGAATGCAAATTCCACATATTAGAATATGAAAGTCTCCTAAATTGGTATTGTGTATTCCTGTCTTAATTTTGAGCATGATAGCAACAAAAGGGAGTTGTAATAATAAGCGAAACAACCTATGTTCAATGGGTAGGACTTGGTGTTTGACAGGTGGGACTGCATTGTGTAAAGTCAGAGACTAACCATGTCGGCCACCCCTTTTTAGATCCTCGAACTTCGATTCCACAGTAGGCTATCCTACACACACACACATGATCTTCAGGGTATGCTTTGACTCCAAACTCACCATACAAGAGTCCTACGAACCATAGGAAGTAAACACCTAAGTGATGGGACACCTTAGAAAAAGAGGATCGCCTTTGAGCTGAATAATAATAATAATAATAATAATAATAATGATAATAATAACCATGATATGGATCATCCAATCGGAATCCAAGACACGATCAGGGGCTTTTCAAAGCCTAATGCCACTGAACCAGCGGTGAGGAGCCATTGACTTCAGCGCTACATGGGACAGAGGATGGATGATCTACACGATCTTAGACCTCAAGGTTTGGTTGAGTGTTCGGGGTGAAGTTCTAGGGAGCTGAGATGCCGGGTGCCCTTAACTAGCGGTGGGGAGTCACTTGATGGATCCCATTGGGAACCCTCACCTCGCCTCTCGGTACTAGTGCTCTTCGGTTTTCTGGGACTAATCCCTTAGGGTAGTGAGTGAATAAATTGAGGTCGTTCTGTCCTTCCATGTAAGGTTATTCCGATGGCGGGTTCGACTCTGGATTTAGGGGTAATGTGGTCGAGCTATACGTTGGAGATCACACTTTAGCAGCACTTAGATTCCTTGGGAAGAAGTGTACACCGTAAAGAGGGTTAACCTATTTAGTCCAGTAGAGGCCAAGACAGTGTAGACTCTTGAAGCTAAACAATCGAATTGGTCCACCGGATCTTTTGAGCGGCTAATATGAACACCTTCCATTTTGTTGTCGTAGTGTGCTTAACCCATAGCATCGCATGGTTTCACGTATTCTTGTGTACCACTGGGTGGAGTCACATTCTTGCTTGGGACGAGCGAGAAGTTAAGTTTGAGGGTGTTGATCGAGACCGTCATGCGTAATTTTAGTTAAATTCTCGGTGTCGCTAACTAAAATGCATGATTCTGATCTTTTCGTTAATATTAAACTAATCCCTCGTATTATATTATTCTATAGAATATGGCGATGTTGGAATCAAAAGAGCGACTCAGACATAAAAATATAAGCGAGTAGAAGTAATGAAAAGGCGACACCATAAGAGTTATTAGTTCGCCCTGCAGACCCTCTTCAGTGAAGAACCGCCATTGCGAAGACCCTTCCTGTGTGAACGAGAAAGCTGAAAGCAGGCCTCGGGTTGCTTGACTGCGAAATACCCAGCCGTCATGACGGCAGTATCCCTTTCCATTATGGCAAAAACCCAAATTTTTGGGCCATTGATGGGCCCGTGCCTCGAGGCATAAAGGGAGAGTATTTTCAAGATACAAGGGGAGAGAGATTGGGAAGAAGGAGGAGAGACAAGAGGTACAGATCAAGAGAGCCGGATTCAGGAAAGATCGTGAAGACGGAGTTTTCTGTAGTTCTTCCTTCAACCCACTTCATGATTCAATTCTTCAATCGTAATGAATAATACATTGAACTAACTCTTTCTCTGTGGTTTTTCCAACCCTAAACTACCGCTTCAGCGGATCGATTTTCTGGCTTTGGCTTATTTGGATTACAATATGAGTTTATATGCTTGCTTTAATTCTTGATTTAATTACTTATTGTCTGGCCAACTGTGGCATGCTAAAGCTTGGAGTTTGAGATTGAGAGATTGATGAGCTTAAAAGTCATCTCTTTTTAGTCCATTTTTCTGTTTGATTTTCAGTTAAAATTGAATAATTAATATACAGAATTAGGAAGAAACTCACCCATTTGTTATTAGCAGGTAGAATGGAAGAAAGAAGAAAAAACGAGAAAAATGCAAGACCGGTGGGAGGTAAGTGGCGCACTAATTTGGCAAAGGTAAAGGAAAAGAAATGGCTAAGCCATGGATGCAGCTTTGAGTTTACACTTCGCCTGAGGTCGCGATAGATAACAAGCTATGTGGTCGCTACATGAAACCGCATACGAGAGACTTAAAAGAAATGAGAGCTGGTTGTCGCGACGTGAGATCGTCGCGGACATCAAGAACCGGGCCAATGGGGTTACAGACCATGAGAAGATGTCGCGACAAGACATCGATAAATGGACATCAAGAACAGCACTGAGACTCGCGGCGCACGCATGTGATGTCGCCGACGCCGGATCGAGGTCGCGACATCATGAGAAAACAGTGGAAACCTGTAAATCCTATAGTTGATGTCACGACAAGAGATTGATGTCGCGACATCAAAAGACCAGTTGAATTCTGCAAAAGACGTGACAAGATGTCGCGACAAGAGATTGATGTCGCGACATCAGGAACCATCAGATGAAAGCCGAAGGGAAATGAACTGATGTCACGACAAGAGGCTGAAGTCACGACATCAATAACCATCAAGAGAAGACCAGTTACTGCCGATGTCGACATGAGATCGTCGCCGGCTACACTGCACTCGCCAAGCCAAGGGTGAAGTTTCGCGAAGTGAGGTCACGCCAACAAATAAGTCGCGACAACATGAGCAACCGAAAGCCCGTAGAACTAAGCCGATGCCGCCGACATGAGATCAAGTCGCTACATCGTGAACCACCGTGATCAATGATGCAGAGTTTTAAAGAGATGCCACTGACAAGATATCGGCGTCGACAACATGAGCAACTAGTTGAAGCCCACGATTCTTTGTGATGACGTCACGACAGAGATCGATGTCACACATCCGAAGACATCGCTGAAGATCGGCAGATGATTCGAGTTGAGGTCGCGACAAGATATCGACCGCCGCGACATCAGAAAGAACAATTGAAACTCCGCTAAGACGGAGAAGATGTCGCTGACAAGATGGTGATGTCGCGACACCAAAAATGACTAAACTGGCGCTACATAGAGTGTCGGTCGCGACGCTGATCGAGGTCGCTGACTCGATCATGTCACGACAAGGAAACTCGTCGCGACTAACAAAGGACTCAAATCTCGGATACTCAAAAATCCACAACAGCTACATCAGATTAGGCCCAACCGAAAACCCTTATAAATAATGCTAGCCATCCGTACCATTCAGTGGAGCTGGGCGCCACAGACGAGGTCCGATAATAAAGCTCATTTTCTTTTTTTCTTTTCTTTTTCTTTTATTTTTCTTAATTTTTATTTCCGCCGCTTTTTTGCAGCGCATTATGCTCGTGATTTTTACTTTCGTTATATTTTCCGAATCGATGTTATCGCGAATAAGCCGAATGCGTGATTTCAATTTATTTTCAAATTACCACCGAATGCTCGGGTTCGATAAATTTCCGAATTCATTGTTTCGGCTTCAAATTGCAATATTCTTATGATCGCAGGAATGTCAGACGTAATTCAGTAATTAAGGAATCCAGCCCCATTAAGTGAACGTTATAATGAATTTAATCTTTCCCGTAGTCGCTTCAAAGCAGCCTTGTTAATTTCAAGCAATGAATTTACTGCTTCTCGGGTTTATTGTCTTCGGGATCGGAATACGCTTTATACCCGTTAAGATTTCCAAGGCTATTGCCTGATTTCAAGGAGGTCCTCTCGAGTGACACAGGTTATTATTCCCGAGAGTAATGTACATTTTCAAGGCATAACCTCGGCCATTAGGGATCCTTGAGCTTTGTGTTCACTTAGATAAACTTTCACTTGAAATCAAGAACGAAGTTGAATGAGTTATCTATTTAAACAAGCAAAGAGTTCACCTCAATTCGATGGCGAGGGGCCAACTCAAAACGGTTAGCCGAGATCTAATCAAGGAAAGGTCGATCTATTCTAATTTCGGTGAGGAGCAACTGAAGTCAGGATATCCTTGCTTGACCGATAACTCGGGAGTTAAGGCTTACACCCACAAAATGGGTATGAAGTATTGCAAAAGAAAAATTACCCGCATTAAGGAAGTCCCTCTTTAAAAGTAGTTATCGACCCCCGCATTCGAGAATCCAGTGTCATAAATTAGATAATGAAACAGGAGTATGGAGAGATCCAATTACTACAACGCTCGACGATTTTGAACCGAGTTAATCAAGAAATTTTGGTCGAGTAACTACGGGTGAATTGATAGTTCACTATAATCAAGCTTATTACTGTGTCTTCGAGGATAACCGTTCAAGATTCGCTTCTTTATTAGGAAATTCATTATTCTTGCCTCTATTCTTTTAGTATGTCGGGTAGTTCGCTTATTTTCCTTTATTCGGCTTAATTGTTCTAGCACTCAATGCTGGATCCATTATCATTTTACAGGTCCAAATATAGTATGGAAATCGAGTAGCCCAGGTAGTTGATTTAAAATTTCGAGATCTCAGGATCGATATCCGACTTAACCATTTTATTACTCACGACTGCACTCCTGCGTAATACTCGACTAAAACCAACTTTTAAAAAATGATGATTTACTCTAAGAGATTGGTATTTACACGCATTTTGTTTTTGGTGTCAACAAGTTTTATGGCTACCGTTGTCGACGTGACAATAGTCCTTTCGTAATAGTTGTCAGAATTTGTATGTGTTCTTCGGTTCACAACGTTTTACGGCGCCGTCACGATTGCATTAACAGTCCTTGGTAATAGTGTCAGAATTTGTATGTGTTCTTGGTCTGTCAAATGTTTATGGCGCCGCTGTTTCTGGGATCGAAGAATTTTATAAATCAATATTCAGGGATGAAAGAAGAAAATAATTTGGACATTTTTAAAAGAAAGAACAAAATAGATTTTCAAGCAAAGGGTTCACTGGGCTACTAACCTTTAACCGAAACATTGAATATTTATGATGATTTGACTAATCCTATTAATGGAAGTGTGTTTTGCTTTAAAACTGATGTATTGTGAAACGTAACATCCGATTCCAAATTACGTAAATAGAAAGGACGCCGTAAGCTCAGAAAGACCACATATGCAAAGTTCAACCATGGAAGAAGAAGGTGATCAAAGGAAATACATATTGCAGGAAGCTAGCTCGCCATCGATACAATGGAGGATTTCTCGAGACCAATTATACAGAAGAATACTCAAATATCGGGACAAATTAGCCGATGCTAATAATTCTAGAATTGAAGCCAAGACTGGACATAATGATCCAAAGAAGACGGGGCCACTGGTCATCCCATCAAGATCCAAACGAGCACCGGGAAGATTCTCAGATGGCTAATACTGTTGAATGGGTGAGACCAGGTCATAAACTGCACTCGAGTTCCCATTCTCCAAGAGATACAAAGAGCCTACATGGTATGAATCATTACCATGGTTCTCGTTGATACTGGGGAGGAGTTAGTTGAGGCTCACTTAGGTAGATTCTTTCCCCAGCCCTAACCATAGAAAGAAGGAGAGAAATCATCAGAAAAACTCCAGTTAGGGGAAGATGAAAGCCTCAGATATAGCTCGGGGAAAGATTCAACCAAGGCCGAGAAGATGTCCACGCATGGGATAGATCTCAAGACTCAGATGGACATTGTATATCAGTGCCATGAATGATATATCAAAAGGATTACTGATGCTTCGGCGCTGCGGAGCATTCAAAAGAAAAAGTGCGCCGAAGAGGCAAGGAGCCATTGAAGATCCGCCAATGTAACATGAAAACTCCTTCCGAGCTTCTGAGGAAACAACAGAGGAAAGTGGAATCATGGAGTCGAAAGAAGATGACAACCCATGGAGGCCAAGTCGATGCCATTATGTACGTGTTAGACAAGCAAGAAAGAAAGACACATCAAGCCATGAAATAGGAGCAATCGAAAGCGGAGTTAAAGAAGGGAAGTGGCCGAGGTAACTGGCACTTTTATGAGGTCAGCAGAGGTTAATATCTGGGGTGAGCCAAGCAGCTTATCATTTTAAACCCAATCCTAACTCTTCCAAAGACATTATCACCCAGCACTCGTGAACCATGAGAACTTCGTATGCGAGGGGCTTTCTCAAGGCCAAAGGCAGTGACGTAACCTCATCGCGGTATCGCTAGCCTACCTAGGTTCCGAAGAAGAAGAAGCAGTACAGAAATGGTTAATGTGAATGAACAATACCGTGGCCGAGAGGGCCCTATCTTTCGAGGAACAGATGCTGCAATGCATGGGACAATAAAAAGTCAGTTGAATCCTCCATGAGCAAATTTGGAGAATCGGGAAGCAACCGCTACCAATTCTAAAATTTTTTCACTACCACGCATCCTCAAGAACCCGAGACACAAGTAGGCACCGCCCTAACCCCGCAGCCGTATGGGCTGGATGCCTTCCCAAGTGATACAAGGAAAGAACCCGAAGATCGTACGGCCAGGCAGCCTTAGGAGGGAAGGAGCTAAGAGGAAAGGAAAAGATGACAAAGAACAAAGAAGTAGCAATACCGTAAGGGAAGAGACAACGAGAATGATAAAGAAGGAGTAGAAGACAGCAACATCCAAGGATCAAAGCCCGCACCCCATTTCCACAAAGACTCAGAATCAGCACGGAGGAGCAAATAAGAAGGTTCTGAGAACTTTCCAGAAGCTAGAGATCAGTATGCCTTTTACAGAAGTGGTGACTCAGATGCCACTTTATGCAAAATTTCAAGGACATAACGAGGCAAGAAAAAGAAAAATAGTAGTTAAGGACAGTGAATCTCACCGCTTACTGGGCAGCGGCAAGACCGTGAAAGAACTACCGCAAAGATTTAAGACCCGTAGTTTGCCAATTCCTGTATTGGCTGAGGACCGAATTCCAGAAGCTCTCTCAGACTCGTGAGCTAGTATCAACTGGCGTCTCTCTCGCTGCCAAGAAAATTGCCTGGGGAGCTTACCCCACAACCGGTTACTCTACAACGGGCATGCAACGATGGTGAAACCATGGTCATTGAAGATGTCGTCATCGTTAGGAAGTTTATCTCAAGAGACTTATCATTCGACATGGAAGAAGATCTGGCCAAGTACCCCTACTATTAGGAAGACCATTCCTAGCTACCTGAGTCGCCCGATCGATACGTTAAAGGAGTTTTATCTGGTATTGAGAAGAAGTCGCTTATGATTTAACTTGATCAAAAGTGACAAATATGGGATAGGACAAGGAAGGCTGCAATGTAGCCGATTCTCGTCTCTACTCCAACTCGATGTTATCACGATTGTAACACTCCAGCTTCTTTTATCAATGAAAAGAGACGAATTCCCAAAGATATCAAGACGTTATTCGAATTTCCATACAGCAGTTTTCATTCTATAGAAACTGTGTTGAACTTGAAGCACAACAGAAAAGATAATGGGGAAAATAGTGAAAAAGAGGAAAATCATCAAGAGACCAGTACAGAAGGGCTAGTTTTGAAAGAGTTGCCATGTCATTTAAAGTATGCCTACTTAGAATTACCAAGAAAAAAACCAGTGATCATTTCAGCCGCACTGGATGCCGAGGAACAAAGACGAAACATATGAAGCATAAGGAATTAGCTTGGTCCATTGAAGAACTCAAGGGTATCACTAACGCTTGCATGCATAAGATTCTCGCTTGAAGAGACTTCAAAACCATTCAGAGAACATCGAGAAGACTGAATCCGTTGATGAAGGAAGTAGTCGTAAAGGAGGTACTCAAATTGTTGAATTTGCTTTATCTACGCTTATTTCGTATAGTCCTTCGGGTGAGCCCAACCATGGTTCAAAGAAAGGAGGGGTTTATCAGATCGAATGAAAAAATGACTGATTCCAACAAGAACAAGGACAGATGGAGGGTATGTATTGATTAAGGTGAAAGCTTGAATACAAAGAACTTAAAAAAGATCATTTTCCTTTCATTCTTCATTGATCAAATGCTGATAGGTTAGTAGGACACCTCACTTTTGTTTTCCTCGATGGGTACTCGTGGTGGCCAACCGGGACATATCGCACTGGGAGGATCAAGAGAAGACCACGCTCACATGCCCTTATGGTACTGGGCCGTAAGGATGCCATTTGGGTTATGTAATGCTCCGCCTACATTCCGAGGTGCATGATGTCTATTTTCAGACGGTTGAAAAGTGATGAGATTTTCATGGATGATTTTATCGTATGATCCAAATCTTTGATCAATGTCTAAACAATCTGGAAATAAAAACAAAGATGCTAAGACAAACAAACTAGCACCGACCAAAATGCCATTTATGGTACCGTATGAATTGTTCTCAAGCATGTACTGTCGACTAGAAGGACTCAAATTAAAGTATCCATTATCCGACTTTGCACCACCTACCACAAAGAAAAGGAGTAAGTTTCAGCAGGCTGATTTTGTTACAGAGATTCATCAAAAGACTTTTCAAAAAATAGCCGTGACTAATTATGCATTACTCGAAAAGGATACAAGATTCACCTTGATGATTCCCGCAAGGATGCCGATGAAATCAAGATCAGATTGGTACAGCACCTATAATGGCTGCAATCTGCACGGAATCGTGATTTGAAATAACGCAGGATGCTGGACTGCTATGGAGCCGTGGTTGGGCAGTAAAGGAGAAAGTATTCGTGGTCATATACTATGCTAGGTAAGACCTTCAATGAAGCACAAGAGAACTACTCAACAACCTAAAAGGAGATGCTAGCTATAGTATTTGCTTAGAAAATTTAGTAATACATTTGGATCCCATGTGGTAATTCACACAGATCACGCAGTTAATCAAATACTGATGCCTAAAAGGAGGCCAAGCCAAGATTGATAAGATGGGTGTCATTATGCAAGAGTTTGATCAAATAAAGGATAAAAGGGATGTGACAATGTGATAGCCGACCACCGTCTGCAGTAGAAAGAAACAAATGATGAAGTTGAAGACAATGCGCTAATGTGAGAACTTCCTGCATTTAGCAATGTTTAAGGTTTCCTTCCAACTTCCATGGTATACGACATTGTGAATTATCCGGCCAGGAGTAATGCTTCAACTCGGCCTACCAACAAGAGAAATCAGAATCGATACAGAGACAGAGCGGGATGACCTAATTATTCAAGAGAGGTGCTTACGCGATAATAAGAAGATTGCGGTGCCGGCGTGAACAAGGCAACATTTAAACAATGCCATGCATCACCATACGGGGACACTTTTCAGAGAAAGGACAGCTTCACAAGATACTCCAATCGTGGTTTTATTGACCCATTATCTTCGAGACAGCGTAATGGGTGAAATTGTGTGATCGATGCCAAAGCATTGGAAATATCGCCAGCAGAACAGAGATGCCTTAAAAGGTATTATGGTAATTCAAATTTTGATGTTCGGGGAATAGATTTATTAGACTCTTTCTCACCATCATTGAAACATTTATATACCGCTAGCGTAGATTATGTCTCCAAATGGGTGGAAGCAGTTTCTTGTCCGAGGAATGATGCTACGCTTGTGAGTTTTTGCAAAGGAATATTTGAGCGGTGCTCGGGAACCCCTTAACCATTATTAGTGATAAACCATTTGCTTAACAAAATATTTGCAAACTCATGAGCAGATATTGGATCAAGCATATAATGAGTTTAGCTTATCATCCCTGCACCAATGGACAAGGTAAATTTCCAAATGTGAGATCAAAGAATACTTGAAAAGACCTGTAAGCTCAAGCAGAAGGATTTGTCTTCCAAACTTGATGATGCACTTGGCCTGGCAGAATCGCATACAAACTCCCATCGAATGTCCCCATACGTGAGTTGTTTCGCAACCATGTCATCTACCTCAATTAGAATACAAGGCAATGTGGGCCATCAAGAAGTTAAACTTCGATTTTAAGGTCGCAAAGGAAGAAAGACTGCTTCCAACTCGGCTCGACCAAGAACTGGAAATGAAGCTTATGACAATGCTCGAATATACAAGGATAAGACAAAGAAATGGTACGATCGAGAATCTGAGAAAAGAGTTCGTAACAGGGGAATGTGTTCGTTGTTTAACTCTAGACTCCGAAATTATTTCCTGTGAAAAAATTAAAATCCAATTGAGCTGGCCATACAGCAGTGCTGGCATTACATTTGGAGTAAAAGGATAATCAAGACTGCTACTAGTGAAGAATTCAAGGCCACGGACAAAGGTTAAAGCATTACCTCAATAGTGGAGGAAGAAGTTGAAGAACTCCAACCTGGTTCTTAAGGAAAAGAAGAAGTAAATTACCAACAAAGAAGTCCAAATACACCAAAATCGAAAAATGCAATGGGAGGCAACCCATGAGGATTCAATACCGATTTTAAATTGAATTATTATTATTAAGCCTAATTTGTTTTCATGATAGATTTAATATTTTTTTATTATTATTAATTTGATTGTAGTTTAACTAGAATTCTTCTGATTATTGTAGTGATCTTCTCAGAAGGGTTCAAGACACAATAGTAAAGTAAATTCCATAGGAATGATTCCAAAGAACTGGGTAGGTTCGACATGAGAAAAAAGGGAGTAACCTTCTTAACCAAATTTCAGAAGTTATGATTGAACTAATTACTAAATCAAGTACCGAAATATACCCGATAGATACCTAAACGCGAAATAATAACAAAATTCAAAGTTTTTGAAATCATTGAATTAAGGGCTTAGGTCGCAATGTATAAGCTATGTCGCGACATTAGCTAATGTCCATACATAATATCAATGCCGCACCGCTTGGTTAAACGCTGCTGGGTAGTAAGGAAAGGAGATTCATGTCGCGACACCACTGTGGTGTCGCGACAGTGAATTAAGTTTCAAATTTGAGAAGGAATTTCGCCACATCCAATAATTCCTGAAACTCCGCAGACATGTCGCGACATTCCGGTATGTCGCGATAAATGCTACACATGCCAACCACTCATTCCAAAAAGCCCTAAATTTAATGATTCTAAATGAAAGGAGGCATGGAATTGAAGTCGCGACAAGTCATAAATGAAGCATTAATCAGCCCATCAAGATTGATTGGAATTGCAATCGTTGGAAACTATCTCATTCACTCCAACCCACATAGCCATTCGCATTCGTCTTCCCTCTGAATCTCAACCTCCGAAAACCCCAGCGCCCCAACCTTCGTGAGCTTTCGCTTCCAATGGCTGAAATTCCCACACGGTGCCTAACCTCTAGACGATAATGAGAGAACACTAACAATCGTAAGAAGAAACTCATCAAGGAGAACGCTTAGATGAGAGTCACTGAAGAACAAGCAGAGAGATTATCGGAAAGACCCGGCCTGGGACTTCAAGAGCGGCGTAAAGGGAAAGGAAAAAGGAGAGAAGAAGAAGAAGATTTCGCTCTCGATGAAGCTTATTCTCGGAAGAAGTATTACGCTAACAAGGGCTTTGTTACGTAGAGGAGATTCAAACCCCCCGTGACTCCTTCAAGGAGTATGATAACGTAGAGACTGGGAGAGTCTCAAGGCACTAAAAAAGCAGTGATATACAAGACTGGGTGAGAGTTTTATTCCAACATGGTAGGAAGGAAGGATGGAGCCGTTTTGTTAGAGGAGTCCTGGTCTCATAATGGCTGGCGCTATCAACGAAGCCTACTGCATGACAATGCACAAGCATGGCTCCAAATTCAAGAAAATTTTGGAAAAGCCGACTCTTAGAAAGATTGCCGAGAAGCTCACTGATGGAAGTGGCGCAGCGAAATTCAAAGAAGGAAAGCCAAGAACTCGAATGTGGGGAGCCTCATCAAGAAGCAAAGGTATGGTTTTACTTCCCGCGTCCTGCTTTTGGTTCCAACACATTTATGCAATGTGCTGAGAGAACAAGAAGTCGGTGACCGCTGTACGCCAATTAAAGGATACAAGATCAATACAGGTTATCATATATAACCTATCAAGAGATATCATGAAGGAAACAAAAGAGGTTCCCGTTTCTCACCCAAAGAACAATCGCGCCTTTGCTTCAAGGCTAGGAGGAAAGGGGTTTGGGAGTCGTAAGAAGAAGTCCTTAAGAGCTTCACCCCTCCTTCCGACTGTGGGCGGTAAGGACCAAGAAATCGAGGAAAAGTGGAGGCCGGTAGAAAATGCAGGTGAAG
This sequence comes from Tetrastigma voinierianum, assembly GCA_016808115.1. NCBI lineage: Eukaryota > Viridiplantae > Streptophyta > Magnoliopsida > Vitales > Vitaceae > Tetrastigma > Tetrastigma voinierianum. Next base: position 499,924 of record JAEQBH010001020.1, read on the forward strand.
CCCAAGTCAAGGAACGGTAAAAGGAGACCCAGAGAGGCACCGATCAAGGAGCAGCACCCAGTTGAACTCAACCGACAACAACGACACATGTTTCCAGATAATCTACGCGTGACGAAGGCACCATGACTTTTCCATCCCCTCGTCGCCTCCTCCCCAGAAGAAACAGAAATTTCCAACAAGGGGAAAGCTCCAGAGGAGCACCAGAGAACAACTTGATACTGGAGACTCTAAATGCTATGCAGAAGAAAATAGAAGAAAGAGAGAAGGAGGAACTTTAAAACAGAACTGTGAGAAGCCATGTATGAAAAAGAACTGAAAAGAAGAGACCAACAGTGGGAAGAAGAGCTAGACAGAAAAGAAAGGGAGCATGAGTTGGAGATACAAAGAAGAGACCAACAGTGGAAAGAAGAACTGAACAGAAAAGAGGAACAGATGGGAAATATGTTAAAGCAGCAAGGAGAAGAGTTCAAGAAAGAAATGAAGGAAAGAGATCACGACCGGTCAATAAACTCAACCAGTCATGAAGCTTTCTATAATAAGCAGTTTGATCGTGACTCTCAACTCCTAGCATTGTTAGAAAAAAGAGATAAAGAGCATGACACTAAATTTGTGGAGCAAATCAAGGGTTTCAAGTTACTTTACAAATCTCTACAGAGGGAGCTGGAAAACAAATTGAACGACAGAGACAAAAAGCAATGGGAGATCGAATCCGCTGTGTATGAATACTGAAAATTTAGATTTGATTAACAATAATCTTTCTAATTTCTTAGAATTCATGACTGAGATGGAAAATACTATGAATGGTTTGGGGAGAGACAGATGCTTAATAAGAAGAACCCTCTAACGAGATCGTCATCAAGAACAGTCGAGAGGAAACCAAGAAGAGAAAGGAAAGAAGGAAAATGAAATTTCCTTCATTCCCAGCCCCATTTGAACACTTTAACTGGATCCTCCTGATATTTTTGCTACCTCTTCCAAAAGAAGAAAATAGACCTTCCTTGCCTAACCTTCATTAACAACCTTATCCTTTACTATCCAACATTTGCAAAGAAAATCGTAAATAAAATAGAAATTAAATTGAATTGTTTTCAGGTTACTTTGCATTTGACTTACCAATGTTATGTTGTTTGTGGTTGCATGATTGGGAAATCAAAGTAGGAAATAGTTCCAGAATAAAAACTGCTGAGAGGTCATGGTTTAATTGAATGAAGCAGTTAGAGTAGGAGTAAGCTGAAATGAGAAAAAATTGCAGAATAAGGACAAAATGCATATAGTTTAATTAAAACACAAGGTACAAAAATTACTTATATTTAACTGATAAGTCCAGAATAGAGGAATGTAATACAACAGAAGGAACAAAACATATTTTTGAGTTTGTAGTATGAACAGTAAGTCAAGGAACCTCGTTGAATATCACTCAGCTTAATTACTCATCAATAAAACCGAAATATACCTATCAGAGCAATACAAATGATCAATCCATTCTAGAATTTGTTAGATTATTGATTGAGGCGAGATCCTAGGTGATACAGTTGACAAGAAATGATGCAGGCCATTCTTGGATAGTTTGAGCCATTCTAGCCATCCTTATTAATATGCTGGTGCATATACCTTAGTTCCATGAATTGAGCTAAACAGACTGATTTTTCAAAAATAAGCCAATGGAAACCCCAACCCATCCAGAAAACTCAATCCTTCAGTAAAGAACCAATGATTACCCATGAATTCAAGAAGGAAGAAGAAAATGAAGTTTGGGGGAGTATATATATTTTTTGAGGAACTCCAAAAGGGAATGAAAAGAAAAAGGCAAAGAGCGTAGTCACAATGTAAAAGAAGGCTTAGGATAAGTTTTATCTTGTGGCCTAACTCTCTTGAACAATTAAGTTCTTAGGGGTGTTTCAACACCTAGTACCCTAATGCCATCTGGTATGGGAGCTACTAACTCAAAGTTCGCTAAGAGTGTTAGAAAGCCTAAAAAGTTAAAACATTGCACTATCCTTAAGTGGTAGAAAACTAAGGAAATCTTCCAGTGAAATTACAAGTGTGGAATAGGGGGCATACAGTTCTGAAATGAAGAAATCGAAGAGATGCCCCAAACAAGAAGTTTAGGGAAGATTATTAGAGAAACTATCAGAAAGAAAGGGTAGAAGAGAAGAGAAAATGTTCAGGGTAATCTAAACCTAAAAATTCCTTCCATCCTACCCATTACCCAAGCCTAACAATATAAGCCCAAAAGACCTGATTGATCTTGAAGACTGAAATCACCTACATCAGTGGAGATCAATATGAAAAACAAACCTATGGAATCTGAAAGAATGGAAACAATCAAAATTGTGAAGAACTGTAGGGAGTTAAATGACGCAGTAGGAAAATGAGAAAGGAAAACAATTCAGTATTCAACAGGATCCAAGGAATATATTGTTTGTAAAACATTTTCAACAATTTAGTTTTGCACGACATAAAGAGTAGAGACCAGCCTTGAACTGGACTTGAAGCTAAATGTACAGAAAATTTTGCATACCTTGCATTGCAATTAAATTGAATGCCACTGCAGAACAAATCAGAGAAAAATGTCCTTAAAAATTTTTCTTTCTTTTTATTTTTGTTTGAGGACAAATACCTTTTTTTTCTTTGCTTGAGGACAAAGCAAAACTTTAAGTTCGGGGGAGTTTGATGAGCTTAAAAGTCATCTCTCTTTAATCCATTTTCCGTTTGATTTTCGCTAAAATTGAATAATTAATATACGTATCAGGAAGAAAACTCACCCATTCATATTAGCGTGCACGGGAAGAAGAAGAAACAAGAGAAAAATGCGTGAATCGGGTGGAGTAAAAGTGTGCCCAATTGGCGCATAAAAGGGAAAAGAAATGCTAAGTCATGATGCGCTAGAGTTTACACAGCCCCGCCAGGTCGCGACAAGTGATAACAAGCTATAGAAGTCGCGACATACCGCACATGAGAAAGACCGAAGTTAGTAAATGAGCTGATGTCGCGACGTGAGATCGGGTCGCGGGCGCGGTCAAGAACCAGCGGTCGGGTTACGTAATCATGAGAAGATGTCGCGACAAGATACCGATACGGACATCAAGAACGCATGCTTGGAGACTCGCGGGATAGATGATGTGATGTCGCGACGCTGATCGAGGTCGCGACATCGGGCGAGAAAACAGCGGGAAACTCAGAGATCCTATAGTTGATGTCACGAGCAAAGAGACATGTCATGGCTACATCAAAAGACAAGTTGAATTTCGCGAAAAGACGGACAAGATGTCGTGGATAAGAGATTGATGTCGTGACATCGTGAAACCATCGATGAAAGCCAAGGGAAATGAACCATTGCCACGATAAGAGGTCAAGTCACGGCATCAAGAACCATCAAGAGAAGATCGCAATAAAGCTGATGTCGCGACATGAGATCAAGTCGCTGATACCGCACTGCCAAGGGTGAAGTTTCATGAAGTGAGGTCACGATAATAGCTCAAAGTCGCTGACAACATGAGCAACCGCCGAAAGCCCGGGAGAATCCGTTTCGATGTCATGGCGAGATCGCGTCAAGCATCGTGGAATGACCAGATCAATGATGCGTAGCCTGTTATAGATGTCACGACAAGATATTGATGTCGCGATAAATGCGAGCAACTAGTTGAAGCCTACGATCTTTTAGATGATGTCGCTGACAGATCGGCGTCGCGACATCCGAAGACATCGCCTGGAAGATTGCGCATGATTCGAAACAGGTCGCTGATAAGATATCGACGTCAGCGACATTAGGAAAGAACAATTGAAACCTCGCCAAGACGCGGGAGAAGATGTCGCCACGGAAGATGGCGATGTCGCCGACACCAAAAATGACTAAATCAAGGCTACATGCAGCGTCGGGTCGCTGACGCGGATCGAGGTCGCTGACTGGCGATGTCACGGCGCGAAATCGTCGCGGGACAACGCAGCGACTCGGGGCCTCGATACTCAAAATCCGCCAACAACAGTTGCATCGGGATTAGGCCCAACCGAAAACCCTATAAATAATGCCAGCCATCCGTACCATTCAGAGCTTCACGGCCACGTATCGAGAGGTCCGATAGCCGAAAGCTCATTTTCTTTTCTTTTCTTTTCTTTTATTTTTCTTAATTTTATTTCGCTGCTTCAGAGCGATTATGCTCTCAGATTTTTATTTTCGCGTATTTTCCGAACTGGATGTTATCGCTGAAATAAGTCAATGCAGATTTAATTTATTTTCAAATTACTACCGAAATGTTTGGTTCAGATAAATTTCGGGAATTTGATTGTTTCAGCTTCAAATTGCGCTATTCTATGATCGCAGGAATGCCGTATCGTAATTCGTGAATTAAGGAATCCACCCATTAAGTGAACGTTATAAATGTAATCTATCTTTCCTCAGAATAAGCTCCAGCAAATTGTTAATTTCGCTAATGAATTTATCGGTTTTGGGTTTATTGTCCGGGACTCCAATACGCTTTATAATTCGTTAAGATTACACATTGCTCGATTTCAAGGAGGTCCTTCCGAGTGACACAGGAAGACATTCCCCGAGAGTAATGTACATTTCTTGAAGGTATATTAACCTCGCTTATTAGGATCCTTTCTGAGCTTTGTAAGTTCACTGAAGATAAATCCTCTCTCACTTTGAAATCAAGAACGAGTTGAATATGAGTTATCTATTAAACAAGCAAAGAGTTCACCTCAATTCGATGGCGCAGGCCAACTCGTTAGCCGAGATCTAATCAAGGAAAGGTCGATCTATTCTAATTTCGTAGGAGGAGCAACTGAAGTTGTATATCCTTGCTTGACCGATAACTCGGGAGTTAAGGTTTACAAATTCATAAACGGGTATGAAGCATTAAAAGAAAATACCCAGATTAAGGAAGTCCTCTTAAAAGATATCAGACTCCCGTATTCGAGAATCGTGTCATAAATTAGATAATGAAATGTGGAGTATGGAGAGATCCAAATTGCACTACAACGCCGACGCATTTTGAAACCGGAGTTAATCAAGAAATTTTATTAGAGTAACTACAGGAATTGATAGTCACTATAATCAAGCTTTATTAATGTGTCTTCCGAGGATAACTCGTTCTCGCATTCGGCTTCTTTTTATTAGAAATTCATTATTCTTTATTCTTATTCTTAAGATGTCGGGTAGTTCATTTATTTTCCTTTTATTCGTTTAATTGTTCTAGCACCTTAATGCTGGATCCTATTATCATTTTATGGTCCAAATAGTATGGAAATCGAGTAGCCCGGGTAGTTGATTTAAAATTTTCGAGATCTCTGTGGATCGACATATCCGGATTTAAATCCATTTTATTACTTGTCTAATTGCACTTGCACATCGATCAAAACCAACTTTTAAAAAATGATGATTTACTCTAAGAGATTGTGGTTTACACGTGTTTTGGTTTCGTGTCAACAAGTTTTTGATATACTGCTGTCAGGATTGACAGTCCTTTCGTAATAGTGTCGTAAATTCAGATGTGTTCTTGGTCCTGGCCAACAAGTTTTATACGCTGTCGGATTAGACAATAGTCCAGTAATAGTGTCAGAATTTGTATGTGTGTTCTTTGGTCTCACAACAGAGATGATAACTTTTAGGACATGGTTAGCAACACTCAGAAGTCATTACTGTAGATATTCCAGCTGCAAGCTGGCACTGGGGGTTTGCACATTTAGCTGAGTCGAGAGGCTGGAGGCGTAGATGCAATACACCCCACTGGCGAGATAGGAAAATATATCTCGAGAGAGAATATCTTGTAGGAAAGATCAACCCTCCAACACAACTTGTTTGAATACTTCAATGAGCCCTTAACTGAATTGACATCTATCAAGAGTGGTAGGAGCCGGTAAAACCCTAGGTTTCTTATCATCGATATAATTCAACACACACAATTATGAGTTTTTGTTAATTCTAATAATTTAGTCATGCTTCATTCTAGGATTAGATCCAAATATTTTCAAAGTTATCAAATCAGTAGTCAACACACTTCTCTTCGAGAGAACGACACTTGACTAACCATTACACTACGTCAACTCGACGCGTGCACTTGCCCACACGGGTTTGCGTTTCCCAATTAATTTTACACACTCACAATCGGCCTGTCACCCTCACTACCACAAATACCATCTTGGTATTTGCAGACGGGTAACTGGGGGTTGTTTATGATGTGGGAGCACTGATCATGTGATAGGCAACTGTCCACGAGGATTGGGAAGTTCTAGAAATCCTCAAGGAAGTGGTAGAGGAGGGTAAATGTACCTCCATATACCTAGAGTAGGGGTAGAGGATGAAGTTATTCACAAGGAAGAGGTAAAGCTCAGAGACAAGAATCATCCCAAGCACATCCCCACCGAGCTTATGCCATGAGATCTCGTGGAAGATTTAGATGTACAGCAGGTTATCAGGGGTACTTTCACTCTCTTTATATTGACTCAGATGTCTTTAATCGACCGCCTCACGTGATTCATATATATGCATGGAACAAATGAGTGATAAATTACCTTCGGTAGAGCTGTTATCTTATGACCTGTTTGCTACAAGTCCTCAAGTACAAGCAGCCGAGTCAACCACGTATAAGAATTGTCCCTTAATGGTTTATGATAGGGAATTTTCTGCTGATATGATCGCTTTGCCTTTTCTCATGAGTTTGATTTATTGGGAATGGATTACATCCAAACATCGTGGCCATAGTTGTCTCAGATAAGAAAATAGTCCCGCTTTAAATGTTCGACCTATCGGCAATAAAGACAAACTGACCGAATCAATACCAAAAGTTATTTCAACTATGAAAGCCCGACATTTTCTGAGAAAAGGTTGTGAAGCCTTTTTAGCTTTGATTCTTGACTCCAAAAGAGAGCAAGTGAATTTATAAATATTCCTGGGATTAGGGAGTTCCCTGATGTATTTCCCAAGGAATTACCGAGGGCTACCCGAGTTATAGCTAGATCTCTATCAAGTAGTACGGTGGAATGACTCCTATTTCGAGGGCAATCTTTTACCGTATGGCTCTAACCAAACTCGAAAGAGTTGAAGACTAACTATAGGAGCTATTGGATAAGGGTTTCCATCCGACCTAGTGTCTCACCTGGGTGCCTAATTTTATTCATAAGAAGAAAGATGGCACTCTTCGGATGTGCATTGACTACCGGCAAATAAACAAAGTAACAATTAAGAATAAGTATCTGTTACCAAGAATAGAGGATTTATTTGATCAGTTGAAAGGAGCAAGTGTCTTTTTGAAGATAGATTTGCGATCGGGATATTATCAACTCTAGGTGAAAGAGGTTGATGTCCCGAAAACAGCTTCCAGAACCCGTTATGGCCACTATGAGTTTTTAGTAATGCCATTTGGGTTGACCAATGCTCCGACTCATTTATGGACTTGATGAATAGAGTTTTCCGCCCCTATTTGGATAAATTTGTTGTGGTATTTATTGATGACATCCTGGTGTATTCTAAAGATGCACAGGAACATGAACACCATTTGAGGATAATATTGCAAAATTTGAGAGAGAATCGTTATTTGCAAAGTTAAGTAAATGTGATTTTTGGATTAAGAAAGTGTCATTCCTAGGCCAAATTGTGTCGCTAAGGTATAAGAGTTTGACCCAAATTAAGATTGGAAGCAATAGAATCGAAACCTCCTTGAAATGTGTAACCAAGGTAAGAAGTTTCGGCTCGCTCGTTATTATCAGAGATTTGTACAAGGATTTTGGTTATAACATCCTCTTACAAGATTACTCCGAAAGGGGTAAAGTTTGAGTGGGATGATAAATGCCAATCCAAATTTTTAAAGGTTAAAAAGAAATACTCATGAAACAGTGTTGATTCAAAATTTACTTCGTAAGGATTATATTATGTACAAATGGATTTCAGATGCTCGGGACGCGTATTGGATGCAGGATGGCAAAGTGGTGGCTTTATGCTTCCGCAGATGCTTGAAACCGCATGAGCAAAACTATCCCACATGATTTGGAGTTAAGATTCCGTAGTTTTCTCTTTGAAAATTTAGCTTATTAATTATTTATATGGAAAAAAAAATGTAGAATTTTTATCGACATAAGAGTTTGAAATATTTGGTTAACTCAAAAGATTTGAACTTGAGGCAACACATTGGTTAGAATTGTTTAAAGACAATGATTGTATAATTGATTACCACCCCGGAAAGCAAATGTAGTGGCTGATGCTTGAGGTAGGAAAATGATTTATGCTTGGCCTCAAAGATCGTGACTGGAGACTTAATTTCACGGAGCCTTGTCAGCCCAATTCGAGAAAGAGTAATCGATTTGAAGCAAATGATAAATAAATGCTCGTAAAAATAATGCTAAGTTAAGAGAGCAGTGCAATTAGTCAGCATCGAGACAAGACCATTATGCCATAAAATGACAGCAAGGAGGCTTTTTATACAAAGAAAGCAGATTACAGGTACCGAATGATATGGATTGAAAAAGAAGATAGAGCATGAAAGCCACAATATTTCACCCATGCACCTTGAGGTAATAAGATGTACCTGCCAGATATGAAACAAGATATCGGTGGTGAGGATGAAAGAACATTTCTAAGTTTAGACTGTCCGACGTGTCACAAAGAATAACACCAAGTACCATCCGGCTTATTGAATCCCCTTCCAATTACCTAATAGAAGAACATTACTATGGATTTTGTATTAGGTTTTCCCCTTACCCAAAGGAAACATGATGCAGTTTGGGTAATTGTGGACAGATTGACCAAGTCTACCCACTTCCTACCAATCCGACTTGACTACTCAATGGATAGTCTAGCGGAACTTTATGTTAGTGAAATTGTAAGATTGCATGGGATTCCCTTATCGATAGTGTCCGACCGCGATCCACGGTTTACGTCAAGGTTCGGGAAGGAATTACAATAATCTTTTGGTACAAGATTGAACTTTAGCACTGCTTTCCATCCACAAACAGATGGACAGTCTGAAAGAGTAATTCAGTTGTTGGAAGATATGCTTCGGGGATGTGTATTAGATTTTCTGGGAAGTTGGTATAGGTATATTCCACTCATGGAATTTGCTTATAACAACAGTTATTAGTCCAGTATTGGTATGGCCCCGTATGAAGCTTTGTGGAAGAAGATGTAGAACTCCCTGTAGGTTGGATACATAAGATTATCGGGTCCCGATTTAGTAAAAGACACGTAAGAAAAAGTTCGTATTATTCAAAGAAGGTTAAAAGTCACACATAGACAAAGGTCTTATGCTAATTTTAAGAGAAAGGATATAGAGTTTGAAATTGGAGACAAAGTATTTTTAAAAGTATCTCCGTGGAAAAAGATACTCCTCTTTGGAAGAAAAGGAAAATTGAGTCCAAGATTCATTGGCCCTTACAAGATTTTAGAAAGGGTCGACCGCAGGTATCGCTGGGCACTCTCCGAGTTAGCCACCATATGATGGCTCCATGTGTCTATGCTTTCTGAGATATCGTTTCAACCATCGCACATATTACCGCTCAAGATATACAAGTATAAGAAGATTTCACTTTCGTTGAAGAGCAAAGCTAATTCTAGATCGTGAAATAAGATACATAAAACAAGCAAGTCCTCTGAAAAAGTGCTTTGGCAACATCACGGCATGGAAGAAGCTTTCTATGGGAACTAGAATTGACAATGAGGGTACAAGATCTATAGCTCTTCGCCAGGGGTAAATTTCGAGGACTGAATTTATTTTGGTGGGAAGGGGATTGTAACACCCCGAAATATACCCTAGTCGCTTTCAACGTGTTTAGGGTATTTTGTAGGCATAATTTAAATTTTTCGTAATTTAAAATGCAAACCATGGAAATTGAGAAACTCAGAAAATTTACAAGACACAAGGACAAATTTATAATTTGTCAAAATGTGGGATAGAAGTCAAGATGCGGTTAAATGGAAATACCATAACTTGATTTGTAACAGACAGAGATGGAGGACTAAAGTGAAATAAAGGGAAAACTTAACCCAAAATGGTTTTACACCAAACATGGGCCTAGAGAAAGATATTTGATTTAAGACCAAATTCGTCTCATTGGGGGAGAACAAACTGAAGATGAAGAGGAGAAGAGAAAAGGGAAGAAGAAGAAGAAGAGGCCAAGAAAGGTATGGATTCTAGTATGAAACTCCAATGGAACTATGGTTTGTATGAAATCATGTATTTTCACCTCATAGGATTTCTTTGGTTTCAAAATCTAAGGTTTAGTTAGAAAAGATCCTAACCCAAGATTTGTTGGAAGTTTGCTGAAAAACCCTAGTTTGTATCAAATGGATATGGAAATCATTTCTATGGTTTTGTAAAGATTTAGAATCTGCAGAATCCTGATTCTATGGTTGGGAATTGTTTAAGAAATTTAAACCACCATTATAAGTGTTTCAGGAGTTGTTTCGATGGATTCCATGGCGGTTTTGATCTAGATGGAAGTAGAGGAGATGGCTTTGAAGAAAAGTGAGGCAAAAATGGCAAAATCTGCCATTTCTGGGCAATTTCGTGAAGTGGTACTGGTACCATAACAGGGGTGGTACCGAGCACCCCATAGAACCAAAATGGTACCCTGGGTATTCAAGACAAAGCAAATTCCCAGACCACTCACCGTAATCAGCGGCACCTGCATCAAGACAAAGTGGCATCAAGACAACTTCCAAAACATGATCGTACCTCTGACAATCCGCGGTACCAGCATTCACTCCGTCCGAAAGCCTCGATTTTTATTCGTATCATAAGCTCCAATTTGCATACTCGAGGGTATGTGAACCTCATTAAAATGATTAACGGATCCAAATAAGAATGAAACTGGTGGAAAACGCGATTGTACCGTGTCGCCGAGGCGAGTCATGGGAGAACTTAATGCCCATATGATAAGATAATAAGTCAACACATATAATTGTAGGACTCCGCCAAGACTGATATTAAATGACACGACACCTTCCGTTATTTACATGGGCGTACGCCGAATAATCGACCCGACACTTCGCTAGTGCTATGACACTCGTTACGCGTGCACGCTCGATCGCGCTTTCGCACTCCGCCAGCGCTACAACACTTCGTTACGCGCGTGCATCGATCTGTCAGACCGCTAGGCTACCATTAATTTTGTTACGTAGCAAAGGCTCCGACGCAGACTTCCACTCCCGCTGCTATGGTACATCTGTTACGTGGGCAAGCACATGCTGATCGATGCTTCCTAAGACTCCCCGCTAGTGCTACGACACATCCTATTATGCGGGCAGCATCGTTCCGATCGCGTTTCTAAGACTCTCGCTTTATGCTATGGCACTTTAGCATCGTACAAGACCTTCTGATACTTATCGGTATTGCGGTCCTACTCATTTCTTATTACTGGTCTAGGTAATCCAACAGTTATAAGACAAGAGTCTGAATAACGAATAAAAAGAAAGTAATGTACATTGTTCTATTACCTACTGCACCTCCGTAAGTGTAAGTTTTAGTGACTCACGTACTGGTACACGATAAGTCCTGCTAAAAGTATAAGCTCTATAACTCCTACGGAGATCTGAACAAGCATAAATATGCTATAAGTACAAGTATGTATCCTACGAAAAAACTGAACAAGTATAAGTTTGCTACAAGTACAAGTAAGCGTATAAGTTTATTATATGAATTCATGATAAATTCTGATATCTACCATTGTATATTTGATATTGTTATATGCTTACTATAAATGTGTATATGCAAAAGATATATTTTCCCATTGCCGCAGTTTAGCACCACCCGTTTTCAATCAATGTAGGTACAAAGGAGGGATGTCGATCTCTCTGCATACCGCTCGGCTGCATGACCAGTAGGGTTCATCACAAGACGTTCCACGCCCGATCGTGTGGGCAAATCTAAATGTATAGTTTCAGATATAAATGGATCAGACTGTATGTACATGACACTAGAAACGCCACTACGATAGTAGTTTTATTTTGTATCTTTATATATGATATTTTGGTTCAGTTATAAGACTTAGGCTACCAATGTCTGAAAAGTGTATAAAGAGTCCCAGCCTAGTTCATAGCTCCTCGCCTCCGCTATGCAGGATTCGGGGAAAGGGCATTTTGACAATGTAGATCACCGAAGTTGGTTTGAAGGGCAAAGAGTATCCTGCTTGGGGCCTAGAGATTGTTCGAGAAACTACAGAAAAGATTCAACTCATCCAGGAGAGGCTACGCACGGTGTAAAGTAGACAAGAGCTGCCACTTATCGACGATTGCAGAATTTGAACCCAAGAGGATTTTATGTATTCCCCAAAGTGTCCTAAAAAGGAGTTGTTTAGATTCAGAAGAGCGAGTTAGCGCCAAGATATACCAGCCATTTGAAGTGATCAAAGCTCCGCAAAGCAAAGATATCGGGCCATCTGCCACTCGCTCACACCAAGGCTGACGTATTCCACGTATCAATGCCGAAATACCCATTCCGATGAAATGACCGATCAGAAACTCGAATATATAGAAATCCAAGATGGGGTAAACATTATTTATAACAACCTGGTGCGAATTTTCGATAATAAGGAAAGGTGCTTCACAACAAAATCATCCTACTAGTGAAGGTTTTGTGGCAACACCATGGAGTGGAAGAAGCTACTTGGGAACCGGAGCTAGAAATACGAGAGAAGTACCCACACTTATTCGATACCAGAGGTAAGTTTAGAGGACGAAACTTTCTTTAAGGTTGGGATTGTAAACCCCCACATGTCTAAACTATCCAACTAACGTCTCTATTTACATCCTAAATAAAATTTATAAGGATAATGAGTATAAAAGGCGGAATAATAAAAGAGAAAATAAATGTTTTTAGGTTAAAATAACATTAAAACAATTTGAAAGTCGAAAAACTTGTGTAAATCCCATAGACTAATTTGAGAGTGTAGTGGCAAAACCGTAATTTTGGAGAAAAACCAAAATTATCCCATGAACAGTAATTTTCGGGTTTGTTGTACGCAAACCCTCTTTTTGCACTCCATTTCCTTCATTTTGTTTCACTCCACTCTCACTCTACACTCCTTTGAAACCTGTGACTACGTATAAGAAGTGCCAAGGGTAAAACCTGGGGATCGAGGGAGGGGATCTAAGATCAAAGCCCAAGATACTCCTACAAACTGCTGATCCGAGGTGTGGCTTTTCTCTCATTCACTTACATCGAGGCGAAGGCTTATATCTGTACGTTTGGGAATTATAACTATATATTTATGATCTAAATCCTTATCCCTAACACGTGAGAATTCCGGGGACATTCTAAACGGGTTATCGGGAATTGATTCGTGCCACACAAAGGATCCTCGAATCAACAAAATTTATATCCTAATTTCTACCGCATAGCTGGGCTACATGCAATATAGTAATTAGGGCCTAACACGGGGATGTAAGGTTTTCTTCGTGATATGAGAGATGCAAACATCGAAAAATGGTATTTTCGATTTTAGGATTTGTGCAAAACAGTGTGGGTGAATTGTTGTAAACTGGAAATAAAATTTAAATAAAATTTGAAAAAGAGATCCTTGAATTCTTAGGCCACTGGTTTAGGGTTCTAGGGCATTCAACACGTCATTGGGTCTCTTTCCTCGCGTTGGAGAGGGTGACATATAGTCATTTCCCGAACCAGATCTTCATTTGACATTAAAACCTAAACCCTAAAACTACTCTCTTCAGTATATAGCATTAGTATAAATGTTCCCGATAAAGGATACACGTCTCATAAAACTACCCTAGCAACAACTAATAGGAGACAATTCAATCGGATAACAAGGATCTAAAGGTAAGCATCCATCAGAACTAAAAAGCTTGCCAAATACATGCCGGGTGAGTGTGGATTTAGAGATTCTAACCTAAGGTGAGATGCAGAACCTAAATACCCATAAATGCAAGCATGAAAAACACGAGAACACGCTACTCTTACCTTAAAATCTTTACCTGTGCTGACCCTCCTCTTCAAGGTTTAGGGCTGAGCCAAACATCGGCTTGAGTTGTCATCCCCTAAAGGGTGTGTTTGGTCAGCTTGTGAGTGAGAGAAAGAGGAGAGAGAAGAGAGAAAATGAAGACCAAGAATGGGGGCCATGATTCGTGCCACAGTAGGCTGAGCTAAAATCAACAATATTTATATACCGGCTTCCTACAACCGCCGTAGTCAAGCTACCGCAAAGATAGTGGTTCAGGGGCTCTAAATATCGGGATGGGTTTTCTTCATAAAAATGGTTCGTGATTAGGGTACGGGCAGTGCTTTATATTCGGACTCTTTCGAATTCATTCAAAACATGGGAATGGTTTGAAAAACAAGGAAATTGTAAAACTGAAAAGTTAAAAACCGGAAATTAACAATGAAGAAATTTACTTTGAAGATTTAGGTCACTAACTTGCGTTAGGCAAACACATGTCCTCGTGTTTATCCTCCTATGTGAGTCAACACAGATGTAGTTATGGCCCCTTTGCTTAAAACCCTAACATTCTTTATCATTTTTATGCTCAGAAGATCTGGGAAGAATCACAGCCATCTCTCACCCGAGCACTCGAACCCTAAAGCATGGAGAGTATTGACCTAGGCTAGTAAAGACCATCTGAAGAATCACAAGCAAGCACTTCACCCGAGCACCGAACCCCAAAAGTAATGAGAGTATCACAAAACAATAAAAGCAAATGTTATTTAACCCTAATTTGAAGAACCCTAACATGTAAATATTACCTCAGAGGCTAGTATGACCATCTAAAGAGCCATACATTCATTACTAAGTACCGGGATCTAAAGCATGGAGAGGCTGGCCAAGACAATAACATCCCATGTTATAAACTGAGTTTTAAGATAAGGGCCATAAATACACTACCCATAACTTTTAGTATGAGAACAACATGCTTAACCCTACTGCCAAGCTAGCTTCCTTCCTCTTCAAAGGAAGGAGGCTCAGCCAAGCATCTCTTGAATTGTCATCTTCAAGAGGTGTGCTTGGCAGCCTGGAGCGAAAGAAAGAAAGAGAGAAAGCAAGAGAGAGAAGAGAGAAAATAAAAGCAAAACTAAAAATAAAACAATTTATTTACAAAAGCAAAGAATGAAAACTTACAAATCACAAAAACTTGTCTTTCTTCCTCTCCACCGATCCACCTTATTACAAAACATGAGGGGTATTTATAGACTCTCAAGGTATGAAATACCAAAAACCCTAATAACTGCTGGGTTATGTGGATAGGAGAGTACCACCAAGTTTGGAAGGCGGTTGCATTTAATTACAAAGGATGACAAGGCCTCAATTTCACACAGGGAGAATTTCATTAATTAGCGATTTGGCAAGGGTTAGCGAAATTGGCAAAGGTTGCGACTCATATGTTCTAATTTCTCACATAGCGAAATTTCGCTAAGCCAGCTTAAATTGTCAGGATGAGAGTTTAATTCGCACTGCACAGCTGCAAGTTGGCTAGCGAATTTCGCACGCGTACGAGATTGCGAATCGCTTATGCATCAGCTTAAGTAAATTCGCAAGGGCTGCGAATTGGCGCCAACAAAGCTGCGAAATTGCTCGCTTGTCAAGCTCAAGATTCCTCTCATTATGTCTTCAATCGCATCTCATTTTTCTTCACTTCTCGCTTTGTTTTTCCATTGATTTTTCGGCTTGTTGATGGTCGAGACTAAAATTCCAACCTCATGATCGATCATTTGCATTAAGGTTGCCCGTGACGCAGATAAAGTCTACAAAATGTAAGAAATCAAAACACCTCAATTGGTATGGCATTAAGATGACATGAACACTTCAATCGGGATAAAACGCATATGATTAATGATCAAAGTACTCAAAACCTATCTAATATAAGGTTCAAAATTGCACTCGAAAGCACTAATCACACCCCCAACCGAAACGTTGCTAGTCCCTTAGCAATGCAAAATAAGAATTGAGATGCATGTGGTGATTTTCAAAAAGGTTGTGATTCAAAAAAGGTTGATTATACTTATATACAACCAATACTTTAAAGTGAACAATTGAAATCAACATTTGAAAACCTATAAACAAGAATAAAATCCATAAGAGAACAATTTTTAGAACAACACTGTTTCCATGATTTTCAACTTGGATTTCCACCTAAGTCTAATGGTTCATTTTGTATAACCAGATTAAGCTAATAAACTGCAAAATTGCCACCTCCCCCCAACCCAGCATCGACACGGCCTTAAGTCATTAACAACCTAGATAGCTTAGCTACACTTTTCCTATTTTATTCATCAAACATCATAGAGTAATGCTTAAAACTGACTTCACCAGTCCGTAACGGGGTCCACCGATGACTCCCAACCAATTAAGGTTTGGGGCATCAAGCCATGAGGATCTTTCGACCACCACCCTTCGTGTTTCACCTCGAACCCGAATGACTTCGAAAAATTACACCCACAAGTCATTAAACTTCACCTATCCACCCATGTAATCGAACACTAACCGATGACCTCACCCAATTAAGGCCAGCACCTGGTTTCAGCGGTTGCCATACACCCTGACCGCGTTTCAAGTTTCAAAGCAAAATCGACTTTATTTTTCTTTCTTCTTTTCTTTTCTTTTTCTTCTTGCTTTTCTTTCTTTTCTTTCTTTTTCGCTTCTTCGGAAGACAACATTGGTCTTCAAATGTGGGTAACTCAAACCTATCCTAGGTTAATAACATGCCTAAGGTCAAGTATGCAGTTTAAAGAAGGCACACAATTTCACACCTTATAAGAACAATCTGAGTGCAAAGGTGTGACATAGCATAAAGGGGGAAATTTCCAAGTTGAATATAGCCGAACAAGATCCAATACAAATTGTTTCAAGCATGGCATTTGTTCTAGCATATAGGTGACAAATATGATGATTAAATTATCCAACTTAACGCAATTCAATTGTCCAATTTGAAGCAATTCAATAGTCCAGTTGAAGCAATTCAATTGTCCAATTGAAAAGAAAAACACATAAGTACACATAGTTATACTAAACATAATAAATCACACCAGATGAAGATGGGTATAGTTACTTGTACAAGACAATGTGATGGCAAAAAGTTGGTCATCCCTTATCTGCTAATACCACTGTTAACTGTTCACAAAAAGCAATTAACCATTATGCTCTAACCGATATTAAGCAAATGACAGTTTAAACAATTAACAAAATGAAAACAGTGACTACTTAGATCAAGCAAGAAATACCCCGAATGGCACAAAATAGAACTGGCGTATCCAATCAGAGAGAATTTTTCCGATGACCTGTTGTACCACATATGGTTTTACTCTCCGCCCATCGACTTTGAATATCCGGTCTACTGGATCACGTGAATAACCGAACCATTTGGGTATGCTTGTCGAACAATGAATGGACCTGGCTCCATCTCGACTTGAGCTTGCCTGAAATGGTATGGAGTTTGAGTCATACAAAAGAACTTGATCTCTCCTTTCCTTGAAACTCTTCCCATTATCATTTATCATGCCATTTCTTTGATCTTTCTTTCGCAATCTCGTGTTCAAGTAGGCATTATTCCTTATTTCTTCCAATTCATTAAGATCAAGAAATCTCTTCTCTCCGGCCCCACTGAGGTCCATGTTGAGTTTCTTGATTGCCCACCATGCTTTGTACTCAATTTCTACTGGAAGGTGACATGCCTTTCCATAGACCAACCTCTACTGGGACATACCTGTGATTGTCTTCAAAGCCGTTTCTATGTGCCCATAACGAATCAAGAAGTTTGACGGACCAATCTTTCCCGCTGGTACTGACTACTTTCATCAGATGGTCTTAATTTCCCGCTGGCAGCTTCCACCCGGCCACTTGTTTGGGATGGTAAGGGGTAGCTACTTTAGGTTTCACACCATATTTAGCCATGAGGTTTTCAAAATGATTTGTTGCGTAAATGTGAACCTCCATCGCTAATTATGGCTTTTGAACCCCAAATCTAGAAAATATATCGTTTTTCAAGAATTTGAGTACCACCCTATGGTCATTGGTCTACGTGAATTGCCTCAACTCCATTGAGATGACATAGTCCACTCCCCACCAAATCGATGTCCATATGACGTAGGAAAAGGTCCCATGAAATCTATACCCCACACATCGAATAGTTCGATTACTATAATTGGGTTTAATGGTACTATGATCATGGCACTTTCTCAATGCTGGCATCTGTCACATACACGGCACATTTGGTATGCTTCCTTGAATAACGAAGGCCAATAGAAACCTGACTGTAACACCTTCATCGCGTCTTTTGGGAAGCAAAATGTCCACCACAAGCACTCTCATGGCAAAGGTTGTACTCTTGCCGCTTCCTCTTCGTACACATTTCGATGATTTGATCCAAGACAGCATTTGAATAGGAAGGGTTCTTCCCAAAGAATAGGAATGGATTTTAGCAAAGAAGTATTTTATCTCGCCCTTTCCATTCAATCAGATTTCTCCCGTGGTGAGAAATTGGCAATGTGAGCATACCAGGGAGCTTTTTCCAACTGCATCAGAGATTCTTCAGGGAATTCATCATTTACGTGGTGCACTATGAGTATCATGGGCTAGTGTTAATCTTGGACAAGATGGTCCGCCACCACATTTTCTACCCTTTCGTCTAATCGCAAGCAAACTCCTGAAGTAGTAGAACCCATCGGATGAGTCTTGCCTTTGCGTTTTGTTTGGTTAAGAGATATTTAAGAGCAGAATGATCTGTAAAAATGACTATGTCAGCCCCTACCAAGTATGCCCTAAATTTGTCTAAAGCATATACCACCGCAATTAAGTTCTTCTCGCAGGTGGTATAATTTCCTGCGTTTATCTAAAGTTTACGGTATATAACACATGAGTTTGCTTTCTCTCACTGGCATCATTCGAAAGAAGATCACTTGCATCACACATTACTTCAAATCCAGAATCTCCAATTAGGTGTTTGAACTATCAGCAGTGGTCGCGAAATTTCAGTCTCTCTCAAAAACTCTGCAATCTTCCTCCCAAATGAATTTGGCATCTTTCCTGCCAGTTTATACAGGGTTTAGCAATCTTTGCAAAGTCTTTAATAAACCGCCGGTAAAAGCCTGCATGACCAAGGAATTGTCTAATTGTTTACATTTGTCGGAGGCGGCAATTTGGAAATAATGTCGATTTTAGCTTTATCGACTTCAATTCCCGTTAGATATTATGTGTCCCATATAATTCTTGGTTTACCATGAAATGGCACTTCTCCCAATTAAGCACCACTTTTCTATGCACCTCACAGATGGCTTCCAAATTGGTTACAAACATTCTTCAAATCGCCCCATATACCGCGTGGATATCATCCATGTACACTTCCATTATACGCCTACCATGTCACCGAACATACCTGGCACATCTCAAAAGTATTAGCACAAAGCTCAAAAGGCATCCTCCTATAAGCATAGGTACCAAATGGACAAGTGAAGGTGGTTTTCCTCGATCCTCTGGCACTTCAATCCGGAAGATCCCCGAAAATTCGGGCCCAAAAGCAATAATACGGGTGCCCGTAAACCCTTCCGTGAGCTGGATCAATGAAGGGTAATGGAAGTGGTTCTTCGGGTCACCTCATTGAGCCTCCTATAATCTATACATACTCTCCACCGGTTGTTAACTGCAGACAATTCCTCACCTTCTCGTTTCAGCTTGTTACCCCGATTTAGGCACCACCCAGTCGGGCTGGAACCCAAGTGCTATTTAAATGGATAAATAATTCCAAATTTTGAGTACCTAGACCTCAATACGAACTACTTCCTGAAGATGGGGATTCAACCTCCTTTGGGGTTGCCGAATAGCTTTAGACTCCTTCTCCAAGTAAATGTGATGGGTACAAATGGATGGATTAATGCCTTCAGATCGTGATTTCACCTCAATGCTTGCTCGTTCTTTTCAGAAGGTCCAGAGATTATGTTCCCGCGTGTGTCAATATTGAAGAAATTACCACTGACACTACTCATTTGCTTCCAAAATGCATACTTCAACTCACCGAGGCTTGAGTTCTATCTTTTTGAGGTTCCTCAGTTCATTACCAACAAGTGAGGTAAGATTTCTGTCTCTCCTTCTCCAATATCCCTGCATGAAACTCACTTCCTGTGGTTCATGTTGTTTTTCAAGGTATTCGGATAACTCTGAAGTTAATATATCTTGCACTTGCTGCTGTTATCCCGTTTCTTCCGTAACGGCATCTAAATGATGTAATTTCTTCTCAAGTCATCCCCTTCAATGCATATGCCTTTACCCGTGATGAAAAATATCAGCCTCTAAGGTCATATTTCCAAATGTGAGTTGCATGATCTACTTAAGAATTTACATAATTGCATTCGGGCAAAATCAAATTACCTCTCCTAAACATCGCACATGATTGGGTCCTACCGCGATCGGGTTCTCAGATCGCTAATTCACAAAATCTAATCGATAGTAAAATTTCGCCCACTCAGATAAGAACATCTTCAATGGTCCCTTTTGGTATTTAATAGACCTATCGCATTAAAGTGTGATGGAAGTGGGTTTCAATTCTCTAACCCCAATCGTTCAGATAGAATATGGCAAAATGTGTTCACACTAGCTCCTGTGTCTAATAGTACTTTCCGATTAATCGGGTACCCAACATTCACCCGAAATCGTAGGCATCCCGGGTCCTACCACCGGAGTCTTGTTCCCAATAATAGCACTAACTTGCTCTCGCTAAAAGGCCTTTTATTCACATCTCACCTTTACCGTGCACAAGTCCTTCAAACCAGATAGGTAGGACCTCGTCGATCATGCCAATGTGGTAGGATTTGACCCTTAACTCACGCAAAACTCCAACAACATTTCTGTTTGGTTAACATGATTCTTTTCTTTCAGAGAGCTTTATGAAATGGAGGGGGTATTTGGCTCTTTACTTCTTCCTTGACAACTGACTGTTCTTCTTGAAGTGGTTCAGCCTCTACTGGAGCTGACTTAACTAGCTCTGGTACTGCTGTCTTCAACTCCCTACCACTTCTCAAGGTCACAACTGCCTTTACTTCATCAGTTCTAGTAGTTGTGTCCTCCACTAGGCCTATTTTATCACTTTACATTCGACATTACCGCCTCGAAAGGTCCTTTCTTCTCGAACTTTTGCAGCTCGACGACAATTTTGAAATTTCAGATCGCGATATCGATAGTTTCACATTGGGCGAACTTCAGATCGCCTTTAATATTTTGATTAGTTTGGACATTCAAGACTTATGTTCTTCGCCATCAGGCTTACCATCTTACTTAGATTCGCACTGCCTGCTCGACAGGATAAGGGTAGTGGCTGTCATTGGCTGGGAAGTGGGGACTAACTCGATCTATCGAGTATATAAAGATAGTTTCGCTTCTTTCCTGGTAGATTGGAGTGGGTTTTCAAATTTTGAATATAGGAATTGCCAAATGGAACATTCATTGGTGGTCTACCTTGATTCAAAATTTGGGATCTTCACGCTTTTCCCCATAAATGAACATGACCGATGGTTTGAATGTAAGGTTTGATGGTGACACCACTTACTCGAGTAAATATTATGTTGATTTTTCATTTCATCTCATCCAATCTCCTCGAAGTCAAAATGATTAATTTTTCTCATCAAGGTGTCCTCGTAAATTGTATGAATGGTCTCCCCCTCGGTAACTTGAGTACATCACCTTCATCCTCCCTCGACGAAAGTCTATCCCATGCCTTTTCGGTGTTTCAGCCATATAAGCCAAGAAGTCTATAGCCTCGTCAGGGTGTTTATTTAAAAGTTGCCTCACACATTGTTTCTAAGGTTGTTTCATAGGTGGGGACATCCCATCATAGAAATGGTTTACTAGCATCCAGGTGTCAAACCCATGGTGTGGACATGCATTACTGGTTTCCATAAACCTCTCCCAACACTGGTAAAACTTCTCACCTTCATGAGCTGCAAAGGTATAAATTTGTCTTTTCAAATTGTTTGTCTTATGAGCACTAAAGTTTCTTCAGAATTCAGCTTGCGCTCAAATTCCCAATTTCTTATGGTTCTAGTTCAATGAGTCGAGCCATATCTTCGTCATTCTTTGCAGTCAATGGAAATGCCTTTAGCTTCAGCAAATCCATGTCCATCATACCTTCCTTGAAGGTAGTGCAAACCTCCTCAAAATCCCTTATGTGAGTGTATGGATTTTCATTTTCCATACCATGATATGTAGGGAGCAGGGCAAATTCAACAAGGCCTCACTCGCTACATCTTCAACAGAGGAATGATACGTGATTTCATACTAACTCTGTGAGGGGCGGATGTGATCCTCATGGTTCTATATGCATTTGGATTCATAGGAGTTCCTGGTTGGCTCTGTTGTTCCTCAGGTATGGGATCCATGGTATCGCTTGTGCACTAACCCTTCAGCTGAATGTTGTGTACTAATCCTATTCAAATTTACCCAAGTGTCCCTATCCCACTGTCAGACACAGCAGTTAATAAATTGTAGAGACAACAATAGAACCAAACAAAGAGTGCTAAAAGAAAAAATTAAAACTAATCTAACAAAAATAAAATGATCGAATGAAAACTGAAGTCGAATGCGCATCGCGCGCTAAACCCGCGCTTCCCAGAATCGATATGCAAAAAGAGGTGTGCATACCTTCACTGTGGATGCGGATCACAAGTACTCTCAACTTACCATCTGTGAAAGGTCAGGCACCATCCCCGCAACGACGCCATTTGATCTGGGTACAGTAGGCTGAGCTAAAATCAACAATATTTATATACCTAAGTTCCTACAACCGTCGTGAGTCAAGCCACTCTGCAAAGATAAAGGGTTCAGTGGTCAACACGGATGGGTTTTCATAAAATGGTTTGCATTAGGCATGAAGGTAAGGCTTTCTATTTGGACTCTTGGAATTCATTCAAAAACAGGGGAATGGTTTGAAAAACAGGAAATTGTTAAAATCAAAGTTAAAACCTGGAAATTAACACTAAGAAATTTACTTTGAAGATTTAGGTCACTAACTCGCAAGCTGGGCAAACACATATCCCCGTTTTATCCTCCATGTGGTCAACACAGGATGTAGTTATGGCCCCTTTTGCTTAAAACCCTAACATTCTTTTATCATTTTTAGAGGCTCAGAAGATCTAGCAAGAATCACAAGCAGCATCTCTCACCTCGAAAGCACCGAACCCTAAAGCATGGAGTAGTATCGACTAGGGCTAGTAAAGACCATCTAAAGAACACCAGTGCATCTCTCACCCGAGCACTGTATCCTAAAGCATGGAGAGTATTGGCCAAAACAATAAAAGTAAATGTTATTTAACCCTAATTTGAAGAACCCTAACATGTAAATATTATCTCAGAGGCTAGTAAGGACCATCTAAAGAGCCACAAGACTCACTAAGACCGGATCTAAAGCAATGGGAGAGTATTGGCCAAGACAATAACATCCCATGTTATGCAACTGAGTTTTGAAGATAAGGGCCATAAATACACTACCCATAACTCTAGTACATGAGGAACAACATGCTTAACCCATCGCAAGCAGCTTCCTCCTTCAGCGAGAGGCTTTGTACGCAAGCATCTCGAATCACACCAAGAGGTGTGCTTGGCAACCGGGAAAGTGAAAGAAAGAAGAGAGAAAGAAGAGAGAGAAGAGAGAAAATAAAAAAGTAAAACTAAAATAAAAACAATTTATTTAATAAAGCAAAGAAATGAAACTTACAAATCACAAAAACTCGTCTTTCTTCCTCCAATCGATCCACCTATTACAAAACAATGCAGGGGTATTTATGACTCAAGGTATGAAAATACCAAACTCCTAATAATCTGCTGTTATAGGATAGAGAGTAATTCACCAAGTTTGGAAGTGTTGCATTAATTACAAAGGATGACAAGGCTCCGCAAATTTCGCATAGGGAGAATTTCGCTAATTAGCGACTTAAGGGTTAGTTAAATCAAGTAAAGGTTGCGACTTGGTAAGGAATTTCAATAGCTAGCTTAAATTTCGCTAAGCTAGCGAAATTGTCGCTGAGTAGCTTAATTTCGCACTGCACGCGCAAGTTGGCTAGCTAATTTGCAATGCGTGCTGAGATTGCGAATCAAGCCATGCATCAGCTTGCGAAATCGCAAGGGTTGCGAATTGGCTGCCAATGTGCTGCGAAATTGCTCGTTTTGTCATATGCATTCTCTGGCCATGTTCTTCAACTGCATCTCATTTTCTTCACTTGCCTTTGTTTTTCCATTGATTTTGGGCTTGCTGATGCCGAGACTAAAATTCCAACCTCATGATCGATCATTTTACTAAGGTTGAAGTTCGTATCGCGTACAAAGTCTACAAAACAACCAAAAACACCCTCAAATTGGCATAAGTGTTACTAAGATGACATGAACACTTCAATTGGGATAAATGACATGATTAATGATCAAAAAGTACTCAAAACCTATCTAATATAAGGTTCAAAATTGCACTTTTTGAGCACTAATCAGGCCATAAATGGAAAAATGCTTCGGATTCCAAGTTAGGTTACAAATTGTTCATAAATTGGCTTATATAGCCTTCCAAAAAGGTGAAAATACCAGTCTATCCTAAATAGTATAATTACAGTGAGCGTAGAGATGGAAAAACACAAAAACGGGGTCGTTTGTTCATAAAACAGGGGAACAGAGATTTCGCTACAAGTGAAAATTTCACTATGTAGAGAAATTTCGCTATGTAGAGAAATTTCTGTACATAGCGAAAATTTCGCTATTCTAGCAAAATTTCCCCGTCGTCCCGCTGGTATCCCAGATATTCCAAATTTCGTATCCAAATTTTTGTTTCAAATTTTCCACCTTTGCTCTCGGCTTGATGCAATCGAAGATAAATAATACGAACTCGGTGTAAATCGCTCTACTTCGATATGCCTAGCTTGATATGATAGAAAAGGTCTATGAAACCTACAAAAACTACCACAAACAGCCTCGAAATATAGTCATTAGTACCAAAGGGACCTACACATGTCAATCGGATTAATTAATATGATTAAGGCACAAAGCACTGAACCTATTTTGGGCCAGTGGTTCAGCCAGCACTTTGAGTCCCTTACCAATGAAAACAAAGGAAGAACATGCAAGTTATTTTGTATGCACAAAGAGGTGGTAGTATGTTCAAAAAGTGTATAATTAGGAAATGCCCCGCCTCGCATGAAAAATCGATCTTCGTATAAAACCAAGCCAGGAGAATAAACGTCATACAAGCCATGTCAGACTGTCCAACCCAAAGGAATCAACCTGAAACTTCCACCGAAATCTAAGTGTTTAGGTGATTAGTTTTTACCAATATGCTGCTAAGCTGCTCCCCCCCCCCCCCCCCAACCAAGCTACTACCAATGCCTTAGAATGTTGACCATCCTAAATAGATCCTGCTCCACTCCTACTTCAGTTGTAGGAAGCTAATGTTGAGAACTTGACTCTACCAAAGGCCGTGTAACGGGGGTCCACCGATGACTCCAACCACCAAGGCTTGTAGCATCAAGTCATAAGGATCTTTCGACCACTAACTCTTCAGGATTCACCCCGGACTCCGAATGATTTCGAATTTCCAGCACCTACAACTCACTAAACTCTACCCATCCACCCGTGTAGAGAGCACTAAGCTCCAAGGGCTCCCAAACTGGCTGGGCTTAAGGCATCTGCCGCACTGCCATATACCCTGATCGTGCTCTCTAAGTTTCAGCAAAGCGTAATGACTTTTCACTCTTTTCTTTTTCATTTTCTTTTGTTTTGCTTATTCTTTCTTTTCCTTTTGGTTTCATTGGTCTTCTTTTATTAGA
Organism: Tetrastigma voinierianum; assembly: GCA_016808115.1. Classification (NCBI taxonomy): domain Eukaryota; kingdom Viridiplantae; phylum Streptophyta; class Magnoliopsida; order Vitales; family Vitaceae; genus Tetrastigma; species Tetrastigma voinierianum. The sequence continues at coordinate 525,648 of JAEQBH010001020.1, forward strand.
ACCTAAACTTATTACAAGGCTGGGTCACCAAAGCCAAGGCCGTTTTGCAAAGGGGGTATGCGCTCACCATTGAAGAAAACTAACGTGCAATCATGTGGTTAGCTAACGCGGAAGAGAAAGGTTGAAAACCAGGGGGCCTCAACTGACCAGCAACTCAACATGCATGGAACTGAACAAGAACCTCGCATCACGCAAGATCTCAACTTTTCCACTTGGCTGTGCTGGGCAAAACCAATAAAACAAACTAGGGCAAAAATGATTTGTAAAAAGAGGAATACGGAGCTATATATGAAATATATATTACGATTTCACAAAATTTTCATTTTTTTCAAAAGGAACAAAAGGTGTTTACTAAGCATAAGAATTTAAAATATGGTATGAAAATCACTTCCTTCACTAACTCTCCCCCAATCTGGCATGCCATTGTCCATAATAAGCAGAGATCGAGTTATCGATAAGTGGTACCTCCAATAGAAGATGCAAGAAATGGTTCAGCTGGCGAGGCCAGACGAACAATGCACCCGCACCGCATCGCATCGCAAGTAGAAAACGACTCTCCCCACACCGCAACCTCTACAAATTCAAAAACCAAAATCAGAGAAAATAAGCTTGTAAATTGAGAAAATATTTAAAATAAAAATAGGTAAAAACAATGACACTTTAATAAAAATCCTAATTAAGACTTAAAATAATGTAAAGCAAAAAAAAAAAAACTACCAAAAAATTCGAGTGGTTCTAGGTTCCCGCAGAACCACCTCGCTGGTGTACCATTGGATTTGATGTTGGGTCCAGAGAAGCCTTCCACGCCTCGCAAAGGAGGTGTGTCATAGCTTGAAGTCGCCATCTTCTTTCAGACCGGGCATCCCGCTCTCTGGGTGGTGGCTACGGATCACCGTCAAGCAGGAGGAATGGTTGATCCCTTCCATTAACTCCGCTGTTTTAAACCATTCCTCTTGCGAATTTGTTAGCACCGCGTTTCTATCCCCGTGCCACTCATACTTCATCTACTACTTTCTATCCCTAATGACTCAGCTTGTTGCTCAGTGAAAATGTTGAGCTCCAGTGTCATGTTGCCGGCTGTGATGCATGACTCCATTCGACAGCTAATTGCACATGACATTCGATGTGTGGCCAAAAATGGTCTCCTAGTAGGCGGGCACTTCGGTTAGTGCCCTTCGCACCGGCTCCGTGTCAAGAACCACGGTCCAACTGATAGTAGAATGATACCTACCTTCACCAAAACGCCCTCAATTATCCTTTTGCATCTTCACTAATCGGACGGCTTAAGGATGTGGTGATGCTGAGTTTAAGCTCCCCAAACCCAACTTCTTATACACTAAGTATAGCAAGAGTCGACACTGGCTCCTAAATCCGCGCTTGTCTACTCGTGTCCTCTCCAATGTCGATCGAGATGGTGGGGTCCCCGATCTTTGTATTTCACCAAGGTTTTGCACTGATGATTTGAAATGATTTGTCTGGCCAAGAAGTCCTTTTTTGTCAATTCCCAACCCCTTCTTGACTGTGCATAGATCCTTTAAAAATTTTGCATATGTAGGGACTTGTTTGATCATGTCAAGGAGAGGTATGTTGACCTTCACCTGTCTTAGCACTTCCAAGATGCTTGCTTGCTTGATGTCTTCTGCTTCTCATTGCTTTGGGAACTGAGGCATGCTTTTCATTGAGTCTTCTTTTTAATGAATATGTGTTCTGGCTCCCCTTCCTCTTCTTTTCTAGTCTCTTCAGCAGGTTTGGGAACTGGCTGCTCAATTTCCTTACCACTCCTCAAGGTGATAATGGCCTTAACTTCATCCATCTTTGGTGCAGGTTCACTGGAGTAGTGCATCCAAGGCACTCCCCGATCGCGTTGTCCAGAAGCAACCTCCCGACCTCGCGACATGATGCTGATCAATAATCTTTGTGATGGATGATCGCAGCGTTATCAATTTTTTCGATTAAGGTCAGTTTTCAAGTCCATCTATTATATTGTTTAAGGAGCCTTCTACATTTTCATACTTTTTATTCAATCCGAGCATTGATGGCTTTCGCTTCCTTACGGTAAAATTTCCCACCACTCGCTTCAAATTCGTGATGGCCGTCACAATAGAGAAGAGGTGGGTGGTTGTTGCTGCTGGGAGGTGGACCCATGCTATTGTCGGGCCACAGTTCTCGGGGACCATATGTTGAGGTCGAGGCTTCTAGGAGAGGTTCGGTGGTTTCTCCAATGGTTATAAAGCCGCTATGCTGGAGCCGTTGTCAGGCTTACTAATTCCACTATGTTTGTCATTTTCGCATAAAATCCCTCACTGAGGGAGCAATTGGACATTGCTCTCCTGGGTGATTGGTGGATTGACAATTGAAGCATAGCTTAGCCTGTGAAGGGATTTCAGTCACTGCCTGTACCTCATGTAGCCTCTTTCCTTTCAGTTCTTCCACCCTCCTAGCTAGGTGGATATCTTGGCCTTCAATTCCACATCCTCGGACAATAAGTACATGCCCCCCCTCTGATGTACTGATGGCTTGTGTCTATCAGTTTCCTGCCTTGGTCACTCCATCCTTTTGGAGGTCTCAAATACTTAAGCCGGGAGGGAAATCCATGGTTTATCCGATTTTTACTCGTGGAAGTCTCCTCCACACATGGTTTCTAACATCTGCTTCATGTAAGGAGACATTCCATTATAAAAATGATTGACTAGCATCCATGTATCAAAGTCATGATGAGGGCAAGCACTGATGGTCTCCATATACCTCTCCTGGAAGATCGGGTAGAACTTCACCGCTACGAGCCGCAAATGTGCTAACCGGTTTCTTTAAATTCGTTGGTCTTTACAGGAGCACCAAAGAATTTCTTCTGTACCCCGCTTGCAGCCTCCGCCTGCCCCGATGGTTCTAGGCTCTCAGTGAATTGCCATATTTTGGCTTTGTCTTTTGAGGGTCGCTGAAAGGCATTTAGTTTAGCGCCCACGCCGATGGCATGCACCTTCTTGAAATTCCAGGCATACTTCCTCAAACTCTTTGATGTAAGTGTATGGATTTTCATTCTCCATACCATGAAAGTGCTGGCTGGGCAATGGTAGGTGTAATCTACACATGCACTCTCAGCAGTGGAATTACGCAGGTATGAGGGTGCACCCACCTCATATCGATAAGCATCGGGATCCACACCCTTGTCAACGCTTCCTCAAAGTGAGGATCCATCTCGATCACCGTGGAAGCACCACAACTGCTCAATTGTTTCACCGAGCCTATGCAATCCGGCCCGCAGCTGCTTTCCCACGCATAAACTCGCTTGCACACTACACAATGTGCCAGTGAAACCCAATACAAAAACAAGGCTACCAAAGTTGCTAAAGTTAGTTAAACAAAACAAAAGGAAAACAACTCGTAAAGTGTAATTCTTTCTAACTCCCGCAAAGTGAACCGCAAGTGGGGAAAAATGGTAAATAAAAAAAATTGAGAATTTACCGACACTTGTGATGTGGATCACAAGTTCAATAAATTCTTCTCATCTCACTAGGCACCATCCCCTATGAACGCCCACGGATTCAGGCCACGAGAGGGTGATCCTAATCAAAATATATCTGATTTCTACCATTTGAATGGCTACCGCAAAGATAAATGCCCCAAGGTCGAACAATACTGAGATGGGTTTTCTTCGTGATATAAGAGATGCGCTGGATTTAAAATGGTATTTTCTTCGGGATTTATGGGATTTGTGCAAAAACAGTTGTGGGTGAATTGCTTAAATCGAAATAAAATTTGAAAAAGAGATCCTTGAAGTCTCGAGCCACCGGTTTGTGCTCTAGCATTCAAACATTGTCGGCCCTCTTTTCCTCTGCCTGGAGAGGTAAGAGGTAGTCATTTCCTCAAACCGATCTTCATTCGGGCATTAAAACCTAAACCCTAAAACTAATTTCTGGCAGCATTAATAGGGGTATATATACCCCGACAGGATACATCGCCTCATAAAAACTACCCTACAACAACTAATAGGAGACAACTAACTGGATAACAGTGGATCTAAAGGTAAGCATCCACTGTAACCAAAAAGCTTGCCAAATACATGTTGGTGAGTGTAGATTTAGGAGATTCTAACCTAAGGTGAGATGCAGGAACCTAAATACCCATAAATGCAAGCATGAAAAACACGAGAACACGTCACTTACCTTAAAACCTTCACCCAGTGACCCTCCTCTTCAAGGTTTAGGGGCTTTAGCCAAACATCCTTTGAGTTGTCATCCTCAAAGGGTCTGTTTGGTTACCTAGAAAGTGAGAGAAACAGGAGAGAGAAAAGAGAAAATGAAGACCAAGAACGGGGGCCGTAAATGGGAAAATGCTTCGGATTCCAAGTTAGGTTACAAATTGTTCATAAAATGGCTTATATAGCCTTCCAAAAAGGTGAAAATACCAATCTATCCTAAATAGTATAATTACAGTGGGGGTAGAGATGGAAAAACGCAAAAATGGGGTTGTTTGTACACAAAACAAGGGAACAAAGATTTCGCTACAAGTGAAAATTTCGCAGGCTTAAATTTCATAGCTTAAAATTTCGCTTATTCTACGAAATTTCCCCGTCGCTTTCCTCTTGTATCCAGTATATATTCCATCCGTGATTCAAATTTTTATTTCAGCTTCAATTCCTTCGCTTCCGCTTGATGACCGAAGACAATCATACTGAACTCTGTAAATCGTCAACTTCGGAGCATACCTAGCTTCATATGATAGAAAAGGTCTATGAAACCCGCAAAAACTACTCACAAACAAATTTCGAAATACACCATTAGTACCAAAGGGACCTACACGTGTCAATCTGCTTAATTAATATGATTAGTACACAAAAAGCACTTAGAACCTATTTTAAATAGGGTTCAAAATATCACTTTTTGAGTACTAATCAGGAATTGATTTCTCAATCCTAGGGTTTTGTGTGAGTAGTGAAATAACGTGGGCACGATATCTTGTATTTTTCTAACTGTTCCTTGAAACATATTTATAACTGAGTTTGAGATTCTTAGAAGATTTTCTGTAAATTGGGGAATTTATGGACTCATTCGTTAGGAGTATTGATGATTGGAAAAATATGTTTGGTATGTATGAAATAAAATAAGAGGAGGTCTTGTAAGGATGCTTCACTTGATTTTATGAGAGGCCTTATAAGGATGCTCAAATTATACTAAGAGGTTCCTATAAAGATGCTTGAGAAATACTAATGTGAACAATGAGAGGTTCCTTTATAAGGATGCTCTTCAAATTATACTTAAGAGGTTCCTTTATAAGGATGCTTGAGAAATATTTTTTCACATGAACAATGAGGCCTGGCAAGGATGCTCAAATTATACTCAAGAGGTTCCTTATATGGATGTTTGAGAAATATTACAATGAACAATGAGAGGTTCCTTTATAAGGGATGCCCAAATTATACTCGTGAGTGTTCTACAAGATGCTTGAGAAATACTACTATGAACAATGAGAGGTTCCTTATAAGGATGCTCAATTTATACTCAAGAGGTTCCTTGTAAGGATGCTTGAGAAACCAAGATAACATGAAGCGGGTAGAGGTTACTTTTAAGTATGCTACCGGCCAAAGAGAACATGGAGGGGGTGGAGGTTACTGTTAAGTATGCCACTTGCCTAAAAGACTTGTTGGAAATTGCTTATGGTAGGACTGGCTATTAATTCTACTCAATTAATTATGTTGTTTTTACATAAACTTGAGATTTGTTTAAAATGTCATATTTTTATTTTCCAAATGTGTGTATATGTATGTTACAAGAAAATGAGACCGACTGTTTTCCATATTTTTCTAAACCTTGTTCATGTTTGGGAGGATTTTTCCTATAGAGCTTCGTGCTCACCCCCTTCTTATACCCCTTTACAGATTTTACCAGTGAGGAGGCGGTAGGAGTGAAGGAACCCGTGCATTGGGAGGTCCCGCCCGAAGGAAATTTAGATTCCGAGGTCCCTTAGATGAAGGAACTCAGCTGAGACTAGGGTAGTAAAGAAGAAGGCTAGATTTTGGGCCTATTTTCTGATTTTATAATTTTCTGGATCGAATATTCAATTTTGAACATGTACAAAAGGAGTTTTGTAATAAAAACTTATTTGATTTGTTTCGTATGGTGTTGGATAGTTTTCCTAGATGTTCTACTACGTGTAGGATAAGTATAAAATTAGTAGTGTTAAATGGAAAGCAGGGGGAAGGAGAGCAAGAAATGCAGGAAGGGCTATTGCCCATTTCAGGGTTTGAGTAGCAACAGAGAATTCTCTATCGCGACAGAGTTTTCCCATCCCGTGTCGACATAGAGGGTTTCAGGATACGACAGTGTCCCGCTGTGGCAGGCACTTCGTGATCGCGGACTTCCAGCCTCTGGCCAGGATGTGGCTTCCTTGTTCTCTCATAGACCGTCGCAACAGAGAAGGCTGTGGTTGCGACTTAGTGTGGCCTCGGGAGGAGCGAAGGTGTTGCCGATAAAGGTTTCCTGTCACAAATCCCAGTTCAAGCCTAGATCATCCTATCGCAATGCAGATTTTTCGTGTCGCAATGCAGGGTTAGCCTAGTAGGATTTGTCCTCCGCCGCAACTCGATCCTTTTAGGTTGCGATGCAGGTTGCCTAGCCCATAGAGCCGTCGCGACAGGAAATTCCATGTCGCGGACTCCGTCACGCGAGAGTGGGGAGGCTTCGCCAAGAATAAGGTTTTCGTCAAGAGTGAGCAAACGCAGCGATAACAAGCGCCCATCGTGCACAACGCCACTTACAGCCCCGCGCGCGATAATATGTGCACGAAGTCGCACGCCATGCTGTTCTTGACGCTGAATGACCGGCCTGGTCTAGAGATGATAGTATCGGGTTGTGCAATCGCTCGAGCTACTATTCGAATCATCGCTCGAGACACCGCTCACGTGACACTGCTATAAAAAAGATTGTATCCCCGGATTTGGGGAGTTACAAACTTGGTATCAGAGCCTAGGCTTTAGGTCTTACATGGGAGTTGTAGGTTATGGAGTACCATTGTAGAAAGAGGATTAGGGTCGGTAAGTTGAATTTAATTAGGATGTCTGATACATCAAGGAACTAAATTGTGAATTGATGTGTAGGATGGATGGAGGATGAGGACACGGACGTGGACGTGGGCGTGGTCATGGAGGTCAAGCAAATCCACCACTTCCACCACCTCCTGATGCCATGAATGGTATCTATCAATGTTTGAGAGAACTCACCACTCTGGTGTAACACCAGAATAGAAACAATAAAAACCACACTGGTGGGGCTCATTCCTTAGCCCAAGTATCTGGTAACGGGGAAGAAAATCGGAGAATGATCGTTCTTTGAGAGTTTCTAAGGTAAAGCCTACCCACCTTTCAAGGAAGCTCAAACTCTTTGGATGGGATAGGTGGATTCGCCGGGTGAAGAAAGTTTTTTATGGTATGGGAGTAGCCGAAGACCTTAAGGTCGGCCTGGCGATGTATTTATTTGATGGAGAGGTCGATCATTGGTGGAATCCCAAGTGGAATATATGAGGAACACTAACAATGGCTCGGGGGAGTTCGACCAAATCTTCTAAGACAAGTACTTTCCAGAATCCGTCAAAGATAGAATGAAGGCTGATTTTCTTACTCTACGACAGGGCAGCTCGACTGTGGTTGAGTACGAGAGGAGGTTTACTGAACTATCCCGTTATGCCATGGAATTTATCTCTACTGAAGCCATCTAGGCTAAGCGCTTTGAATAGGGCTTGAGGAGGGCCATCCGAGAAAGGTTGGTGGCTCTCAAGATTCGAGAATATGGGTATATTGTGGACCGAGCTGCACTTGTGGAGAGGGATATAGAGGACATCCAGAGACGATAGAATTTAGCAAGGGAAGGTTCGATCCGGACTGGTACGAGCAGCAGTGGAGTTCAGAGGGCAGCACCGTACCGTCGCTCATACCAGATAGTGGGACCTAGACCACGGGTCACTCGAGGGCCGAAAGGGTACCGCTGGGAGAAGCTGATTCATGATCCCGTTTCGCATGAGAGGTGTCAATTGATGCATTTTCCAATTTATCCTCCCCCAAGGAATACTCAGACAGCAGGATCGGTATAGGCAAATAGGCCACCCCCACCGAGGCTACTACTGTATCAGAGGGCGTTGGGGACTCTAGCCCTAGGCAAGGATACCTAAGGGAGAGTGTTTGCTTTGACCTAACCAAAAGAAGATGCCTCCAATGCACAAGTGAAGGTATCATTCTCTTTATAACTATGGCCCGACTTTATTTGATCCCTGCGACTATCTATATTTATACGCACTAATTTATGCTATTAAATTAGGATTGAACTTTGAAAAGCTAGAACATGCATTGAGCGTTGATTTTCCTACTAGAGAACAATTGGGTATCAACCGGGTCTGCAAGGGTTGCGTGCTTCATATGGAGGAGCACGAATTGGTTGTGGACTTGATTGCTCTGGATTTGAAGGGTTATGTCGTTATATTCGGGATGGACTTGTTGTCCACCTTTCGGGCAGTGATGGATTGTTTTCACAAACAAATTACACTCCAATTACCAGGAGGGGTAGTTTTCAGTTTTTTTAATGACCGAAGTTTTTTCCATCCCTTTCCTACCATGAGTAGTAAATTCTTGAATGCTAAGGTAGTCAGCTAGTTGAGTTTCTTGGCTAGCTTGATGGGAAAGGAGAAGGATAAATACCCTAAGAGGGCGGTGTTGGTAGTATCAGACTTTCCATATGTCTTTCTAGATGAACTATCGGGGTTACCCCCATGAAGAGAGGTTGAGTTCACGATTGATCTCTATTCGGGGATCGAACACATATCCATTGCTCTCATCAGAGAGGAGTACTGATGAGTATACTTTATACTTCATTCTTTCTCCTGAGCTACTTATTTTTTAGTATTTTTATTATATGAATAAGTGATCTATCGTTTAATGTTCAATTTTTTTTATTAGTCGCCCATGAGTCATATGAGCAAAACAGCAGAGGTGTTTTCCAAAAATCAGCAAATAAGACATGTAGTAGTAGCTATTGTGTTTTGATGTTTTGGGTTGCCACAATGATCCCTGAATTGCAGAATATTGATTTGGATAATAGAGACTTTCTAGGCTTTCCAAAGAGACCTTATTCACTCCATTTGGACTTCAAATGACAAAGTTATGACTCTTGGTAGTTGAAGGAAGAAGAGAAGAGAGCTCAAAAGTGACAAATTGGAGAATTTTGTACATTCAGTCTTTATAATGATTTTCAAAGTGTTTTTTTTTTTACATAGCTAGATTCTACACTTCAAGAGCTTTCCAACGGTATCAAGAATTATTCATCCGGACTAGTCAAGGGTTCACCACGGTAGACCCTCCGCGCGGTGAAGATTTTTGCCAGTCGGGCCAAAGCCCACATCGCAAGGACCAACGCCAGACATGATCACCTTCGTAAGTACTCCGCAGCTGCGCCTCATCGCGTAAGCGTAGGTTTCCCATTCTCAATGGGAGCCTAAAAAGCCCCGATTTTCTAGGCCATTGATGGGCCTGAGTTCCGAGTAGGTAAAAGGAGCTATTTATGATATCTCGAGGATTCGAGGCACATCAACACAAGGGTGCATGGACTGGGCGTTGGTGTATAAACAAGCTCCCTTGTGGAACACTTGTGGGCTTGTTTCCTGAGAGATTTCTAGGCCATTTCTGAAGAGGAAGAACATTTGAGGAAGAAGAAGATAACGTGAGTGACAAGAAGGAAAGCTTTTACACAATCTGTTTTCTCTCTCTTCCTTTTTTCGATTTTCTTTTTGGATGGTTGCAGTTTTTCTTTCCTCATGTTTAGTTGCTTTTCTGGGGTTTAGATGTAGCCAAATATTTGCAGAATTTCCTACTTATATTGATTACGTTTTATTATTTGTTGAGTATTTTCATTTGGATCTTACGCTTAGGTATTTGGCCAATACTGCATGATTTGTACTGTACCTGAGTAGTGAGAGCAGGGCTAGACCATGGATGATTAATATCTAATTATCATGAGACAGGCATAGTGAGATTAGGTGTGGCATCAAGATTTATGTGTTCAATGCATCCTTAGTTATGATGGCTTCGAGGCAAAGATGTAAAGATAAATCCTTTTTCTAAGGGTAGTGTGGATGCGAGAGATTCGAACATACATTGTGCGAAATCACCATCTTCATGATGAAATCTGATCATCGACACTGGGTTAGGAGGTTCATACATCATTGTTTAGGTGAAATCTATGCCCTTTTAGTCTTTATACAATTATTCTTGCATGCCTAGATTAGTGTCTTTGAGTTTTTCTATAGATTTTCCACCATCCAAATAGAGCATAGGCTAGATTAGAGTCGGTACTTAGTAAACTCAATTCCTCTCGTGGGAACGATACTCACTTATCATTATATTACTTGAGGCGATGCGTGCACTTGCGCACATAGGCGTACACATTTTACATAACACAAATCAGCCTATCAAGTTTTTGGCACCGTTGTCAGGGAATTGGTGCTTTTATTAATATTGATTTGAAATAGCTTTACTCTATTTTGGATATAGTTAGTCTTGTTTTATTTTCCTTTTTGTCCATTTTACTTTTGAATTTTTTTTTTTATAGCATTTCAATCACAATGGATCCTATCATCAAGTTGATAAATGCATTGGCTCACCTTGAGCATCAACTAAGAATGCGATAATTGGCTGGTGATCATCAAAGAAGAGTGACAACTCAAGTGCGGAGTCAAGTGTGGTAACCATATGCATCAATGGATTATGCTCAATATGGAGGTACCCCATACTGAAGCAATCATAATTTCGATGGAGCCACCACCCAAACACCTCATGGAATACAAGCTATACCATTCCACACACTCCACAAGTCCAAAGATCAAGCCTAGAAGAAGCTATGGATGAATGAAGAAGAACTCAAGCTGAATCTACCATGGCACAACTTGAATTTTCAAGACCAATGGCTAAAATGGACCACTCTCAAGTTCGGTTGCCTAGGCTTCTTGACCTAAATGAGATAAGTCAACCTCCACAGAGAGAATGATTGTAGGCAAATTATGGTCGAATTGAAAAGAGTTCATGTTGAATGCAATAACATTCAAGTTCAATTCATGGAATCTGACAAGGCTATCGTTCAAATTCGCATCAGACCATTCCGCAGCTCGTTAAGAGATTTACCCAAAGGCCACTTCTTATACTCAACTCGATTTGAGAAAGAACAACCTAAAGAAGAGGAGTATGAGAATAGAAGAACTAAAGGAAAATATATGAGAAACAAGAGAGAATATGGCTACAATGTCCTTAAAGGACAACATGAGAGTTCACATCTACTCTGGGTGAATATAGAAGAAAACTCAGATACAATTGAGAAATCACCTCAAGGGATAATGAAGAACTTAAGAAGTTTCAACAAAGGGAGAATGATGCACAAATTATGGAAACCTTGGCCAGAAGAAGATGAGCCAACTTTCCAGAATCACATGAAAGACAAATGATGAAGTTGTGGAAGACTATTCCTGATATGACTCTTGGGTTCCAATGCATGAGGAAGTGAAAATGAGACTAAAACCCCAACTTCCGAGGTGGATGAGTACATCATTCACTTGAACAACGAATTGAGAGGAATCATTGTAAAGAAAAAAATGGAAAAAATAGAAAATATAAAAAAAATAATGATCTTAGAAGATTATATGCTCAAGTTGTTGATTGAGCACAATTATCGCCTCTTAGAAAAGGATGGAGGCCAGAATTACCAACATATCCGTAGTTGGCAGAGTCTAGCTAGACTCAAAAAATGAAGCAACTTCTTAGGAGGCAACCCAAGCTCAGAAAGTTTCCTTTTCCCTTTTCTTTTTTTTTTAGTTACTTTTGAGTTTGTTTTTGAATAAATTTTCTTGCTTGGTCATGTGTTTCTTAGTGTTGTTTTTCAGGTTTTTGGAGTTCAAAGTTGGCTACGGGAGGGAGAATCTTGAAAAGTGGAAGTCAGGCATTCGAGGTTCAAAGAACAAAAATTGAACAAGGAAATCAGTTCCAGCATCCTCCCTCATTTCATTCCATATATGCTTTCTATTTTCAAGCCTCCTTTCATTTGGAACTAAAGTCTAATCCCTCTTGATAGGTCGATTTGTGCTATGTAAAATGTGTACGCTTATGTGTGCAAGTGCACGCGTCGCTTCAAGTAATATAATGATAAGTGAGTATCGTTCCCACGGAGAATTGGGTTACTAAGTACCGACTCTAATCTAGCCTATGCTCTATTTGGATGGTGGAAAATCTATAGAAAAACTCAAAGACACTAATCTAGGCATGCAAGAATAATTGTATAAAGACTAAAAAGCCTTATATAGATTTCACCTAAACAATTATGTATGAACTTCCTAACTCCACTAATCGATGATCAATTTCATCATGAAGATGGTGATTTCACTAATGTATATTCGAAATTTCTCGAGCATCCTCACCACCTCTTGTGAAAAGGTTATACTACATCTCTACTCAAAACCATCATAACTAAGGACAATAACCCTATAAATCTTAATACCACACCTAATCTAACTTATATCTCTATCTCATGATAATTAGATGGTAAATCATCAATGGTCTAATTTTAACCCTCACTTCTCAGATTTTGAATCAAACCACAAATCATGCAAATAATGGCCAAATACCCACAAGCATAAAGATCCAAATGAAATACTCAACATAAATATGAAATAAAACATCAATCAATATAAATTAGGAGAGATTCATACAAACATGTCTTTGGCTACATCTAAACCCTAAGAAAACTAACTAAAACATAAGGGGAAAAGTAAATACAACCATCAAAAGAAAGAAAACTGGAAAAGGAAATAGAGAAAACAAATTTGGAATTGAAGCTCCCTTCTTCTCCTCCATTATCTTCTTCTTATTCAAGTGTTCTTCCTCTTCCAAGAATGAACCCTAGAAATCTCTCCAAGAACAAGCCCTAGGGTGTTTTCACCCAATGGGAGCTTATTCTCCCTTTAAAACACCCAAAATCCGTCTTCCCCTTGTGTTCAGCAGCTTCTCCGAATCCCTCCGACCCCGTAAAACGCCCCTTTTTATACTCGTAACTCGCCCATCAATGGCCCAAAATTATAACTTTAGAGTCTCTGCTTTGGAACGGAGACCTCGCTACGCCCCGGCGAAGGGCACTTAGCTGCGGCATACCCGAGGCGATCATAATCTGGCATTCAGGTTTGGCCGTGAGCATAGGCTCCTTCATCAAGCCGCAAAGGCCACATGAGAAGGGTTCTACGTCGTGGCGAACCCGAGGCTAGTCCCCTATTTTTGCTCCAACTTCGTAAGGCCACAACTTTGTCATCTGAACTCCGATTTTGGTGTTCTTGGTACCGTTGGAAAGCTCTTGAAGTTTAGAATCCAGATACATCAAAAAAAACATTTTTAAAATCATTATAAAGACTGAATGTACAAAATTTTCCAAATGGTCACTTTTGAGCTCTCTTCTCTTCTTCCTTCAACTACCAAGAGTCATAACTTTGTCATTTGAAGTCCAAATGGAGTGAATAAGGTCTCTTTGGAAATCCTGAGAAGTCTTCTATCTATCCATATCAATATTGTAGCAATTGGGGATCATTGTGCAACTTAAAACATAAAAACACAGTAGTTGCTGCTGCATGTGTTGTTTGCTGATTTTTGGGCTTTATCTCTTTGTTTTTGCTCCATATTGGCTCATGGATGACCTAATCAAAAAATTGAACATTTAGAGCATTAGATAACTTATTCATATAATAAAAATACTAAAATATAAGTAAAACATAGGGATAAAATTAGTATAAAGTATACCATCACACCCCATCTAAATTGCTTGTCCCTACAAGAGACTCGACTAAAACAAAACAAAAAAATTGAAAATGACACGAACTAACAAACTATGAGATAAGTATGATAAAATTATGCCAAGTGAAAGAATCGCTATGAACATAAGTTAGCAATATTAGCATTTTCAACCAAAGTTTAAGATCCTTACAATTTTAAACTCTCTAAGGAACATGGAAAAGCAAATCATAGTGAGCAAAGAAAATCAATCCCCCAAGTCCTCAATGACCTTTCTCAAGAAAACTAAGTGTAGGTGATAGCATGTCCCAATGTATAGCATGGGTCCTGAAAATTCAAAATCCAAGCTCAGAGATTTTGTAGGTGATAAAGGTAGTCTCTTTTGTGCGAACTTAATGTTTCCATAAGTTAATGGAAGTTGAAGGATTCCCTCAGAGATTTTGATCTATGGATCGGAGAGGATGAATCTCAACCATGCCTATTGAACCTTGTAGCTCAACCACTACTTCGACAAAGGATCGTGACGTTACAATGAAGAGATAACGAGTTGGAGGCTATATGGAGTAGGTTGGAGAGGAGTGAAATGGTTGAGAATTGGGAAATAATTAATGATGAGTTACGGTTTCGGGGAAGGTTATGTGTACCTGACCATGATCAGATTAGGGAAGAAGTATTGGGTGAATGCCATCGTTCCAAGTTCTCCATCTATCCGGGGAGTAACAAAATGTATAGGGACATGAAGCTACAGTGATTGCAGCGGAATGAAAAGGATGTGGCTGGGATACATTCCAAATGTGTGTGTGTCAACAAGTGAAGATTAAGCACCAAAGGCCCGAGAACTACTACATGGGCCTCTGTTTCATCCTGCAGGGAAGTGGATCACATCACCATGGACTTCGTGATCCGTTTTCCACGGACCGCACAAGGGCATAATGCCGTATGAGTTATTGTTGATAGACTCACCAAGTCCACTCATTTCCTAGGTATGAAGACCATAGACGCAACCGAGACTCTGAGCCAGCTCTATATCCGTGAGGTTGTTAGATTGCATGGAGTTCCACTCTCTATGGTGTCGGATTATGATTCTTGGTTTGTGTCACGGTTCTAGAAAGGTCTACAATAAGCGATGGGGACAGAGTTACGTTTCAGCACGGCTTTTCATCCCCAAACGGATGGCCAATCCGAAAGGGTGATACAAGTTGTGGAGGACATGTTACGAGACTACGTTAGACTTTAAGGAAACTGAGTAACCATTTGCCGCTAGGAATTCGTACAATAAATGTGTTCATCAGCAAGTATCGGGATGGCAACTGCATTTAGGCTTCAGATGGAAGGCCGCGTGTATCACCGACACGTCGCTGGGAACAAGAGTAGCCCGTCTGGCCTGAGATTGTTCGAGAAACTACATAAAAGATTCAACTCATCCAGGATAGGCTACACACGGCGCAAAGTAGACAGAAGAGCTACGCGGATCGACGACGGAGACCCTTGGAATTCCAAGAGGGGGATTATGTATTGCTCAAAATGTCCCCCAAAAAGGGAGTGTTTAGATTCTGCAAGAAAGGAAAGTTAGCTCCAAGATATACCGAGCCATTTGAAGCGATCAAAGCGGTGGCAAAGCGGCGTATCAGTTACGGGTTCCCGCTCATTTGTTTGGGCTGCATGACGTATTCCACGTATCAATGTTGAGAAAATGTCTATCGAATGCAACGCTGGTCGTAAACTAGGAAGATATAGAAATCCAAGACGGGTAACATATGAGGAACAACAGGTGAGAATTCTTGATACCAAGGAAAAGGTGTTTCACAATAAAATCATCCTACTAGTGAAGGTTTTCAGGGCACACCATAGAGTTGAAGAAGCTACTGGGAACCGCAGCTGTAAAATACAAGAGAAGTACTCCACACTTATTCATCACTGCAGGTAAAGTCAGATCTAAACTTTCTTTAAGGGGGGTGGATTGTAAACCCCCACATGTCTAAACTATCCAACTAACATCTTCATTTATGTCCGAAATAAAATTTATAAGGATAATGAGTATAAAAGGCGGAATAATAAAAGAGAAAAATAAATGTTTTTAGGTTAAAATAACATTAAAAATGAATTCGAAACGTCAAAAAACCTTAAGGTAGTCCTAGAGACTGAATTTGAGATTATAGTGGCAAAACCGTAATTTTGGAGAAAACCAAAATTATCCCATGAACAATAATTTTCGGGGTGGTTGTACGTAAACCCCTTTTTGCACTCCATTTCCTTCATTTTTTTTCACTCCACTCTCACCCTACACTCCTTTGAAACCCTAGGGATCATTAGAGAGGAAGAAAAGAAGGGCAAAACTGGGGATTGAGGGATAAATTCAAGACCAAAGCTCAAGATACTCCTAACAACTAAGGATTTAAGGTAGGGGTTTTTCTCCCATTCACTTACATTGAGGCTAGGTTATTTATATCTGTATGTTTTAGGGGTTATAAATGCTATATATTTATGATCAGAAATCCTTATCCCGGTACGTGAGAATGGGGGATTTAATTCTTAAATGGGTTAGTTGGGAATTGATTTCTAAATCCTAGGGTTTTGTGTGAGTAGTGAAATAACGTGGGTGCAATCTCTTGTATTTTTCTAACTATTCCTTGAAACTACTTTATAACTGAGTTGGAGATTCTTAGAAGATTTTCTGTAAATTGAGGAATTTATAGACTCATTGGTTAGGAGTATTGATGGTTGGAAAAATATGTTTTTGGTATGGTTGAAATAAGAAAATGGGTGAGAGGTTCCTTGTAAGGATGCTCACTTGATTTTTATGAGAGGTTCCTTATAAGGATGCTCAAATTATACTCAAGAGGTTCCTTATAAAGATGCTTGAGAAATACTACTATGAACAATGAGAGGTTCCTTATAAGGAAGCTCAAATTATACTCAAGAGGTTCCTTATAAGGATGCTTGAGAAATATTACAATGAGAGGTTCCTTATAAGGATGCTCAAATTATACTCAAGAGGTTCCTTATAAGGGTGTTTGAGAAATACTACTATGAACAATGAGAGGTTCCTTATAAGGATTCTTAAGAAACCAAGATAACATGAAGGGGGTAGAGTTTACTTTTAAGTATGCTACCGGCCAAAGAGAACATGGAGGGGGTGGAGGTTACTGTTAAGTATGCCACTTGCCCAAAAGACTTGTTGGAAATTGCTTATGGTAGGACTGGTTATTAATTCTACTCAATTAATTATGTTGTTTTTACATGAATTTGATATCTGTTTAAAATGTCATAGTTTTATTGTCCAAATGTGTGTATATGTATGTTACAAGAAAATGAGACCGACTATTTTCCATATTTTTCTAAACCTTGTTCGCGTTTGGGAGGATTTTTCCTACAGAGCTTCGTGCTCACCCCTTTCTTATATCCCTTTACTGTATTTACCAAAGGAGGAGGGTAGAGTGGAGGAATCCTGTAATGGAGGTCCCTACCAAAGGAAATTTATATTCCAAGGCACTTCTGGGTAAGTTTAACTCACCGAGACCGTGGTATAAAGACAGTTAAGCTGGGATTTTTAAATTATTTTTTGATTTTGTAATTTTATGGATCAAATATCCAGTTTAGAACATGTACAAAAGGAGTTTTGTAATAAAAACTTATTTTATTTATTTCATATGGCGTCGGATAGTTTTCCTAGAGGTTATACTGTGTGTAGGATAAGTATAAAATTAGTAGTGTTAAATGGAAAGCAGAGGGAAGGAGAGTAGAAAGGCAGAAGTGGCTACTCGCCCATTTCAGTAATTGTCGCGACAGAGAATTCTTTACCGAGAACAGAAGTTTTCCCAACTAATGTCAGCGACATGTGGTTTCGTGGTCATGACAGTCCCGGCCAGATGGGCACTTCGTAGTTTTAATTCAGCCTTCTAGATCGTGACAGGCTTCCTTTGTTCTCTGCCAGACCGGGTCACTGACGTAGAAGGCCAAAGGTAAACTATGCAGCCCGGGAGGAAAGGAAGGGTATCGCGACAGGGTTTCCTTATTGCAACCTAGTTTGGGCCCAAAGACTGGGTCCTTTGTCGCGACAAAGATTTTCAAGTCGCAACAAAGGGTTAGCTTGCAAAGACTGTCTCTGGCCGACCGGGTCGCTTTAGGTCATGATAATGGTATTAGCCCAAATTTATAAGGCTTCGTCGCTGATAGTGAAATTCCATGTCGCGAATTGCCGCTGCAGCGGGAGTTTGGCCGCGAACAAGGCTTCGATCGCTGTAAAAGTCGGCATAACAAGCGCCTAATGCGCGAGAATAAATAAGGTATCGATGTGTGGCTCATGAGCATCGATAACGTACACGACAGCTCCAACGCTGCGCGCCAGTTAAGCGGATAAATACTCGTGGCGAGTAGCAACCGGTCTCACCCAGAGACGACAAAGGTATTGCCAGCACTGCCAGCTTCCGCTTGAACCATCGCTCGCAGGACACTGCTCACGGACACCGTCACAAGCATTGTTCAAAAAACAAAAAATCAGCACCCCAGATACGGGGGCGTTACAATCAACTCCGACATGTCCATGACCCTTAGGTCCACATTGAGTAGGATCCCGGAGATCTCTAACTCACAATCCCGACATAGTAGATCAACACTCACCCTAGTTCCTAGGGGAGAGTGATGAGCTTGAAAGTCATCCATTTTTAGTCCATTTTTCTGATCTATTTTTATCTAAACAAGACTGATTTATGCGTAATTACGTGTAACAACTAACCAAACCGTTAAATGGTGGGAATTCAAGAAAAGAAGAATATTCAAGGTAAAAAGAAGTATGCGGATGAGCGCGACGAGATAATTGGTCAAGCAAGTCGGCACTATAGTGCGCACAAACATAAAAGGAATCCTGATGTCGGAAGTTTCGCGCGAATCAAAATGCATATCCAGTCAAGTAGTTAGCAAACTCCGGCCGAAACTAAGCTTACTAAGAACAGCGCGCCGAGAGTTAAAGAACCTTGTGTGAAGCAACCAGGAAATGAAGAAGAAGAAGACTTCATGTCGCGACATCTGACGCCGTGACATCGACAATGATACAGGCAATCATAAAATGTCGCCGCACAAGAATAAGAGAAGAGGTCGCGACATCCACTGAATGATCAAGCTTGTCGCGACATCAGGAAACGTGGAAGAAATTTGATAGAGGTCGCGACAAGAGAATCGCCTTGAAGCTATGACAGTTTAAGTAGATGGGGTTTGATAAATCGTTGGTTGCTTTACGACAGGAACCGGGGTCAAGACAAGAACGACCGCTGAAACCCCGCAGAGAGTGAACTGGCTGTCGACAGCGATTGATGTCAGCGCATGTCAGAACCACTGGGCGAAGACTGCGAGTCATGTCGATGTCGCGACAAGAGACGTTGTCGCGATACCATGATAACCAGCGAAGCCGGTGTTCTTTGCTTTACGTCACAGCGAATTTACGTCGCGATCAAAAGCACCAGCTTGAAGCCCCAACGAGTCACGTTACATGAGATCATGGCTTTTCGGCTACTCTAGAACGTACCGCCTAAAGTCAAGAAGCATAAAGTGATGTCGCTGATAAGAGAGATTGATGTCGCGACATCAGAACCATCGAATAAAGTCGAAGAGGTCGAACCGCCACGCACAAGAGATTGAGGTCGGGACATCATAAACGTTCAGTTAAAGGCTACAGAAGACTTGAGCTGATGTCACGACAAGACATCGAGGTCGCGACATCAGGAGAACCCAATTGAAGCCCTAGCAGTATGTGCGATGTCGCCGATGCGACCCCAGGTCACACATCAAGACATCGCTAGTGCTACGGGCCATGAAGTTGATGTCGCTGACAAGAGATTGATGTCATGGCGATCCGAGCAACCATTTGAAGCCGCGGTAAGACGTGAGTCGATGTCACGACAAGAGATTGATGTCGCTGGCATCACAACGACCGGGCCAAGGTCAGATAGACTTAAGTTGATGTCGCTGACGATTCGATGTCATATGATGATGTCGCTACGCGATTTGAGGTTATACTTGAAATGGGCACCTTCAAATGCCCATTTGGAATCCACAACCGAATGTGCTAGGATTAGGCCCAACCGAGAAACCCTGATAAATAATGCCACTACCCGTAAGAGGGAAGGCGCCATAAGGATACGACGAGAGGTCCGGTCAAGGCCTATTCTTTATTTTCAGTTTTTTTTTCTTTTCTTTCTTTCAATGCTGATAGTTAGAGATTAGATTAGATTTATCGCTTTATTGTTCTGCTTATTTTCCTGATCCGGGTGTTGTTGATTTTGAGCAGGTTTAACTTAATTCTATTCTTTCAAATTACTACCTTAAATGTTTGAAGTTCGCATAAATTTATGGAATTCAACTCTTCAGCCTGAATTGCGCTATTCTTATGATCGAGAATGTTGTAGTGTGTAATTCGTGACTGAGAATCCAAACTTCCATTAAAGTGAATGCTATAGCTCTGAAATTATCTTTCCCTTTAGTCAAGTTTCCAAGCAGCCTTTAATTTTCAATAGCTTTATGAATTTACTTCTGTTTGGTTTATCAGCATCTGGAATATCGCCTCCTTATACCTGCTATAAGATTTGATTCATTGTTTCTGATTTAAGGAGGCCCTCTGAGTGACATGCGTAGAAGGTATCTCCCGAGAGTTATGAACAATTGCTTGAAGCGTATATTACATCCTCGTTATTTGAGATCTAGAATGAGCTTTGCAAGTTTACTCGAGCAAATCTCTTCTCACTTGAAATCAAGAGGTTGAACGAGCACAATTTTAAACAAGCAGAGTTCACCTCAATTCGAATAGCGAGGGCCAACTCGCAGCCGAGATCTAATCGCGAGAGGGTGATCTATTCCACTTTCGAGGAAGAGCATCCTGGAAGTCAGATATCCGTCAATCGAAGTGAATTGGGATCTAAGGTTTGTCTACAAATGGGTATGAAGTATTGCGAAAGAAAAATACCCCGTGATTTAGAAATCCCTTTTTAAAAGAGAAGTTATCTCATTCCCTGCCTTCTCAAAGAATCAGAAAATTAGATAAATGAAACGTAGAAAGGAGATCCAAATTTATCAAGTAAACGCCTCGACGTATTTTAAACCTAAATATTCAAGAAGTTTTATCGTATTAACTACAGGAATTGCAATTCACTATAAGCAAGATATTTGATGTGTCCCTTCAAAGATAATTATTCATGTCCATTTATTTTCTTAACTATTCTTTTTATTCTTATTCTTTATATTCCAAATTTTTATTTGATTGTTCATTCATTTTCCGCGGTATTCGTTTTTTAATTTTTCCGCTCTCCTTAAGTCGATCCTAATTATCATTTTATGGTCCAAATAGTACTGAGCTTGGAGTAGTCGTAGAAGCTGATTTAAAATTCTTGAGATCTCGTGGGATCGATATCCGGACTTATATCCATTTTATTACTTGTCGACCAGACCAGCAGATATCACAAAACTAAAATTGAAAATGATTAACTCTAGAAGACTTTGGTCTCAAATGTTTTATGGTGCGCTCTCCAGATTAGATAATATTCCTTTGGTAATTGTGCAACTAAATTTGTATACGTGTTTCTGTCTCGAGGTCATCAAGTTTTGCGACAAGGCCATGTTTCGGGATCGAAGAATTTGATAGATCAATATTCAGATGAAAGAAGGAAATGCTAATTTGGACATTTAGAAGAAAAGAACAAAATAGCTTTTCAAGTAGTGGTTATTTTTAACCACTAACCTTTAACAAACCATATTGAATATATTTGTTGTTTTGACTAATCCTATTAACGTGAGTGTGTTTTGCTTTCGTAAAAACTTCGATGCATAGAAGCGTAAAACCCGATCTCGATTCCCAATGATTCGACTAGGAGAAAACACTTCGCATCTTGAGAAAGACAAGGAAAGCAGAAAACACCACCATGGCAGATGAAAGACAATGATCAAGACGAGGGACAGATTAACAAAATGTAAGACTCCAATCATTGATACTATGAGGACTCTCTCGAAGCCTATTATTCAAGATGAGTATCAGAATCGGGGCAAACAAATTTATCGACAACAACTTCAACTAAACCAAAGATTTCACTACAATGGTGCAAAGAACACCGCTTATCGTCATCCCACCGAAGATCCTAATGAACACCTGTGGAGATTTCTCGCAGATGGCGAATCACGCTAAGCTGAATGGGGTGAGACCCGTATATATCAGTTACATCTATTCACATTCTCTCTAAGAGATACAAAGAGCTACATGGTATGAATCTTACCATATGGTTCTCTATTGATACTGGGAGGAGCTGGTAGAGGCCTATTCGGGGCGTGATTCTTTCCATCACTCACCCAGAAATGAGGATGGAAATCATTGTTTTTCTCAAATAGTAGGAAGACGTAGAGCCTATATGTGGCCTGGGAAAGATTCAACCATATCGAGAAGATGTCCAATGTACGGGATGTGAATCCAAGACCTCGTATGGACATCGTATATCATGCCTTGAATGATATATCAAAGGACTGTTGATGCTTCATGCTGTGGAGCATTCAAGCGAAAAAGTGTTGAAGAGGCAAGAGAGCTGATAGAGGACTCCGGCAGTAATGTAATATGAAAACTCCTTTCCGAAGCCAAAGTGGAGCAAAGCAGAGGAAAAGGATCATGGAGTCGAAGCAAGACGAATGCTGTGAAGTGTGCTGATGCTATTATGCATCGAATGGACAAACAAGAGAGGAGGCCGCACACCTGGTCCATGAAGTAGGAGCAATGAAAGAGAGTTATTGGAAGGAAAGTGTCGAGAGAGTCAATACAACAATTCATGATGTTGAAGAGGTTAAGTATCTGGGTGAGCCAAGAGCTTACCATTTCAAACCCAATACTAACCTGCCAACACATTATCACCCAGCACTGAGGAACCATGAGAACTTCTCATGTGGTGGAGGGGCTTCACAAGGCCCAAGGCATGGACATAACCCTCAACAAGGGTATCAACAATCAATCGAGGTTCCAAAGAGTTAAAGAAGAAAGAAGGAAATGAGTACGTAAATGAATATCAAAATGAGTGGCGCCCAATCTTTTGAAGAACAGATACGTATTTCATGGGGATAATAAGAAGTCAAGAACCTCCATGAACAAAAAGTTTGCAGTTGGAAGCAACCGCTTACCAATTCTCAAATTTTCTTAACACCACCAATGCATCCCCCTCAAGAACCTCGGGAGACAAAAGTAGGCGCCTGGCCCAACCCCCGCAGCCAGAGGAAGATACCTTCCCAAGTGACATAAAGAAAATCCAAAGGATCGCATGGCCGTGCGCCTTAGAAGGCGGAAGAAATAGAAAAGATGAAAGAAAAGACGACAACAGCAAGGAGCAAGACCAGAAGGAAGAGGTACCGAGAAAGAAAAGAAGGAGTGTATGAAGAACATCCAAGGATCTAGACTCAGCCCCGCTTCCACAGACTGGCAGAATCCAGATAGAGGAGTAGTTTGCAAGGTTTTTGAAAACTTTCCGTTCGAGATCGCGATGCCTTTATCGATGGTAACTCAGATGCCACTCTATGCAAAATTTCGGGCGATTACACCGACAAGAAAAGAAAAATAGCATGTAGTTGAATAGTGAATCTCACCGCCACTTGCAAAGGCGGCAATTAGAAAAAGAACTACCAAGAAGACAAAGACCCAGGAGCTTCACGATTCCTTGTATTGTCGAGGAATCACTCCAGAAGCTCGTGACTCGTGGAGCCAGTATCAATTTGATGCCTCTTTCTATTGCCAAGAAACTAAGGCCTGGGAGGCCATTCCCACCACCGTTACTCTTCAAATGGCGTATGATCGGCTGGTGAAACCTGCTGAGTCCTTAGAAGACAGGCTTCGCCATCGGGTTGGGAAATTTGTTTTTCCAGTAGACTTCATCATTCTGGACATGGAAGAAGATTCACAAGTACCCCTGCTACTAGGAAGACCATTCCTAGCTACTGGAGCTGCTCTGATTGACATGCAAAAAGGAGTTCTCATCTTGAGGGTTGGAGAAGAAGCTGCTGCTTTTAACTTGATCAAAAGTATGCAAAATATAGACAGAGACAAGGAAAGTTGTAATGTAGCAGATTTTGTCTATACTTCCAACCCTGATGTTAACAATGAATGTAATACTCCATTTATCAATGAAAAGAGATGAATTCCCAAGATACCGAAGATGTCTATTCGAATTTCCATACAAAGAAGCCATTCTTTAGAAACTATGATGAGCTTGAAGCAAAACGTAAATGACAATGGGGAAAATATGGAAAAAGATGAAATTCATCAAGAAACCAAAGGCAGTATGACTGTTTTGGAAAGAGTTGCCACGTCATTTTAAAGTATGCACTTAGAATTACCAAAGAAAACCAGCTGATCATTTCAGCCGACTATGATGCCGAGGAACAAAGATTAATAAAATATTAAGGAAGCATAAGGAATCATTAGCTTATCCATCAAGAGTCAAGGTATCACCATCAATTTGCATGCATAAGATTCAAGGAAGAGACTTCAAACCATCCGTAGAACACTAGCGAGACTCAATCCGTTGATGGCGAAGTAGTCGAAGGAGGTACTAAACGGTCGAATGTCAGGTTTTATCTATGCTATTTCGCACAAGACTTGGGTGAGCTCACCATGTGGTTCCAAAGAAAGGGGTTTACTATGATCAAATGAAAAAATGAATTGATTCCAACAAGAAATAATGACAGGATGGAGGGTATTATTGATTACAGGAAGTTGGAATCAAAGAACGAAAAGATCATTTCCTTTTCGCTTTCATCGATCGATGTTGACAAAGTTAGCGTGACACCCTCACTTTTGTTTTCCTGATGGGTATTCAGATACAATCGTATCGGCTATCGTGACCCGGGCGACCAAGAGAAGACCACCTTCACATGCCCCTACGGCACCTTTGCCTTCATGATGCCATTCACCGTAATGCTCCTCGCTAAGTTCCAAAGGTGTATGATGTCAATATTCTTTACTCGTTGGCTGAAGTTATGAAATTTCACGATGACTCAATCGTGTATGATCCAAATTTTCACCAATGTTTAAACAATCCGAAACAAGATTTCAAAGATGCTACACAAACAAATTTAGCAATCGAATTGGGAAAAATGCCATTTTATGGTGACAGAAGGTATTGTTCTTCGAGGAATAAAATTTCAAGCATCGGACTAGAAGTGGACCAATCCAAGGTATCCATTATCAAAACTTTACACCACCTACCACAAGAAAAGTGAGTAAGAAGCCTGGGGCATGCCGATTTTACAGAGAGATTCATTAAAGACTTTTCGTAAATAGCTGCACCACTATGACATCGAAAAAGATACAAGGTTCAATTTCATGAATCCGCATGATGCTAAGAAATCAAAGTCGACGTACAAGCACCTATAATGGCCGCACTGTAATGGATCAGGATTTGAAATAATGTGTGATGCCAAGTGATTTTGCCATGGAGCCGTGGTTGGCAAAGAAAGAGAAAGTATCTGGGCCATATACTATGCTAGCACCCTCAAACGGGGCGCCAGAACTACTCAACAATCGAAAAGAGATGCTAGCCACAAGATTTGTCAGGAAAAATTTAGGCAATACATTTTAGGATCCCATGTGGTAATTCACCACTCACGCAAACAATCAAATACTTGATGTCAAAAAAGGAAGTAAGCTAAGATTGATAAGGTGGTGTCATTACAGGAGTTTGATTTGGAAATCAAGGACAAAGGATGTGACAATGTGATACCGATCACTTGTCAAGAGTAGAAAGAAGTGTTACGGGGTAATAAATGATGTTAACAGAGAACTTCCTGCATGAGCAATTGTTTAAGGTTTCCCTTCCCTAACTCTCCATGCATGGCGTCGATATTGTGAATTATCCGTTCAGGAGTAATGCCTCTTAATTCAAATACCAACGTAAGAGGAAACTTTAATCGACAAACAGGGTGTATTATATTTGGGATGACCTACTGGTTCAAAAGAGGTGCTGACATTATAATAAGAAGATGTGTACTGTAAAGGAACAAGAAGATTTTAAATGAATGCCATGCATCACTATACGGGGACATTTTCTCCGAGAAAGAATGTACCACAAGATACTCCAATCAGATTTATTGGCCAACCATCTTCAGATTGTGCTGAGGGGTTAAATTGTGTGATAGATGCCAAAGATTGGAAATATCAGCAGTTAGAATGAAATGCCCCCTGAGGGTATTTCTGGGTGATACAAATTAATGTATGGGGAATAGATTTTGATGGACCCTTTCCTACTCATCATTTGGAAATCATACATATCAAGAGCGTAGATTGACGCTTTCCAAGTGGGTGGAAGCAGTGGCTTGTCCAAGGAATGATGCTAATACTACTTGTGAAGGTTTCTTGCAAAGAATATTTTGAGTAGATCTGGGAACACCTTAACTACTAGCGATATGGGGGAAACCTAATTGCAAACAAAATATTTGGTAAAACTCATGAGCAGTATAGATCACATGTAATGAGTTTAGCTATCATCCCTGCACCAATGGACAAGCAGAAATTTCCAACAAAGGAGATCAAAAGAATACTTGAAAAGATCTGTGAGCTCGCGTAGCTGATTGCCCTCCAAACTCGATGATGGCACTTCGGGCCATGATCGCATACAAAACCCCCATCGAATGTCCCCATACAGAGTCAAGGCTAACCATGTCATCCGCCTTGACTGGAATACAAGGCAACGGGCCATCAAGAAGTTAAACTCGATTTTAAGGTCGTAAGGGAAGAAAGATTGCTCCTAACCGTCCCGAACTGAAGAATTGGAGAAATGAAGCCTATGATAATGCTAGAATATACAAAGACAAGACAAAAGAAATGGCAAGGATCGTAAAATTTTGAGAAAAGAGTTCGTAGCAGGGAACAGTTCTCATTGCTTTAATCTTGGGGATCGAAATTGTTTCAGAAATTAAAATCCAAATGGAGTGGGCCATACAAAGTGGTGTCAAGTACTACATTTGGAGCATTGACACTGAGGACTGATACTGGAGAAGAATTCAAGGTCAATGGACGCAGGTTAAAGATTATCTAAACAAAGGAAGAAGGAAATGAAGAACTCAACTGCTCTATGAAAAAGAAGTTATACCACAACAAAGAATCCAGCCAAGATCTAAACTCGAGCAATGAATGAGGCAACTCCATATGATTGAATCTCTCGATTTTAAGTTTTGAAACATTTTTCTTTTTTAGTCAGATGAAAATTAGATCAAATTTTATTTTATAAAGAAAGATTTAATTTTTTTTTTTTTTTTTTAGAAATTAATGTAGTTTAATTAGGGATTTTTTTGAATATTGCAAGAGCTTCAAGGTTTAAAGACATGAATGGCAAGGAAATTACAGAACAATTCCAAAGAATCCTGCAGAAGTCATTAACATGAGAAAAGTGGAGTAACTTTCTCTCAACTCAATTCTGTAGATATACTTGAATTGATTGTTAAATCTTTTGCTTGAGATGTCAAGAGATGTCTAAAAGGGTTATGAAATAATAAGAGAATTCTGCCTTCGAAGATTATCGAGTTAAGGGCGGGTTTTACGTAAAGGTTATGTAGTGACATATGATGTCACGACAAAACATTGATGTCGTGGACTGCTTTGAAAGGGCAATTTGTGAGTATTGAATAAGAAAGTATATGTCGCGATACCACCGTGGAAAATGAAAAAAATGATGTCGCGAACAACCCCAACAAGGTAGGAAAATACCGGGAATAAAATCAGAATAAAGGATGTCACAACATGATAATCAAAACAATCTTAAAAAATCCACTGATGTCGTAACAAACTTAGCATGCTCACGTAGTTTTTAATGCCATTAACTCACTTTTAAAGCCCTAAATTCAATATATCTCAAATAAAAAGAGAGGCTAAATCAAGTCGCGACGTGTTTTTACGGCTAAATAAGTAGCCCACAAACATTGATTGAATTGCAACCGTTGGAAACTTTTATCATTCACTCCAAACCACATAGCTATTCACCTTCTTCCTCCTCCTAAATCTCAAAACCCTCAAACCCCTAAATTTTTCCAAACTTTTGAAGAGCTTTTCTTCCGCTTTCCAATGGCTGAAATTCTGCACTTAGTCCCTAACCCAGACGATTATGAGGGAACATGAACAACCGTATGAAGAAAATCAACAAGAAGAACACTTGGCACGAGATTCGTCAGAAGAACAATCAGAGAGGTGCCATCGTAAACACCAAGCTCCTAAGAAACTCCCAAGAAAGAGTTTAAAAAGGAAAGGAAAGGTGAGAGAAGAAGAATAAGTAGAAGATTTCGTGTCGACGAAGCTGCATCTAGTGGAAAATATTATGCTAACAAGGGTTTGTCACAGAGAGGAGATTCAAAACTCGTTACTCCTTTCAAGGAGATGATAGAGCGTAGAGGGCTTCTGAGAAAGCCCCCACACACCCAAAATCGTGGTATACAAAGACTGGTAAGAGAGTTTTATTCAAATTTGTAGGAAGGAAGGAGTGGAGCGGTTTTTGTTGTAGGAGTCTGGTTTCTTATGGCTACACATCAACGAGGCTCGTGGCATGGCAAAGGTACAAACATGGTTCCAAATTCAAGAAACTTTTGGAAAACCAGATTTTGAAAGACACAAGAAGCTCACTAATGGTAATGTGCAAATTAAACTAAGAGAATTAATGCTAAGAATATTGAATGTAAGTCTCACCAGAAGCTGATGCAAGGTTTACTTCCCGCTTCTATTTTGGGTCTCCAACAAACACGGTGCACAAAGGAGAGAACAAGAAGTTGTGTTGCTGTATGCCATCCTAAAAGGATACAAGATCAATGTATGAGTTGTCATTGAGAATTCTATCATGAGGTATCATGAAGGGAATAAAAGAGGGTTTATTCCTCACCCAGCAACAATCACTGTTCTATGTTTGAAGGTCGGGGTGAAAGGAGTAAGGGAATCGAAGAAGAGTACTCCAGAGCTTCACCACTCTTCTTACAGGAGCCAAGAAAGGACCAAGAAACTAAGAAAAGGGGGTATCGGTAGAGAAAAGAGATGAAGCCCCACCAAAGACCGTAAAGGCCGACACTGTGAGGGTTACCGATCAAGGAGCAGAGCACCTTAAAACTCACCCGACAACAATGATTTCATTTGTTGATAATGAAGGCAGATGAAGGCAGCCCAATAGATTCTCCATTCCCTTAGCGCCTCCTTTCCGTAAGGTAACAATGCAAATTTCCAACATGGAGAAAGCTCATGGGAACACAAGAGAACAAGCCGACATCGAAGCTCAATGCCATGCAAGAGAAAGATGAAAATGTATGAGTGGAACCCACAACACGAATTCGTAGAAGGCATTTATGAAAAGAATTGAAAAAGAAGAGACCAGAAGGGGAGGAAGAGCTAAACAGAAGGGAAAAGAAGCATGAGATGGAGCTGAAGAAGAGACCAGCAAAATGCGGGGGAGAAGAGCCGAACAGATGAGAAAAAATTTTGAAGCAAGGAAGAGTTTAAGAAAGAAATGAAGGAAAGAGATCACACTGCTACAAAACTCAAACTAAGTCATGAAGCTTTTTATAACAATCGCTTGAGGATTCTCTAACTCCTCACATTGATAAAGAAAAGAGATACAGAGTAAGAAGCTACCTCGATAACTCAAGGGCTTCAAGTTCCTAAGAAGGTGTCCCTACGTATGATTTTGAAAATAAACTGATGATGTAGACAAGAAGCAAAGGACACGAATCCTATAGGCAAAAGAATACAGAAAATTTGATCTCGACACAACAATCTCTCCAAATTTTAGAGGCCAAGATCGAAACGGAGAATACAATGAATGGCTCGGGAAGAGGCAGGATGAGTCGGGGAATAAAAGGTCGGGATCTCTAATGAGATTTTCATTGAAGAACAAATGACAGGGAAACCAAGAAGAGAAAGGAAAGAAGAGAATTGAAAATTCCCTCGACTCTGCAACTTCATTTAGGCACACTAGACCAGATCCCCAACATCTTTGCTCCTCGACTATTTCAAAAGAAAAATAGACCCTTCTCCCCGCTTAACCTTTCTTTACCTCTCTTATCCCATTTGAATTGTATCCAATCGTTGAAATTGAATCGTAAACAACAAGCAATTTAACAACTGTTGCAAACACTGAACGGTTTGTTCGACGTTGTTGCGTTAAATAATAAAACAGCAGAATTGTTCATAATAAAACGCGAGACGCCGCGAGCGAATCAACGAAACAAGAGTTAATGTTTCAATGTAATGGCGCCAAACGAACAATGAAAACACAAAGCGGCGCGACTGGTCTAATCGCGAGTCGAATAGAGAGCAACGAACTGGCGAACAAAACATATTTGGAGATCGGTATATAAATAATGTTTCGGCGAACCGTTTGATACGTTATTGAACTCTGAACAACAAAATGAATCGGCAACTCTTAATGGTCGCGCTAGAATAACGTGATTCTTAACCTATAGATTATCGACTTGCGCAAAACTTGTGTGATAAGAAACGGCGCGCAGCGAGCGGTAATACCTGGAAAGTTTGAAACACCAAGCCGTCTTATCTGAATATACGCAAAGGATATACTTTAGTTTCAATTATTTAACCGCTTATATTTAAAATCACTAACTAGAAACCCCAAACCTCTAAAGAACTAATCTTCCCCAAGAAAGAATCCAGATATCAATAATCGAAAGAAGAAGATGAATCAAGTTCTGGGAGGCTATTTTAAATAACTAAAGAGAAATATTGTAAAAAGGGAACAAAAAGAAAATAACAAAAACAAAATAACAGTAAGGACAGCCACTATATCAATCTTCTAACTATTAAGTCTTAGGGTGTTTCTGTTCAATCAAAATTTAATGCCATCATACATGGAGCATTAAACTGCAAAGTCATTATAAAGAAAGCTCACATGTAAAACATCATCATCTAATAAGATTAAATAAAGAAAATTTCAATAATTAAGTAAATAGAAATACATACAATTAATAGAAGAAATCCAGAGATGTCCCAAAATGGTTTGGGAGTTTATTAAAGAAACTAAGGAAAAAGGGCAAAGAGGAGAAAGAAGAGAGAAAAAGTTCAGTGGTAATCTAAACCAAAAAGTTCCTTTCTATCCTACCTCACCCAAGCCTAACATTATGCCTAAAAGACCCTAGATTGATTCTCAACATGGAATTACCCAAGCATTAGTGGAGATCAATATGAACAACAAGCTATGGAATTTGGAAAGCACAACAAGAAAAACTGGTAAAGGACCTAGGAGTTATGAATAATTATGAAGATGAGAAAGGAAAACAATTTATTTTTCAATAGATCCAATGATTATGTTGTTTGTAAAACACCTCAACAACTTAAGTTTATACTATAAAGAGAGAAACCAACCTTGAATCAATTTTTGAAGCAGATGTACGTGAAAAGACGGACACTCTGTATCAATGAACTCACTGTTATCAGCAGAAATAAAATCGTAAAAATGTCCTTAAAATTTTCTTTTATTTTAGTTCTATACAAACAATTCTTTTCTTTTTTTCTTTGCCGAGGACAAGCAAAATTTTAAGTTCGGGGAGCTGGATGAGCTTGAAAGTCATCCATTTTAGTCCATTTTGCATCTATTTTTATCTAAACAAGACTGATGAGCAAAGTGCGTAATTATGAATAACTAACCAAACTGCGAATGGCAGAATCAAAGAAATAGCAATTATTTAAAAATAAGCGTAAGGTGATGAGTCGTTAATGAGATAATCAGTCATAGTCAAGAGCGTTAAAAGGCGCACAAAGATAAAGGAACCTCTGATACTGTGAAGCTCGCAAGAATCAAAATGCATATCCAGTTATAAAGAAGAAAAACTCCGGGCCAAACGGTTACTTAGAAGAACAAGGAAGCCGAGAGCAGCGAAACCCGTGAAGCAACCAGGAAATGAAGAAGAAGACTTCATGTCGCGACATCTGGATGCTGTCGTGACATCGATAATGATACGTATAAATATAAAATGCGTAGTCATCGCGATAACAAAGAGTGAAGAGAAGAGGTCGCGATATCCAATGAACATCGCTTGTCGCTACATCGAAACGTGGAAGAAATGCGATAAGAGGTCATGGGATGGAGAACGCTAAGGCGACAGTTTAAAAGAGATGGCTGATGTAACTTCAATTTGTCGTCGCGACAGAATCAAGTCGCGATGACGGCAGAATTACCAGCGAAACCGGCGAGGCGAACGATGTCGCCACAACAGGAACCATCAAGTGAAGATCGGTAGAGTTATAAGCTATGTCGCTATAATAGACGTTGTCGCATCAGCAGCACCGCTGGAAGCTTGTGTTTCGCCGACTGATTAAAGGAATGACGCCGTTAATCAAAGCACCAATTGTGCTCAGAGAACTAAGTCGATGTCGCAGAACATGAGATCACAACGCATCTTTAACTACCCGCCCAAAGTCAGCAGAAAGTTACAAAGTGATGTCACGAGCAGCATTGATGTCGCCGATATCGAACCATCGATGAAAGTCGCAAAGAAATGGAATCATTACACGTACAAGAGATCGAGGCCTGACATCATCATAAACGCTCGCCGCTAAAGGCTACGAAGATTCGAAAGCAATACGTCGACAAGACATCGAGTCGGCATCGAGAACTCAATTGAAGCCCGGCAGTTGTATAAAGTGATCGCGATGGCAATCGGAGGTCGCGACATCGTAAGACATCGCTTGAAAGTCGTAGCTCATAGTTGATGTCGATAAGATTGATGTCGCGACATCCGAGCAACCACGGAAGCTCGCAGAAGACGTGAGCTGATGTCACGACAAGAGATTGATGTCGCGACATCACGAACGACTCCGCCTAAGGTCGCGATGTACTTCTGTTGATGTCGCGACGTGAGATCGATGTCGCTGACATGGATGATGTCGCTGACAAGGGATTTCGGCGCTGCGACTTGGAACAAGAATCCCGGGGCTACCCACTTTGAAATCCACAACCGACGCGCTGATTAGGGGCCCCAAACTAAGAAACCCTATAAATAGGCACTACCCGTAAGTGAGGAAGGCAGCTTCGGGCGGTGATACGCACAAGAGGTCTGAGTCAGGCGTCTATTTTCTTTATTTTCTTTTAGTTTTTTCTTTCTTTTCTTTCCAATGTTGATAGTTGTGAGATTAGATTGATTTGCATCGCTTTATTGTTCGCTCGGATCCGGTGTTGTCGATTTCTGTTGTCAATTAATTTATTCTTTCAAATTACTACCCGAATGTTTGAAGTTCAGATAAATTTCGAATTCAACTCTTCAGCTTTCGAATTGCAGCCATTCTATGATAAGATATGAATGTCGTAGTGTAATTCAAGAATCGAGGAATCCACTTCCATTAAAGTGAATGCTATAGTCGTAAATTATCTTTCCCGTAGTCGCTTTCCAAAGAAATTTTTGAATTTTTACTATGAATTTACTTCTGTGTTGGTTTATCAAGCTGATCCGACATCGCCCCATACCCGTTATAAGATTTGTCTCATTGCTCGATTTCAAGGAGGCCCTCCGAGCGTACGTAAGGCATTCCCAGAGTTATGAATTAACTGCCATGTATATTAACCTCGTTTATTCGAGATCTAATGAGCTTGCAAGTTTACTTCGAGCACCTCTCTTCTCACTTCTTGAAATCAAGAAAGAGCTGAATGAAAGTATCAATTTAAATAGTTATAGTTCACCTCAATCTAATACGAGGTCAATCCCGTGTTAGCCGGTGATCTAATCACAGAGGGTGATCTATTCTAATTTTATAAGAGCATCCTGAAAGCTTGTAGACCCTGCTTGACCGGAGCAACTGGGGAGCTAAGGCTTACAATCCATAAAATGGGGTATGGCGCATCATGAAGTTAAAAAATACCTGGATTAGAAACTTTTAAAGAGTAGTTATCTCATTCCCGTCTTCAAAGAATCAAAGAAAAAAATTAGATAACGAATGTAGAGTGTGGAGAGATCCAGCCTTATCGCTTAAACGCCTTGGATGATTTTTTAAACCTGAAATATCTAAGAAGTTTTGATTTCAGATAACTATGGATTTGAAGATTTGACAGCACTCATGTGTCCTCCGAAAGATAATTATCTGTTCATTTATTTTCTTAACTATTCTTTATTCTTTATTCTTTATATTCCACTTTATTTGATTGTTCATTCATTTTCCGTATTCGTTAATTTCCAAATTCCTTGCCGGATCCCACTATCATTTTGCATCCAAATAGTACTCCAGCTCGAGTAGTCGTGGTAGTTGATTTAAAATTTTCGAGATCTCTGATCGAGATCCTGGATCTGAGGTCCATTTTACATTGGTTTATTTGTGCACTGCGAAGATATCGTGCCTAAAAACCAAAATTGAAATGATTAATCTAGAAGACTTTCGTCTCAACAAGTTTTACGGTGCAGTCGGATAGATAATATTCTTTCGTAACTGCGGCACCAATTTGTATATGTGTTTTGGTCTGAGGTCATCAGAGAGCTTAAATGCAACGGCTTTTCCAAGGTCTCAACCTCTAAGCCCAATTCTTTCCTTAATGGCACATAATGTCAAACATTAGTAATTATCAGTTCCTAAACTATCATGCTCATTTATTTTCTGAACCCCTAAGGTTATATTCTCTAATCCTCTAAAGGTTCTTCGTTTTGTATATACAACCTATCATGCATATAATCCACACAATATGTAACACACATTATGTAACACAATCATCACACAACGATTCACAAGAATGCACAATGAATACCTTGATACCAAGCTATGATGTTGATATCAGACATCGAGCCTTAGGCATTCATAACATAAGCTCTGTACTATAACCGCATGTCCTAAACCCATGCCCACCAAGCCCTTGGTATTTGTATAACTAGGCTTTGATACCTAGCCGCGGTCGCCAGAGCAAGGGGATTGGCCACAAAAAGTGCTATTCAAATTCCCCCGTTTATCGCAGTTTTGAATACTTTTGTGTAATTAATCACGATAATTAACCCAATTGGCACATTACGTTCCACATACCCATCGTATTTTTGTAGCAAATTTTGTAATTCGTTACAAGCTATTTATGCTAAAAATTGTTTAGTCAACTAAGCATGAAGAATTTGAGTCAAACTCGCGATTGCAAGATCAGAGACCATGAAAGAAAGAGCGTAAAATGCTACACCGGCTACGAAATTTGGCATTTCAATATTGTTGTCACCTCAGGTCAACCGTTTGTCCCATATCAATCTGCAGTAATTATTCCAAGTGTCTCTCGTACTATTCACCATCTCGCTTCTTTGACGTTAATTCATTTTTGTTCCCTTTCGTTTTCTTCCAAATTTATCCTCAGAATAGCTTTTGATTTTGGTTCTTTTGTACTCTTGTCATCGTAGTATAAGCTCCTATGCATTGTAACCAAGACTCTTTTGTCTAAGAATAAAACTTTAAAGAAGAGTCTAATTTTCCCGCTTTTCTTTTCTCCCATTTTCTCATTTTCCATTTTTCTCACCGCCAAACACCCTCGAGGGGATGACAACTCAAGGGAGATAGCTAAAACCCCTCCATCTCAGCAGAGGCCACCAAACACTTTAAGATAAAATGATTGTTCTCCTGTATTTAATGCAAGCATTTATGGGTATTTATGTCTCAACTTCTCACAATAGGTTTAAATCTCTTAAATATACCCTAATTAACCTGTATTTGGCAAGATTTTTTGGTTCAGTCGATGCTTATTGCTAGATCCACTGATATCCAAGTACGCTCTCTCGTTAGTTAACGTAGGTAGCTTAGAGGCGCAGCCACCACTTCCATATTATCATTAATGCCATTTTCCAAAAGGAAAATTAAGGCTATTTTTACAAACAAGATCCGTTAAAATGATTTATAGCTATCCCTTCTCAATCAGCTAAAGAATCCAGAACTTATTATCAGATGGATCTTTAAACCATCATCATTGTAGAGTTCCTTTCTCATTTTATCATTTATTAAGCCAAACATTCAATTCACTAAAGTAAGAAACCTAATCCAAAGAATTTATCGTTTTGTATCAGAAATCCATTGAAAGTAAGAAAAACCATCTCAGTTCAATTTTAGAACCGCGTTATATCGTGAAAGAAGCCATACAGCAGAAATCCCGTGATATAAAGATATTTATTCTGACACGGTCGTGGTATTTAATCAAATGGCGCCATTGTTGATGTGGTGCCTAAGTGCATTTGACGAGCTGTGGAACACTTGTGATCCTCATCACAAGTCCTGATGAATTTTTTTTCCTGTATATATTTTACTATTAGTTTTCTTAGTTTTAGTTCGCGCTATTTTTTAGGTAACTCAACCAGGTAGGATTATTGTTTCTTGTCGTTAGGGTGTTTGCCCTGCTTTTTACTACAGAGACTTCAAATGGGATTAGAAATCCGTAAGACAGCTACTTAAAGTCAATCTCCTTAGGAACCCTGGATCGAATCCTGAATTGAACCAAATGGAACACCTGGGAGGGAGAGCAAGACAATGAGTACATGGAGAGAAACCCTAGTGCATACATGTCAATGAGGGATTACAGAAACCTTCCATGGTAGAATCAGCAACTCGTGGAGAGAAATCCAAACCCATTTATGTCCATGAGGGACTATAGGAACCCTTCATGGATGAGTGCACCTTTCTGCAGTGTTTCCCCAACTAATGCACCATTTGACAATACTTACAACCCTAGTTGGGGGAACCACGCAAATTCCTCATGGGAACTAAGACCTCCCACAAGATAGCACCTCCCGCTTCTCCATATCAGGCTTCAACTCACCACCTCAACCACCACAAATAATCTCTCCGCTTGAGCAAGCAATACCGAACCTTACTAAGCTGGGCGGGCGACGCTGTGGAAGAAAGGTACATTATCTGTCGCCCAACTAAGGCAAAGAATCTATACCGGAGAACTCTCAGCCAAAATTAGATGGTTGTAAAGTGGAATTGATCAACAATTTGACAACCCGCAAAGCCGAATTGATCATAAATTTGACAACCCGCGTAAATCAATTTCAAGGCCCGTCAGCTAGAACATGACTGTATCGCAGGAAGGAAATCCAGCAGAGCTCGGGACGACACTATTTCAAGCAGCACTCAACGCAGCAGCCTTCTTTAGGAGGAATTGATGCGGTGAACCAAAAGAGGCTCCCAGAACTGCGAGGTAGAGGAAAGGAAGCAGGAAGGACCCAAAAGCTTATCCTTCACCAATCCCCATAACTGATCCAAGTGCCACCGCCTCAACCCAAACAACCCCACCGCTACCATCCTACCTTCACTCGCAAAGACAATCCACACCCAAAACTCACGCCAAAGCTATGGCCAACATCACCAAGCCAGGCAAAACCCAAAGAAGTTAGTAGCCCTATTCGCTTCCTTTCCACTACATCAAAACACTAGCAGCTTGCTCACAATCGCATGGCACAAAATAATGGCCCGTGCCGGTTCGTGACATGGAGCACCGACCTTGCATTTCCTCAAGAAGTCACCCAGCTCCCACACCTCCAAAGGCTTGAGATTGGTTTGAGGGAGCACGCCCCACTTCTTTGCTCATTTTTCTTTACTTATGTTATTTTTATTTATTTTATTTTGATTTCTTTAATTTTTCTTCTTAGATTTTCTCTAATTTTTAGTTAATCTTTGTTTTTAGATTAATTTTCATTTTTCTGCAATTTTTTTTTAAATTTTCTTGTGTTTATTTTTGCAGGTTTTTGCTTAATTTTTGGAGCAGAAGGCAAAGTACAGAAATTTTTTCGTAGCTTGCACTACTATAGCTTACTGTTTATGTTTTTTTCTTTTTTTTGTCACTATTCATTTTTTTTTTCTTTTATGATGTTTGTTTTAATATATATATATATATATATATATATATATATATATATATATATATATATTTCTAAAAAATATTTTTTGTTTTAAAAAAAATTTCGCACTCACGCAAAGCCTACGATAATTTTCTACAAATTTCACTTTCAACCGTCAATTTTGTTTTGACCATAACTTTTTCATCCGAACTCCGTTTTAGGCATTTTTTTTGTACCGCTGGAAAGCTTAGAGAGTATAGAATCTAAATATAACCAGAAAGAACAATTTTGGAATTTATATAAACGTGAAATTTTCAAAATGCTCAAACTAGTCACTTTTTTCCTCTCTTTTCTTCTCCTAACTTGTTCATTTGAAGCCCAAACGGAGTGAATAAGGTGTCAATGGAAAGCTTATGTTTCCTATCCAACAACGAGTACATCTCACTGGGAGGTAGCACTTTTTTCCCTAACTTTCCATCCGAGGCCCATCATGACAATGCCGACACTTGGTCGGGGGAGAGTTACGAAGTGGCATTATTTATGTTTTTGTTAATATTTCAGCAAGCCCATTTTGTGACGCTCGGCTCGATGGTTTTTGTGAAGTCGTTATACTATACAGCCTTACTTTTTCAATAAAAACTAAACCATTTTTTTATTTTTCAGGTTTTCCTAGTCATAGCTTGAAAAATTTCAAACATTGTCCAATTCTATTGATGTTAGATCGGGGTTCCATGCCCGGTCGAGTGGATGATTAGTTGAACT